>JAUPFT010000026.1:16933547-17533547 GCA_036936625.1 Parnassius smintheus behrii | reverse complement strand
CTTAGCAAGGAATCAGAAACCACAGTTTCTTATTTTCTAGTTGTTACTAGGTTAGCCCAATTTTTCTTCAAAATTTAATTAGATATCAAAGTGGGGCCCTTATACAGTTTCTCATCTATATGCATCCCACTGCTGGCACAGGCCTCTTCTCATTACTGTGTAGATTTTTAGGGCAAGGGAATGACCGCCGCGCTGCCCAAATGCGAGTTGGCGAACTTTACATGTCTTCGAAACATTTCTTCCTATTTTTCAGACATGCAGGTTTCCTCATGATGTTTGCCTTCACCGCTGAGCACGTTGTTAATCAGCATCTAAAATTTGAATTAACAATGACATTGTTGCCGGCGGGATCGAGCCCAGGTTGCTCGCGTACTGTGAAATTTACAGCGAGCGCGCAGCCCTTGAGCTACCACGGCTCAGAACGTAATAATTACGGACTTCAAATTGCTATTAATAGCTTCTGAAGTAATAAAACTAGAACCAAAATGTCACTTATCAATATCAGGTGATATCTTCATCAAATTTTGTCCACACATCAATAAAATTTATTATAACTAATAATATAAGTTATAACCAATAAATACATGAAAAGCTGAGGCCAATTTTCCGATATTTTCAAGTTGCTTTTCTAGCAAATAATCTTAAGCGATACTAAACGAAATGAAGGGCAAAAGACATAAAACTGCGACCGCAGTAAATCTGCGCCTAATATTCAGCTACGTTAAGAATTTTTCGACACTAAATAAGTTCAGATACTTGACGGTGAGGAAACCCGCATATCTGAGAAATGTTTTTTTAAATATTTTTTATATGAAGGGGTTAAAGGAGCATGCGGCTTACATGAAGGCTATG
Organism: Parnassius smintheus behrii; assembly: GCA_036936625.1. Lineage (NCBI taxonomy): Eukaryota > Metazoa > Arthropoda > Insecta > Lepidoptera > Papilionidae > Parnassius > Parnassius smintheus. The sequence continues at coordinate 17,532,695 of JAUPFT010000026.1, read as the reverse complement.
TACAACCGGGAAATTGCAAATACGTTGCCGGCGTTTTAATAAGGAGTAGGCTCTTTTCTTGAAGGTCCCTAAGTCGTATCAGCCCGGAAAAATCGCTGTGGTAATCGATTCCACAAGGAAGTTGTGCGAGGCAGGAAACTGATGAGAATTAAAATTCAAAAACTGAAGGTAGCCGGACTAACTATGACATTAGGACGTCAAACATCTCAGTCCCCCCCGCGACCATGGGTGCTGTAAAGCACCCAAAACGTCGGTAATTAAAAACTAAGTTAAAATAGTTGATTAAACGCGGTAAAATCCGTAAATATTAAAAAATCATTAAGCTGATGAGAATATATTAAAGTCCTCCAGACCGGATTTCGGTCAATGCAGATGGTTAGTCTCAACTGAGACTAACCATCTACGCAGGACATGATTATAACGCTCGAGTGTAAGCGCAAGCACAAGTGCACTCTCTATTCCCTCGTTCTCATAGTCCGATGAAACGGCAATCCGACACGATAAGAGAGAGATCAGGTGCAGGACTAAAGACTTTACGTGCCTTCCGAGGTACAAAAATCGCCTATTTCCTGACTCCTAAGTTGCGACTGAGAATTTCTTGATAGAAAAACACACAGCACCCATGGTCGGTAATTAAAAACTAAGTTAAAATAGTTGATTAAACGCGGTAAAATCCGTAAATATTAAAAAATCATTAAGCTGATGAGAATATATTAAAGTCCTCCAGACTGGATTTCGGTCAATGCAGATGGTTAGTCTCAACTGAGACTAACCATCTACGCAGGACATGATTATAACGCTCGAGTGTAAGCGCAAGCACAAGTGCACTCTCTATTCCCTCGTTCTCATAGTCCGATGAAACGGCAATCCGACACGATAAGAGAGAGATCAGGTACAGGACTAAAGACTTTACGTGCCTTCCGAAGTACAAAAATCGCCTATTTCCTGACTCCTAAGTTGCGACTGAGAATTTCTTGATAGAAAAATACAATAACTGATTTTGGCTCGACCTGGGATTCGAATTCTGGACCTCACTGTCAGCAGGCGCGCTCACCGCTTCTGACCACTAGACCAACGAACCAATCCAATAAACAAATTTCTCGACATTGTGACTTCCGCCAACACTTGTTGAGGAAGGGTTACTTTACCCTTAAATCCCTTTTAGAAATAAGAAGAGGCCTGGGTTGTGGATCGCATATAGGCTGTTACTTCTTCTTACTTATCAGCACTATCTCGATCTCGAGTAGCGGCAAGGCACGCCAAACGAGCCGTATACACGTTGGCGCTCGCCTGCACTCGGCCAGCTAGGTGAGCGTCGACGAGCAATGGCGAGGCTGGACAAATAGGTTGTCTATACGTTGGTGCTCACCTTCGCTTGGCCAACATGTATAGCCGGCTTTAGAGATTACAGGGCGACGGAGCAGGTACGCTCGCGCGGAAACAGATTCGGGGGAATACAATATATTCACGAATAAAATGCAGTATAAAAATAAAACACTTAATTTTTTTTGTGTAAATAATCTGATTGTGAATGGGGGGATGAGTCGCTCGCGTCCGTAGGCTTCGACCACCTAACCTTAGGCCCACCCTACACGTGTCCCCCGGGTGGTGCTAAACGAGCGACAAAACCGATAAAATGGACTCGGCTCCTCGCCGTATGGTAGCGGCGTAAAATCTACCACCAACCCTTGTTCGCACCATGACTCAAGAAATAAAAGAAATGGCCCCGAGTTCCCGGCGCCCCTTAAATGGGGCAGGGGTGCGAAGAATCTCCGGGAGAAAAACCGGCGACGAGGTTCGCCACCCGTCACGTTCTGTCTCCCGGAGGGGCGAAAAGTGGATTGCGGAAACCCGTCTGGCTACGCTGAATGTATGTGGAGGAATGAATGATAAGATGGATGAAGTATGCGAAATGATGAATGACAGAGGAATAGATGTGTTATGTGTGAATGAGACGAAACGAAAGGGAAAGGATGCCACTGCACATGGCACGTATACCGCGTATTGGTCTGGTGTGGGCGAGACCGAACGGGCATGCCAGGGAGTCGGTTTCATCCTTTCAGAAAGAATGGGACGATGTGTGAAAGAGTATGAATGTGTAAGCCCGAGACTGCTATGGATACGAATGAAAGTGGGCTTAAAGAAGATGTTCCTACTAGGGGTATACGCCCCAGACATGTCTAAGCCCACTTACATCCGAGAGCAGTTTTGGGACATGGTAAGGATGGTGTTGACAAAATGTAAGGAAAATGAAAATATTACTATGTTAGGAGACTTTAATGGAAGGGTTGGGGTGAAGAGGTCTGGTTATGAAAGGATATTGGGAACGTTTGGTGATGAAAGTATAAATGAGAATGGTGAAGACCTCCTCACCGTATGTGCGGAAAAGAATCTTTTTGTGACGAATACTTGTTTTCGTCATAAGAAGATCCACATGTATACATGGGAAAGAGGTGATGATAGAAGCATGATAGATTTCGTAATTGTGGATGAAAGAATGAGGAGCGCAGTCGTAGATACAAGGGTATACCGGGGGTCCAACGTAGGGACGGATCATTACTTGGTCTTATGTCGAATTAATGGTCTTTTCAAGCGTTGGCGGCATCGGACATCTGTATCTACCACTGCGTTACAGCGTATAAGAATAGAGAAGTTACAAGATGAAGATGTGATAGAGAAGTATAAATGTAGACTGAGAGAAAATATTAGATGTTTGAATGAGTTGTGTATGAATGATTTAGACTTGAATACTGTGTGGGATAATATTAAGAAAGGTTTGGTGGATACCGCCACCGAAGTATGTGGTGTAAGTAAGAGAACAAATGAAAGGAAAAGTAATACGTTATGGTGGGATGATGAGGTACGGGTGGAAGTTGAATCAAAGAAGAAAGCATGGTTAGATTTACTAGCAACCAAAGCTGGTAATTCTTCTGGTATGAATGATGAGATTGAAAGAAAAAAGGCAGAATTTAGACGTCTAAATAAGAGAGTAAAAGAAGTTGTTGAAAGGAAAAAGAAAGAAAGAACGGATAAGAATGATAGAAGGATATCTGATAATTTCCAGGCTAACATAAAAATGTTCTGGAAACTCGTAAGAACTGCCAGGGGAAATACAAAACAGCCTATAATAAATGCTATAAGAGACGAGAATGGATGTATTCTGAATGATGAAGTTTCGAATTTAAACAGATGGAAGGAATACTTTGAAAGCGTGTTTATGAGTGAAGAGTCGTATGAATTAAATGAACTAGAAATTCCGAAAGAAGTGGAAAGGGGTATGGAGATAAGTGTAGATGAAATAATGAAAGCAATGAAAAGCATGAAAGCAGGTAAGGCAGCTGGATATGATAGAGTATCACTCGAGATGCTAAGGGCTGGAGAGGGAGTGGTGGCAGGCCTGCTGTACACCTTGTTTAATTTATGTTGGGAATTAAAACGGGTACCGGATGACTGGTGTAAAGCAGTTATAGTACCAATATATAAAGGAAAAGGGTCACAGCAGGACTGCAAAAACTACCGCGGTATCAGCTTGCTTAGTATTGTGGGTAAACTGTATGCTAAGGTGTTAATTGAAAGAGTTATGAAAGAAACTGATGGAAAAATTTGGGATGTGCAAGCGGGTTTTAGAAAGGGAATGGGGTGTACAGATCAAGTCTTTTCTATGCGCATGATTGCGGAGAAGTTTTTGGCCAAAAACCAGAAAGTTTTTTGTGCGTTCATGGACTTGGAAAAGGCTTATGACAGAGTGGACAGGAATGTGTTATGGCAAACACTGGACTCATATGGGTTGAGCGCTGGTTTGATACAGGCATTAAGGTCTCTTTATAGGGACTCTAGTGCTTGTGTCAGGATCAATGGGGTCTACTCGGACTGGTTTGGCATCCAAAAAGGTGTCAGACAGGGCTGTGTAGCTTCCCCTTGGCTGTTCAACCTATTTATGGACCGGTGTTTGCAAACTTTGAAAGATGAAGAATGTGGGTTAAGAATGGGCGAGTTAACCGTCAAATGCCTTTTGTATGCCGATGATCAAGTCATACTTGCGTCATCGGCGGCAGAGTTGCAGATGATGGTTACATTAATGAACTGGGAATTGAAAGAAAGGGGAATGAATGTGAACGCAAGTAAGACGAAAGTGATGGTTTTTGAAAGAGAAGAAAGCAAAACGGTATGTGAAATAAGAATAGAAGGAGAGTTAATTGAGCAAGTGGATGAGTTTGTGTATTTGGGATGTGTATTTAGCAGGGATGGTAGATATGATAGGGAAATAGAACGACGAGTAAATGCAGGGAATAGAGTGAATGGGGCACTACACTCTATTGTGAAGAACCAGAATGTGTCAAAACAGGCACGTATGGTAATTCATAATGCTGTGTTAGTCCCTACTTTAATGTATGGTAGTGAAAGCTGGGTGTTGCAGAAGAAGCACGAAAGTAGAATAAATGCTGTAGAAATGCGGTCTTTAAGGAATATGCTAGGGTTTAATCTGAATGACAGGGTGGGAAATTGCGTGATAAGAGATAAATGTGGTATGCAAGATGATGTTGTGACCAGGATTAAGAAAGGAATGCTTCGGTGGTTTGGTCACGTAGAAAGAATGAATGAGGAAAGAGTGACAAAGCAAATTTATATGGCAGATGTGAATGGCCGAGTCGGAAAGGGACGCCCTAGAAAAAAGTTTATCGACCAAATTGGCGATATTTTGAAAATGGGCCACGTTAGAAGTACCCTTAACCAACGAGCATGTATGCGTAGATATATGGATGTAAAGGAGGCGAAAGAGGTATGTCAGGATCGTGCCAAATGGAAGTCCGTAGTCTCTGCCTACCCCTCTGGGTGACAGGCGTGAGTGTTTATGTATGTATGTATATGTAAATAATCTAAATCTGTGCCGTTTTGGAAATAATTTTCAAATTACGGGGCACTCTTTGGGATTTTTTATCAAGGGGTTGATAAAAAATACAATTTTTTTTTAAATAGAAATATTTATAGAATCTTTATCTGTCTATTACTCTTTGTGGATTTAATCAAAACTTAATGTAATATTTTAGTTAAATATCTAAGAAGGCATTTCACTTTTGACCTTAATTTTTGAAACGTTTGGCCGGACCTGCGGTTGCGGTACCAGAAGTCTTGCAATTCTGACGCCTCTTTCAGTCGCCTGTCTAGGTATTTTAATTATACGATCTATACTATACCGCCTATACCGACATCTATCGGTAGCAATAATACTGTTGTAGCATTTCCCGTAACAAACTTTAACCACAATTCCGAGACGAAATTTAGTGATGGATTCTCATCGCCGCCAAACAGCACAAATTATTATAAAAAATAATTTCCTATTTCTTTATATAGACAACTACTAATACTGCGATATTAGCGTATAACCAAAAATAATAGATTACATTAATCAGTTATTTTAACTGGTTCAATATTTTCTTGCTAAACATTTCTTCTTTTAACAAAATAAACGGAACCGCTTACTGCGCTCTCTCGTATCACTTTGTAATTAACATATACAATAAATAATGTCATCCAGACCCAATTTCGGTCACAGTAGTCTACCATCTGCGCAGGACCGCAGTATAGTATACATTCAATCTCATAGTCCGAGACGGTGATCCGCCAGTATGAAGAGAGGTCAGGCGCATGATTTTTCAAGACACGCGGGTGAAACACCACCAACTTCTAGACCGCGAGCGTCTACTGAGAGTTTCTTAACAACTCGTTTTGACCCGACTCAGGATTCAAACCCGGGAGCTCATGATCAGCAGTCGCGCTCACCACCTCTAGACCAACAAGGCAGTAATTAGCATAATTAAATAAATTAATACATTTTATATATATTATAAATTCCACTAACTAACAGCCATATAATAAAAGTAGCTGAATAACAAACTACATTATAAGGTTATATACGTCAACATGTCACTCAATGCGATTTATGGTTTTATGGACTATATGCAGTTGAATGATGTAGTGATACTAAGCTGTAAAATCAATTGCTAGTGGATAATACATCAATGACTCGCTCACAGTTGGTCTTAATATACATACATATTATGTGATAAATTATTAATTACTAGTTATGTCAGCCAACACACACTGATACAAAGCGGCGGTCTAATTACTGCATAACCATACAGTGAGCTCTTGTCAGTAATAGATTTATAGCATTGTAATTGATAGAATCAGTTACTTTGCGGAAATCTATTATAATAAAAAACAAATTCGCTGAATAAACACAATGATGTGTCTTACTTGGATTGAAGAGCACCTCCCGCCCTCCCTCAATTACTCACTCACCACTAGTCCCACCACCACTACTCCCAACACCACTATTCCAGGTAAGACACACCATCGACGATAATACGACACGTGTTTCGCCTCTACACGAGGCATCCTCAGGTAATGTAGACCGAGCGGTCAGCCGACGTAATGTAGACTCTACTTATAAATACTTTGAATTGAAAGTGATTTGTTAAGTGAAATCAATTTTGACAATATTGTCAGGGACTTCGCTATTAAAAAGTCAAAGAAACAAAACTTAAAACTATAAAAACCTGCGGTTGCCAAACCGTCTGTCAAGCGTGGCAACTTGGTGGAAGCATATATTCAGCAGCGGATTTTTATAGACCTAGACGGATGCCTTTGATAAATGGGAGTAAAACAAGTTTCCATTCAGACGCCAAGACTCGTTTTGAGTCAATGCAACACCTAATTTAGTTAATTAAAAAATGTATATTTGATATATGAAATGATTAATTACACTTGCGAGATATAAAGTTTGTATATATAAGTGCACACTTAGACTACCTTTATTATTTTCACCTATCCCATATTAGACTTGTTGGAAGCAGTGCCTTTGTACATGTGTACTTTTTACCTTTTTCCTATAAAAGTATACATACACTATTGCGTAAGGAATAAATAAATCTATATACACTTTTCAGCTGCAAATACATGAGTGTAGGGCCTATGTGCGCAATATAAAGAATATTGCACGCTTAACCCATCCCTAAACTTTCACTAAACTTCTTAACTTGTTTTACGTAAACACGTAAAAAACTTTTCCAATTGAAAATTAAATAAAATTAAAACTGGAATAACAACGCCTGAATTTTTATTTACTAATTGGCTTGTAATTTGTCTTTTATTTTTTACTTTTATTATAAAATACGGGTGACACACGAGCACACTGCCCACGCAATGGTAATTGGATGCTTTGATCCATAGACATCTACCTCTATCCTCGATTAAATATTGATGCAGATGCGTTTTAGATAGACCACGCTCTCACATAACGCTGACTTGAAGTAATCCTATCCCGGACATATTCTTACTGCAACCATTTGACTGGCCTATTGGTCTTAACCGCGTTGCTGATCATGAGGTCTAGGCTTCGAATCCCAGGTTGGCCGGGCTAACAAATGTAAAAGATGAAAGATTTTCTTCTATAATGTTTTCCCTTATGTAACGTGTGGGTTGAGCAATAAATCTGATAAGGATAAACTTGTGCATTCTATCTCACACACAGCATGTGTAAAATATCGAATATTGTCCTCAATATTCGCATATATCGATCGTAGATTGCTAGTATTCGCCTTTCGGAGTGTTCACTATAGCGTTCCCGAGATAGAATAATTTGAACGCCAGCGCAATCTTCTATACCCAAGTAGAACATTCCAGCTAAATATTGTTCGTTACAATTTTTTTAAACTTTACCTCTACAGTAGAACTCCAGTCTTATGAGTACATTATACAATTTCGCAGACATATAAATGCATAAGGACACACATGAGGATCGGGAAGAATCATTTGTTGGCCATACAAACACTTAATCGATGGGGAATTCGAACCTGCGTTCCTGTAGCATTGTCGTCGAAGGTTTAGACACATCGCACGTGATGCAACATGCCACTGTTTGCTGTAAAATCAATGGCACATCTTTTGTACCGTACGGCATCACAGCGTCACAACCGATTATCGATCCACCACGATATCAAGCCGTCAACATAAGTAACTTATCTTTTTCCTCCGTTCAAAAGTAAATTAAAAATACACTGATCATTGAACATTGGAAGGATTTGCCCTTGTTGCACAAAATGATAACACCGTCATCTATTGGAATCTATAAGATCTATCTGGGTTTTCCTGTTGTCGTTTACATAAATTCCACCTGACTGTAAGTAGATGCTGTGACTTATAGACATCTACATTTATCCTTGATTACGTATCAAAATGCAGATACTTAGTCAAACCTGAGGGCTAAGATGGAAAATAGTTTCATTTAATGTATGTTTTGGATCCAATATGTTGTATGACCGCCTTGTCGACTGTAGTGCCTAGCAATTTATGCACTGTAACGCTCCAAGTGAATACGAGTGTAATCATTACACTTTCTATTCTGTCAGCACATTTGTTGCCTTGAAATACCTAATACACACATTGGAGTTATTTTCATCATGGGAAGGCCGATAAATAAGTCATCAAATTGGATTAGAACTTTTTGGGCAACTCTTACAATCAGCTCTCAAAATACAATCTTCCAAATGTTATCTTTTCAACCCTTCCCATTGTATCATATGTAGCCATTAACTAATCCTTCGCTGACCTTGATGCTGTACCTACAACCATCTTTACGTGTTATGCCTATGTATAGGTGGAGGTTATGTCCATAGTTGTTAGGTTTTCTGAACTCATCTCTTGCATATATTACGTACAATTTGGTTGTTAGTTTGATTAACATTGACTGATTTAGGCGTTGACGAGTTTTAAGTTGGGATGTATACGAACGGCATCGCCATAGGCAAAGTTTCCCTCTAGATGTACACGAGTCTTCTCTAGAAGTAGTTGATACTGTACTGTGATCAGATATCTCACTATTAAATTGTCGAGTGAGTTTAGGAATTCTCTATAAAGTCTTATATAAAAAGAAAACTTAAAATTTTTGACAAAAACCATGAAGAATGTAAAAGTTGTAATAGAAAAAGGATGAAATAAAAATTTTAAAACCCCCTGACTAAAAGTTAGTCATGAAAGATAAAATCAAAAAGGGTTTTTAAAAGGGTTGATTTGTCGCGAGGTCTGTCATAATAACCAACTAATTATGACTTACATTCTACTTCGGTTTACTTTTTCAGCCTCTAATGGCACCCACGGAATTATAAGGGGTAGAGCTTACAGTAGTTCTCTTACAGCTCCCCTACACAGATATTGGATATCAAATAAAAAAGCCAGTTAGATTATTTTTCAAACCTATCAGATCTCACATTGGCTAATGCATATGTAACGAAAGGTTATTTTACGAGTATAAAGTAAAGAAATATTACGAGATCAAATAGAACACTGTAAGTGACAGTGAAAAGCAATATATTTCTACTAACCATTTTCAATAATAAGTTCCAGCAATGAACTATAACCCTTATTACTTAGGCAATACAATATTAATTTTATATGTATTTTCCTTATGACCGTGGTCTTCATTACGTATCTAGTAATTTTAATGGGCCTTTTGATATAAATTAATTTAACATTATGTTTAGTACAAAATTATAAAATAAAGCAATAATAATGTTATAAAATTATATATGGACTATTCAAACATTTGAAAAATGGGTAGTTACAACTTAGTTCTATTATTTATTTCCACTTATCAACACCTACCATCACCAATATTTTCACACTTGCGCGATTAGGGTAGCGGTAAGTACAAAATATTTTTTTCCTTTTTCGAAAACGTTACCCCCCCCCACACACACACGCACAAGGATTTTCTCCTGTATCGTAGAGTCAATTTACAAACAAATTGCACAAGGACAAACATTCACCCAAACAACCGAAGTTACTTGTAGACCATACAAACACTTGTCCCGTGCGGGATTCGAACCTGCGACCCCCAGCGCTGCAACTCTTTACTAAGCCACTGCACTACTAAGCCGTCTATAATATCATGGATGTAATTACTCTAAGTTAATTATTATAGACTGTTTTCGTTAGAAATTTTCAGTACGTAGGTTAATTTATAATAAAGTTCGAAATAAGAAACTTTGATTGTCAATCCATGTACCAAACGCGGCAAATTAGATAAATATCTCCCCCTTTAGGCAGTTCAAGTATAACAGGGTCAATGTTCATCAGTGAGCTTTTGGTATGCTGTCATTAATGAATATCAGTATGAATTATTGAATGTATTTATAGGTTACGTAACAATCAGCTGGTGACACTGTTCCGGTCTGCGTAATATGTCATAATGATAGATGTGCCACGCATATGGTATTAGAAATGGATTATGTTATGTAATAGTAATGTGTTAATCACTAACGATATATATTATAAGGTCAGTCATTACCCAAATAGCCATCATGTTATCAACTATGCCGTTTTTTATAAGAGTTTAAGACCAATTATCTCTGGTTCGAACACTCATTGCAGTTAGTACAAAATAACCATTTAACACGTCATTTTACTTTAAAGACAATCAGAAAAATTACGGAGTGCGTATTGGAACACGCATAGAGTTCCACACTAAAGATTATCTCTCAAATTTTCTAGACAATCAATGTTGCAATGTTTAGTAAGACCTATGATTCAGATTTTACCAGACTGGGGTGGTGGAGGGGTAACAAAGGAGTAACTTCTTCTCCTTCATGAGCCCATTTAACTCTCCAGCTGGACATGAGCCTCTGCCGTGGTATGGAGGCAGATTGGCAGTCGCAATACCAGATGTTTCGCACTTTTGACGCTACTGCCCGTCGCCTGTCTAGGTTTTTACATCCGGCGTAATCGAGATACCACCATCTTTCAGGAGCCATAGGATCCTTTTGGCGTTATGGGATACGTCACTGCGACGGCTCAGTTGTCGCTCCATAAGCGAACGTAACTTTATCCTTTCAACTGCATGCTTCTTACACGAACTATCTTCAACCTCATAGCTATTTGAATTAACTATCTAATTTTACCCGATTCGACTTAAGAAGTCGACAAAAGTTTTTAGATCCCATATTTACATATAAGGTAAATTCATAAAATATCTTATATCCCTTTTTTATTTATACTAATATCTTCTTATCTTTAAAATTGAAATTTAAGGATTATTCTTTATTTTAATCGGTCAAAACGATACCCAAATCAGAACCATAGACTATCGTATTATGTAATATGTATCTAGTGTCGTTAAATTAATTTACTGAGAACTCAGAAATATGAAATACAGACAATAATAATTGTACCTTCGCCAAGTCTTCTACGCAATTTTTTTTTAAAAAGAATACTAACAATGCTATAAACATTACTAATATTCCCCTTAACCACTCGTGGTAAGCTTAATTTGCCTGTGTTACAAGTGGTTCACGCCAGTAGTCGCATGGCGGATTCGAACCCACGACCTTTTTGAGTTCGCAGTCCGCGCCCTGCCATTAGGCTACTGTCACTTCAAAATGTATGCTATGTAGCTGTCAGCTACGTGAGCTACGTAGTGTAGTAGTGGAAGCACAGCTAAAAGTCAGATTGTACTTGATTTCACACAATACCAACAACACAATGAGACAAAATGCCATCATTTCAGAATTTTATATATTTTGAATATCACGTACTTTTTAATATTATGGCCCAATTTTTCTGTCAACGAACTGTTAAGTAGTTTGGTAGACTGTAAAACTGTAACTTAGTTTGCTCGATAGAGTGTAATCGATCGGACGTGTGGATAGAACAAAAAAAATCCTGATACCGACATTACAATGAATAAATGTGATCGTTGTGAAAAACCGATAGCTAAAAGAACACCTGGATTAGAATGCAGCAAATGCGAAAAATTTGTGCACGCGATCCAGGCCTGTACTAATCTTTCGACTAAACAGATTGCAGCATTACGCAACGCAGATAGCCTGGAATGGACATGCAAGGATTGTCAACGTTTCACACCGGTAAGAAAATCGTATATTATCCCTGAAGAAGAAGAAAAAGTAGAACAAAATGAACAAACTCAAGATCATTCGTATTCTAAGCCATCAATAGATATTAAAAAGTTACTGAAGGATATTTCAAAGGAAGTTGGAGTCACTATAAAGCGCGAATTGGAGCCAATCGAATCTTCTATAAGTTACTGTCACGACAAACTAGATGAGGTGCTCGAAAATGTGGATGTTCTAAAACGTAGAATTATAGAATTAGAAACTAAAAATATAGCATTATACAATAAAAATAATAATTTGGAAATAAAAATAAATGTTTTAGAACAAAAAATAGGAGAATTGGAACAAAAACAATACAGTAAAAAAATTGAACTAACTGGTATATCGGGTATAGATAACATTAATCATCATCAAGTAACTAAAATATTAGCATCCAAATTAGATATAGATGCAAATTCAGTTAAAAGCATAAAACAGATATAAGGAAGAAAAGGAAAGGATGGATATCTGCTACTAGAACTAAGTGATGAAACAGAGAGTGAGAAATGGATCCAAGCCGCAAAAATGAAGGTATTAAAAATTAATCATATTCTTCCGAATGCGCCAATGATATATAATGAGGGTAAAGATAGAATTATGTTAAGACGCGCACTCACAAAGACAAATAAGATAATCTTGTGGAATGCAAAAAAACAATTAGGTTCCGAATACAAATACATATGGTTTAAAAATGGACACATTATCGCGCGAAAAGGAGACAAAGACAAGATCACAACCATTAGGTGCATCGAAGACATCCAAAAACTTGCAAAAAAAATCACTATTCAGTCCCAAAATACAGAAGAAACGAAAGTAGTTAGTTAAGGGTAAAACTCAGTGTAATTATTCTTATAAGTTATAATAACAACAAACGTAATGGATTCTCTCACGAACGTCTCAGAAATAAAGGACTGTATTAATTTAAATGATTTCTATATACCTAAAGGTAAACAAAGTTTCACTTTTATTCGTATAAACCTAAGATCTATCATAAAAAACTTTGCAATGCTAAAGGAATGTATAAATTCTAGTAAAATTAATTTAGACTGCATTGCCATAACAGAAGCCAACATAACTAATAAACTACTATCTATGTTTCATATCGATGGCTATACAATGCATAGTATCTTAAGAACTAAAAGAAAGGGGGGTGGGATAATTATTTATGTACGTAAGAACCATAAGTTTGAAATTATAAATATCAAAACTTTACACTTTGAATCACTCATAAGCAAAATCACCACCCAAAATAATTTGCAAACATTCCATCTTTGTATAATATATAGACCACCGAATGAAAACAAACACTTGTTTATTGAGGAGTTGTGTCACATATTGAAAGATAATTTCGCTAAAAAACATAACTTAATCATATTGGGTGATATGAATATCAACATTAAAGATATTACACCTATTCAAGAATATTATCTTAGTAAAATGGCCGAGTGCGGTCTAACGTGTGCGATAACAGATTACACTAGAATAGAAAAAAGAAAAGACAAAATAACTAAAAGTTGTGTAGATCATATATTTGTGCGATCGCGTACGTTAGACCTGTACTCGGGCGCTATTGGTACTATATTAGCCGATCATCGCATGACCGTGCTAAGATGCGTTTTAAATGTTTCGTACACACGGGATGCTGCAGTAAATGTCAATTAATAAAATAAAACAAAATAAAGTAGTAAACGAAATAAAGAGAATTGGATAAATGAAGACATCATAAATATGTGTAAAATTAGAGTAATTTGTTTGTTTTAATGACTAAAATAATAAACTTCTAAGACTAGAATATAATAAATATTATTATACTAGAATATAATATAATAAATATAAAAAATAAAACAATTAAATTTATTGAAAAAACTAGAAATAATTACTATTATCAAAAAATCAATAACAATATGTCTAATCCAAGATATACTTGGAAAATTGTAAACAAACTTTGTGGCAAAGTTACCGAAACACTAGATGAATCGTTAAATAAAGCATTTAACTTCAAAAGTCAAAATAGTAAAACGATTGCTGATAATTTTGCTATTAAGTTCGATAGAAACTTAAAAAATATAATACCAAAATGTACCAATAAAATGCTATCAGATGATTTGTACACAAATCCAGTAGATAAGTCTATACGCTTTCAAAAAGCTAACACAAATCAAATAAAAAATATAATAAAAACACTTAACACAAAAAAGGCACCAGGTGCTGATGGAATTCGTACAATTGACATAAAAGCCATATCAGAAAAAATTGCTAAAGTAATTGTCAAGTTAATTAATAGTAGTATAGAAACAGGTATTTATCCTACAGATCTAAAGCTAGGTTTAGTACGGCCTATTTACAAAAGTGGACGTCATGACGATTACAGTAATTACAGGCCTATTACCATACTTCCAACAATTGACAAAATTATAGAAAAAATAATTTCCAACCAGCTTCACAACTTTTACCAAAAACATAAAATTATTTCGGCATCTCAATACGGATTTCAGCCTAAGAAATCTACTACACAGTTACTGTCAAACTTTACAGACGAAGTAAACAAATACTTAGATGAGAAAAAACATGTATTAATTGCATTCATCGATTTCAGTAAAGCCTTCGATACCTTGAAACATAACATTCTTATAAAAAAACTCGAAAACTGTGGTGTTAGAGGACGTTTCTTAAGATGGTGTAAAGATTATGTTAGAAATCGATATTTCCAAGTAAAGATAGAAAATAATTTAAGTATTAAAATGCCTATAACTACAGGTACAGCACAAGGCTCAGTTATAGGGCCACTCCCTTACTTAACATACGTAAATGAATTAGAAAATATCATTAAAATGTAGTTTATACCAATATGCAGATGATACGTGTACGTGTCAGAAGATAAAAATCTGGATATCGCCATGCAAAAATTACAAGATGATTTTTCACGCCTCTCTATGTGGGCTCACGATCTAGGACTTGTAATAAATATACAAAAAACTAAGGTACTACACATTCATTCTAGTCATATCAAGAATATTATGCCAGTAAGCATTATTGCTCATAATCATCTTTGTCTGCACAATATAATAACTTGTTCCTGCGAAAAAATCCCACTTGTTAAGTATTACACATACTTAGGACTGATTGTAGGTAATAGGATGAACTGGAAGAATCATATTGACTACGTGTGTAGTAAATTAAGGGCAATCCTAGCGAAATTTTATATTATTCGTAATAAAGTTCCATTTAAAATTCTTCTAAGCCTATATAATGCTCTAGTGGAATCGATAGTATCGTATGGTCTTATTAGTTATGGACAAACTTTCTGCACTTACCTAGATAAAAGTTACAGCTTACAAATAAGAATTTTAAAATCTATATTGCCTCAACACATTAAGGACAAATATCGAAATGATTACTCATACCTTTTCACCTACTGCAAAGTTTTACCCACACATAAAAAGGTGAAATATATGATTTTAAAAGAATGTTATGAATACTCGATGTACCCAACCCCAAGGGAACGCATTTATAGCACTAGAAATAAAACACCTTATTCACCAATTAAAACTAATAATTACTACGGTAAGAGAACACGTAAATTTCTAATACCATACATATTAAATTCTTTACCTACGGAGATAAGAAACCAGCTAACCGCACAAAACTTGAAAACAAAACTTAATCATTTTTTCGCATAATAAGAATTCAAAAAAGTATCTATATATATTATTCCAATGAGAATCATAACGAGCTATATCTATCTATGCCAATAATTGTTAAATTGGACAAATAAACAAAACGTGTTACAAAATAAAATACATGAAAAAAAAATTAGTCCTTAAAAATACACTCCGTGTGTACGCGCATAAATAAGATAGTACAGTATATCGGATAAGCGAACAACTGAAGACAACAATCACGTTTTTACTTCACTACTCCTGGTAAACAATACCAAAACCACCTTCTCCACAAAAAATAGTTTAAGAGATACATATTATAGATTTTATATAAATTTTTTATGCCGAAATTTTTTTTAATAATTTGTAGCACAATTGTTTCATAATACTTTATATTTAGTTTAAGTAAAAGTTAATTCCAATGTCATTTAAATAATAAGCTTAAGTAAATTAATGTATAATTAAGAGCAAACTGTGCAGTGCCAAGACAAACAATAGATGTTTAATGGCACGAAGAAATTGATTTTGTAATTAAAACTGTTACTTTGTTGAATAAATAAAAAAAAAACTCTTAAAATTTTTACTATGTTCAATAATTAGAAAAATAATGTAGAAAATAACCTCAAATTAAAAAATATACGTCTCTAACTAAACATAAAATTATACTACGGGTGTCAATGACTTACAATACTTACAGAACTTAAATAAATATTAAGCTTTACTGTCATTGTTTACTATCATCCATGGAAATAAACTTATATCTTAAAACACATAACGTTTCTCGTCGTAAGTTCATAAAGTTATTTGTATTTTTTTTTATCTACTAACTAAATTGGCGACTATTTGACTGCCTATATTATATTATGCCCAAAATATTTTACCTAATGACTTTTCCGCGCTTCCTTCAGTGATTAGAACAGAATTTTCCGAACCGGTATGTAATTAATGTATCAGTTACCTCCCACTTTCTTATTGTTTTTCAGTACTCGTAACAATACATTTGTGGACATTTTACGATACTCTATATCTACCATATTTATTGGGTGCTAACTACATATAATTCATGTTTGCCGCGCAATAATGACAAATCGATTGAGATATCTATTTATATTATAAATTCGGCTATAAGTTTTACCATTATTTAAGTTTTAAATACACACGTACGTTACCGTATAGTGGCGGTGTAAGAATATCCACTAACCCATGTCTTCCCGTGGGTGTCGTAAGAGGCGACAGAAGGAAACAAATCAGAGGCAGAAGCGTCTTCCTAATAACGACAAAAAATAATAAACTGCGGTTGCCAACATGCTTGCCAAGCGTGGCAACTATGGCATATATCTCCCCTATGATGCAATCTGTGGGGGAGGCCTATTTTCAGCAGTGGACTTTAATACGCTGTAACGGTAGCGGTATATGTAAGTGGGCACATGAATATATCTAAGCCAAAAATATTTCCTTAATTTTAGACTACACCGGCACCACATTACGTCCCGGCGGTGTCATAAGACGTCACCCTCACCAGTATTTTTGTAATGTATCTCATGTAAGATATTATTATATGTACTTCAAGTTAAAGTTTTTAATAAATTATTACTATTATTTTTATTAATTATTATTATAAGAGATGACTATAGAAAATTCCAGAAAACTTCATGGCTTTCAAATGCCCAGACCCGTGACGAGCAACAGTCTCTAAGTTGTCAGTTGTCTGGTACTGTGACTGATCACCAACCTACATGACGATTGAAGCAAACCCTCCCTTGAAGAGAGAGGGAAAGACTGTTGTGTTCAGGACTTTTACTGGCAGACGGAGGAGAAGAGTAAAAATATATCATCACACAAGCAAAGTAAATTTAACGAGTATCAATCGTGACTACTGATGATGTAAAACACTCGAAACGCCAGGTATTTTATTTTTCTAGTTGTTATTAGAAAGACGCTACCGTTCATCTTGCTTGTTAGGCTTATCATATTGTTGCGCGCCACAGTTGATGGCACTAGCGCCATCTGGTATCAACTATCAGAAATAGGAGTGTCAAGATATTTCTGGAAATCCATCAACAGCGCCATCTAGTATCGAACAGAATAATTAAGCTTTCTAGAGGGGTCCACTCTCGAAATTTCTGCGCCTGGTCGGTCGGCGCCTGTATTTGCTGGAATATTCTGGATGTTTCGGTGGAAATGGTGTAATTAAAGCCACTGCAAGCCGCGATCGGGGCAGTATTGAAGTTGGCGAGACAAGCGAAGCTTCGGAGCGAAATAAAGTGAATCAGTGTGATTAATTATTAGTGTTTTTTAAGTTTTAATTGGTGTAAAGTGAATTAAAGTGTTAATTTTGGTAATTCAATCGGCTGTTTTTATTGTCACGAACCGTAAGCTCGTAACAATATGTTTGCCTCTGTCACCTCTTATAACGCCCAGAAGTGATATTATATAGTGGATGTTCTCACACCGCCCCTACACTGTTAAAATATCAGGATTTTTTATAGGATAGAGTGACACACGAGCACACAGTCCACCTGATGGTAAGTGGCTGCTGTGGCCCATAGACACCTATATATATCCTCAGATACAAATCAAAATGCAGATGCGTTGTCACCCGTGAGGAATAAGATGGAATGCCTCATTTCCAGTAAAAAGAGTCTCCGGTTCTCTACACTCACCATGAGAAACACAGCAGCATTAAGCTACTATTTTACGCTGGTATTCTGTAAGAGTGTGGTCTTTCCCCGGTCGAGCCGACCCATTCGTGCAACAACTATACTACTATTATTACTGCAGCGTGGCTCTACGACGTAGAAATATTAAAAGCTAATAAATAACAAACTCGCATTATTTAAAATAAATAAATAGGATTCATTCAATGTGAAGAATTCAAGTAAGTATAAGATATTATTTATAAAAATACTCCATCGTATATAGTTCTCGAAGCAAGCGACCGATTCGCACTGAGTTTGATTTCATTGCTTCCATGATTGGCCATATAAACTGATGGGAAAAGCGAATAAAGATTGATTAGTTTTCCAAACCTATGTTAAGGTTAAGTAATGAAAAACAATCTAAGTTAACCTTAGTTAAGTAAATTTATTCAGGACCTTCTGCACCTAAATAAGTGAAGGATTCTCTTTCATTTTTTGAAAACAAAAATCTTAAGTCTCGTATTCATTAATAATAATAAAAATATTTTTAAAATTGTATTTATCTACACGAAAAGGATTCACCTCACATTAGGTTAAGAATGAAATAATACAATCATTTATAAAAAAATGCATGTCAGCTCCAACGCGTGACTGGAGTTTACTCTTGAAAAACGAGTGTCTTAAAATATATGCAATAGCCATACAATAATAACTCATATATTTATTTATATTGATTTGATAAAATATCTCTATTTCTCGATATCTTCGATACAGGCTCGACCGATTTTAATGAAACTTTTTCTGTATGTCCCTGGAAAGTTTATATTTACAATTGAATCCTGTAGATGGCGCTGCTAATGAGATCTAGATATGTAACGATACTTAAGGAGTAAACTCCAAAAAACTTAGGTGTTACTACTTTCAAACAATTAAATTATAATTTTAGCAAAAACTGCAGTAGATAACAAAAATATAAACAGTATGCCAGACATTACCACTGAAATTCATAGCAAACTTAAAACGTCAACTCAATAGTAAGTTTTTGCCGGTCGTATCGTTTATGCGTTACTATGCTAAATTTTAGTTGAAAATAAATTATTATTGTTGAAAATGGAAATTTTTGCACGCAATCTTAGCATATATTAATTTGTTAAGATTGCGTGCAAAAATGGTGCCTTACCCAATTTCAAAACTTTAAAATTTGTCTCGGTTCTAAACCACACATAATATGGTAAATTCAGTCTGTAATGACTAACCATTAAATTACTAAGTGCACTTAGCCTGCACAAACATATGGTTTAAAAAATCTTTTATTGGATTTTTAGTCAAGGAATTCGTACAAGCTGCCCGGAGTCAGAAAGTCGACGGTGTATTCTCCCCCATTTCTAGGAAGCTCGTAAAACAGTTGCTCCTGCGTCTAATCTCTCTCCAAGCATTGAGTTATACAACACTCTCCAAGCGTATCGGATTGATGTCCTGTCGAATTATGACAGTGATGAAGTAGTAGTAGTAGCGTGCACCTGTGATTCCGCATACACTGGTGCACTATTACCCATTCCTGTGCAGATTAGTGTGTATTTTAAAGAATACGTTATTTTTAAACATAGTGCTCCGTGGTGCAATGGATTAGTAATGAGTTGCATCGCTGGGAGCCGCGGGTTCGAATCCCGCACGGAACAAGTATTTGTATGACCTACAAATAATTGGTCCTAGTCTGGATGTTTGTACATGTGCACTTTATGTTTGTAAACTGCCTCAACGATACAGGAGAAAACCCTAGTGTGAAGTAACATTTAAAAAAACGAAAAAATATAATGCTTATTAACACAAAATATTTCTAAATTTGTCGCGTTTAATTTAATTGATTGTAATTCTCGATGTTTCGGGTGCTTCCCAGTACCCATGGTCACGGGGGCCTGAGGTGACTGACGTCCCGATGTCTGTGTTAACCCAAAATTCCCTCAGCTTTTTAATTATTATTTGTGATCCGATCTACGCAGAATGAACTTACTGAGTCTTGAATTCTTGTAGTGGTATGTTTGGGTTCATTTTTAATTTTATTAATTACAAGATCCCACGCAGGTAGTAGTACCCAGCTTCCTTCTCAATTGAAATTAGGATATATATTTTTTAATTTCAATAGCCTCAAGTATCATCCTTGGTAGGAATCGATGTTCTTTCGTGGGGATTTGTGGTTCACCAAATCTGATGCAATAGCGGGGGCCGTCTCTAATATGATCTCAATTCACCCGAAACGTCAGGAATTATATATCTAATAAAATCCATATAAGTAATTTTATTCAATGTGTGGTGTTCGTGTAAATATAAGAAATCATTATATATCTTACTTTTTAATGTATTCCACATTAGTTAATGTTTAAAACAAAATATTATTTGTTCTATTTACATAATATCTTTTTGAGTGTTTCCTATAGGCATGGAAATTTTAATAAGAAAATATTAATATATATTTACGTAGTGGAGTCAAACTTCAACCGCGTTATAGTTGTAGCACGAATGGGTTGGCTGGGCTGATGAACCACGCTCTGACAGATTACTAACGTAACATACCAGCTTATTGCTGCTGCGTTTCGTATGGTGAGTGTAGAGAACAGAAGACTTTTTTTTACTGCAAACGAGGAATTCCATCTTAAAATTAAGGGGTAACCACGTATCTGGGTTTTGATTCTTAGTTGAGGATAAATGTAAATGACTGTAGGCCACTGCGTACCACCATCAGGTGGACTGTGAGCTCATTTGTCACCCTTAGTCTATAATTTTTTTATTAAATCCAATATATTATAACAATTTCTTTAAGCTAGCTAGAATTTTTAGTAGTTGACTATAGACAAAGTATCTGATATTTAAGAATAACTATGCATTAAATACTTTTTTATTAAACACAAGTTCAAAATTGCGAGAAAAATTCAAATGGTTTCATTTATACACTATCGATAAGAAGCATCCGAAAATGACACAAAGTTTAACATTCTATCGAGAACCATTTTAAAAGTTAACATTTACCGTGCACAGCGAAATAATAATATTAACATCACCGTGTAGTGTAAATATAAAATAAATAAATAAAAAATAAAAGACAGTATTAAACATTTTAGAATCGTGTATAATCCTGTTCCTCCGTGAAAGCTCTAAAACTAATGAAATGTTACTGTTATTTCTTTTAAAAATTATTATGACAAGCGTTTATATGTGGTAGAGCCATGCTGCTGTCATATGGTTGTAGCAAAAATGGATAGGCTCTACCGGGGTAGGACCAAGCTCTCACAGAATACCAGCGTAAAATAGCAGTTTAATGCTGCTGTTACGTGTGGTGAGTGAAGAAGATTCGATACCTTTTTTATTGGAAACGAAACATTCCATCATATTCCTCAGGGTTGGCAAAGCATCACCATTTTGGTTCTAAGCGAGTAGAGATGTGGACGTCTACAGGCCACAGCAACCACTTACCATTAGGTGGACTGTGTGCTCGTTTGTCAATCTTATTCTACAAAAATAATATTTACCGTTACTGTTATAGCCCATCAGAAGTGCACTGCTGGAGATACGCTTCCTCAATAGATTGTCTCGTGGGGGGATATTTACCATAGTGTAGGATAGGCAAAAAGTTTAGCTATCGGTTTTTTTTAATTGTTATTGGGGAGACGCTACTGCCCATCTCGTAGTTTGTTTCCCACTGTTGGTTCTTGCGTCACCCGCGGAACAGTATGAAGTAGACGAGTATGCGGCTCACCCGATGGTGAGCCCGACCCGAGGAATTTCTCTTCAGATATTATTATTCTAAAACTAGTCTCAAAATGTGCATTCTGTGGATGGTATGCACGACAGGATATGACAAGATTAACGATATCGATAAAGAATTTACCAACGAGCGCATGGATAAAATAATTAGCTTCTAACCGAAGCTTACAGCCGCGGGCGAAAATTAGTTTATAACGCTAAAAGATCCCTTGCAGTCTACTTTGAAACTACATATAATAACACGTGGCCTCGTGATCGGATCTATTAACTATTACGCTATATAGAAATTTGTTTCGTAATTTGACTGGAACTAATATTACTGCTAAAAAACTTCGTCCGTCCCTTTTCAAACCCAAGTGGACTGTAACTTACTTTACTGGAGAACGACGAAACTTATGTTTCCTTCATCGAGTTGTTAAGTTTTAATTATTCATATATTAAATGTTAAAGAATTTTACATATTTATTTAAATTAATTATTATTTTCAAGGATTTACTAATGTATTATCTAATAGAATTTCGTGAAAGATTTTGTATGAAAACATTTTTCTGCATTAAAATGCCTTAAAATGCGCGGTTCACCGGGTAAGGGACGAATTATGTCGGACGTTTGGAATCCTCTTGTTGCATCGTAGTTTGGGCCAAACCATGGCTAAAAGACAACTTTTGAAATAACACACGTACCGAATACTTAATAGTGATTAAAAATATCACTTTATTCAAACGATTTGTGTTGAGCATTACACCTATGGGCATTGAGCTATATGGCTGTGGCTTCGTCCGAAACGAAATACCTGCGGTTACTTTTATTTTTTTGTGGTAAAAATATTCCGTCTGTTAAACCAGTATAAAGTTCATTTCGCGCTTTACTGCCCTAAAGCGTTTTAGCGAACTACACAAGTCTTCGAAGCGTTCATTGCTTATATCTCAGACATGAGGGTTTCCTTGCAATGTTTTCTTCACCGCCGAGCAAGTGGTAAATAAGCAATTAACAATTTCATTGATGTCGGCGGGGATGAAACTCGGGTTGCTCGCGTACTGAGAAATTTACAGCGAGTATATCAAATTTTTATCAAATCGGTTTATATGTTTTTTCAATATAGGAGTTATAATAATAATAATATCCTCCAGACCGAATTTCGGTCACGGCGGCCTGCCTCAACGGAGGCTAGCCATCGGCACAGGACAGGATTATAGGGCCCAAGTGTATGCGCAAGCACAGGTGCACTCTCTATTCTCTCAGTGTTTGTCATCTACAAGGGACTACTCTTGTTCATCCCACGCAGGTTTCGGGCCTCGGGATGTTCCCCATTACCCGGGTAATCCTCACAGCCCATTTCTATGGGCCGGTCCTGGGAGCCATCCATTGTACGACATTGTAGGCAATCTGCTTTGGCGTATTGCCCGCCGCCAGGTAGGTGCTTCCGGAGGGTCAGCAGTCTCAAAGCGCGGAGTCACGCGGACAGGGAGTCGACGCAGGGCCAATCCTGCCTGGCTCTAGGTTAAGGCCTGGTGAATTCCTAGGCAGAAGTTGGCGTATCTCGCGCCTCTGTGAAGGGATCTGCCGAAGGGTTGGCAACCTCCAGGTCCCGCGGAGACACATCTCGACGCGGAGCTGAAGTCACCAACAGACGCGCGCTCTCCTAGCAGCACGCCGGGCCTTCGTAGTTCGCTTCCCAGCGGCGTTGGGTATGTAACGTCCCAGGTGGGTTCAGGGGCGTCCTCGAGGCTCAACGCAAGCCGAGTTGGCACAGCACGTGCACCCACTGCAAAGCGACGCACTGCACTTCTCCCACCCGGGCGGGAGCCGACGACCAGCGGACGTGACCGGCTGCTAGCGCGGTCCGGACGCAACCTATCCCCTCCTATTCCCTCACTCACATAATCCGATGGGACGGTAAACCGACACGACCGGAGAGAGATCAGGCGCAGGACCAACGGCTTAACGTGCTTTCCGAGGCACGGGGGTGAGACACCGCCAACTTCCTGACTCCGGGCAGCTACTGAAAATTTCTGTACAGAAAAACTAAATAACTGATTTTTTTGGCCCGACCCGGGATTCGAACCCAGGACCTCATGATCAGCAGTCGCACTACTACAACCACTAGACCAACGAGGCATTCAATATAGGAGTAGAGTAGTATTGTCGAAAGTAGGTAATGGGGTGTGTTAGAAAAATCTAATTGCGGAAGCTTCCGATAATATAACCATGTCGTTAACGTCAGATGTATAATACATAGACCGGCGACGGGAAGCAACTGCAAGGGTGCGAGATGTCTGACAATGTGAACAAATTCTACTTACAACATGAGAGGTCTAACTCAAGCAGTTGACTTTCCAGGCTAAAAAACAAAAAAAAGAAGGAAGATAAATGTCTTCTCATAAAACAAATATCTTACATGTTTTATAAGAAGAAAAATTCAAATTGCGCAATAATGGTTCCTTTATTTAATTTACTGCCAGAAAAACATCTGATTGAGATAAATGACTCCCTTCAGAGACGCTTCCTGTGTCTAAAACTGTGTAAATGTTTGTTGGGTCATTAAATTCGGAATGGATTTAAGATTCAAAGGCAAAGTCGATAGCATAACTCACGTAGCGGGATACGCTTCCCTAAATACATGGCCGGTTAATTTGATTCCGAAAATATTTATTACCTTTTGAAAATGATAATCTAAAGTAGAAACTAAACACGAAAGCTGTCAATCATTCGGGCAAAACCGTTAATGGCAGTGTAAGAGTATCCATAACCCATCTCGTCCTGTGGAGGCGACAGAGAGAAACTAACGACGGCTCCATGGCGCAGTGACTTAGCAATTGGTTAGGTTCAAATCCCGCACGAAGCAATATATATTTATTAGTTTATATAGCCTACAAATAGTTGTTCCGTGTCTGGATGTTTGTCCTTGTGAAATTTATGTATGTAAACTGCCCCCACGATACTGCAGAAAATGCTAGTGTGTAATTAACGTTTTTTATAAAGCCAGGAGATACGCAGCTTCTTCCCATTACAATCAGAAAATCACAACTACGGTTAGGAACCCGCCTGCCAAGCGTGGATAATATTGTCAATATCCCCCTTATATGAGGTAAAGGCCTATGGTGTGGATTTTTATAGGCTGTAATAAATTAACGAATTAAGTCTTTCATTTAATAATAATAATATAATATATTTATTTCATTTTTAAACACATGTTTACACAGAGGAACAAATAAGATTACAATTAAAGAAAGTAACAATAAGCCTTATAAAAATAACATGCAATAATAACAATTAAAACTATATGTAGCTTAATAATGTACAAAAGAAATATTGAAAACTAAAGTTTATAATATTAGCTACCTGTCTGAATTAGGTTGAGTACCTGTGTTTTAGACCATCACTTATACTATGGGTTTTATAATATAGAACATAAGATAATTTAAATAATTAAACTATATTATATAATAAATAAAATAACTAAATAACAGTTATTTGTAACCTACAATTGATACAAAACTATTTTGGAATTTCTAACAACCTCTCTGTATCTTCGTAATTTAATTTATTCAGAAATTCCCTTACATTTCTTTTATCTTACACTACATATCTTTAGTAACTTGTTGAGCTTATTATACAGAAATGGTCCTAAAATATGTAAAATCTGTCTGTTTGTTAATTTATTAAATTTGATATGCATTTTGACCATCTATTATAAAAAATAAATGAATCTGTATAAAAATAATACTTTTTCATTTATTTTTTTCATAATATTATTCGTCATTAGTGTTTTCATAAATGTATTAACTCGTAAACCTATTTTGCTGATAGTTTTGCTTCTACCTCTTTTATTTTGGCCACAATCTCTAAATTTTACAATATTTTGAGGAGTACTGTAAAAATAAAAACTTGATCCTGGAATCCCAGACGGAGGTCTGCATTTGGGAAACTTCCAATAGCACTTTAAGCACCCTAATCAAGTTCAGCGCCACTTCTAGGAAGTTAAAAATTTCTAAGCACTAAGCAGCCCCAGCAAAAGAGATAGGAATTAAGCAGAACTGCACTTTGAATAATTTAAATTTTGAAAGTAGGTAAGCAAGTTCAACGGTCGTTCGTTTAGGCTCAAGCAATCTCAGAGAGAAATGAACAAGGAATAGCCCGAACGGGGACTCGTTCGCGTGTCCAAATTCTCCGAGTACTTCCGATTTAGAGTTCGTTTAATCGATCGGATTAAATGAACTATTTTAAGCTTCCATAGTATAATATTTTAAATTAATAATATGTAAAAATTGATTTGATTTAATTTTAAAAATAGATAATATTTTTTTAAGATTATGCACCGTTACAGTACTCCGCTAACTGAACTACTATAAACAGGATATGCGATATAGATAAGAACGCTGTGCCGCGCCCGCACCGCGCCGGTACCGAGCCCGCACCGCGCCGGTACCGCACCCGCAAGGTCACTGCAAACACACCTAAGACATTCATATATTATTTAAGAACGCCGCGCTAAGACTCCACCATACCACGCGTTGCCAATATCGATACCATACGTCGTTCATATATTTGAGATCGTCACACCGCGGTGGTAGGGTGTAGTTACATTCGTAGGGACCGCACGCAAGGCACGTAAGAAATTACAGGCTTCTTACGTAGCAACCCAATGTAATTTTACCCGTTACTTTACAGAGAAAACACGTAACACTAAAGGATGAGACGCAAAACTTAATTTTTACATCGGATTAAACTTTCCGAAACATACCCAAGAGTTTCTAAATTTCACTGGAATGAATTTTCAATCTTATATCGTTACCACCAAGTTTTCCATCGCAATATCAACACACCTAATTTGTCTGAGTATAATATCCTTGAGCTGTTGTTACGTTCACTACGATGTAACAAAAGCAAATTTGATGCCATTAGATTTCAGTCGAAAATTTCGTTGGTGATTAGTTAGAAATTCCTTTACATTTTTTTATTCCTTCAATAATTACAGCCTATCAAAAGTCTACTGCTGAACGTATAGGCCTCTCCCAAGGACTGCCTCACTTGCCACGCTTGCCAAGCTTAGCAGGCGGCGGGCATATTATTTTGATTCTTAATCCATCCGCTTCATTTTTTATATATATCCATTGTCGGCATTTTGAGTTTTTTCCCCCTGTCGCCTCTTACGTTACGCTCGGGATGATTCTCATTCGACGCCACTACACGACAATTTAGATCATAGTATGTTCATCTCTCTATCTATATGTACTAAACTATATAATTGATACAGATGCGAAAGCTTTAATTTTTTGTACAATACTGTCTGTCTGTCAGTCTGTCTGAATGCGCATACTAAATCTAGGAATGAATTTAGACGAGACTTTCACTACATTGTTACGTAGCAATCGAACTATTAGATAAAATGTATAACTATACTCTTTCTGTTAGAGAAACTGGAAAAAACATTGTCTAAATATATATCAGAACAAATCCTAAGAAAAATTTTGTTGAAGCTTTCACCGCAATGTTTTTAGGAAAAATGATAATGAAATATTTCATATCATTTTCAATCATAAAAGAAATTGTCCTAACACCGGATGTCACAATAGCTACAAACCATCGTCTTGATAAAACAATTATATTGTGTAAATGCCACTGACCTCTATATATACAAGTACGCGTAAATACGAATTCAATCGATCAAATAGTTCAAAAAATACAAGATCACAAACAGTCGCACCCATAGAATACTATAATATATACATAATAGAAAGGGGCTGTGGGCGGAGCCCGTGTAGCCTCTAAAATGTAAAAAGACGTCAATTCACACGTATAAATATCAACACGAGATGTGTTTTGACGTTACAATCGTTTCCAAATTTCGCATGCAAATTATTTAGAAAATGCCAAATTGCACGCCTGTCAACACAGCGAATCGGGTTTGTAGTAGTGATTAACTGATGATACGACGTAATTGCTTGTATAGGTATGTGTGATCCCGGCGACGCCGAACCTCGGTACAAAATAAGGGTGACAGCCAATCCATTGTGTATTATAGTATTCTATGGTCGCACCAACAATTGTATTAGAAAGAAAATATTCCAGAAAAAACTAAGCACGTCAACGTTATACGGTGAAATTATGATATTAACTACTATGTTAGAAAAAAATTAGAATAATAAAATATTTTCAATAAAACAGACTCCGAAGTCGGACTAAGACATAGTTTATAGAAGAATCATATCCCCGAGTCCTATGAAATGATATTTGAATGATTATGATGTGGAAATTATAGTATTATTATATAGTATTTTTGTTTCAGTTCTTCAAAGACGGATTTTAAACTTGTTCGGTTTAAAATACTTGAATTTTCTGCTTGTTCGACTAAGGAACAGGAGTTTAAAGTAACAACTAGAGCCGTGGTAGCTCAAATGGTTAGCGCTCGCTGTAAACTTTACGTTGTGAATTACAATTTTAAGTGTTAATTAACCATGTGCTCGTTGGTGAATTGAAACAGCTTGAGGAAACATGCATGTCTGAGAAATAAGAAAAAAATATATTTCGAACGTGAAGTTCGCCGTCACGCACTGGGGCAGGCGGCGTACATTTCCTTACTCTAAAACCCTCTCAGCAAAGAGCGTGCACATCAATGGAACGTATGAACGTAACTTAGGAGTGGAATTTATCCTCCTAATTTATGTGGTAGTGGTAGTATCCCTAATCTCTATATATAAAAAGAAATTGTTGTCCCTTCGTCTCGCTAAAATTTGTAAATGTATGGACTGATTTTGTTGAAAGTTATTGTGTATGTTTGAGTGGATACCTGGATGGTATAGATTCGTAATTGGACCAGGTAGGTGGCGCTGTTGTCAAGATTCAGAAATCACCCGTGCGAAGCCGGGCGTATCGTTAGTATTTGATATAATAGAAAATATAATATGAATCATTAAAACCAGTTCACAATTTATAAAATTATCGCGTAACATACAGTCGATTTGAGATTCTCCTCCTTATTTCAAGTCGTCCAAAATATGGGAACATTTGCTGAAAATTTTATTAATGTATACGAAATGCTCCACTATAACTTGTATTTGTGACGAAGTCTTATTTCCCTAGCGAATTTACCTATACTTTATTCTCAAGAAAATGAAACCATTTCTAAGCTGTGACAAAATTATTGTGAGTGTTGGTGAATTCTTCATCTCGTTTCGTACAGTAAGTACCGTAAGCTGAGTTAAGAAAGTTATAGAACTACGGTAACAAGGATAGAATCTTAGCTACATAGAGTATTACCACAAATAATCACCGTCATTTTTATATTAATTAAGCATGACAAACGAGCTTAAATACGACCCAACCGGGATTAGACCACAGTCTCACAGAATACCAGTGTAAAGTACCTTCTACAAAAGTTCCTATGATAAGTGACTTGGACCGGAGACTTTTCTACAGACGACAAAACATTTTCATCTTATTACAGAGGTGATAGCGTATCTACACATTGATTCTCAATCGAGGATAGATGTATGCCTCTTTTTAAGTTGTAACTAACACCTTGTCAGTTTGCCTACTCTGTTTCAGGTGTTTGTTTAGCAACGAAGAGTTACAAACGCGCACACAATACACCTGATGGTAATTGGATATTGTGGGCCAAAGATATCTACATCTTTCCTCTAAGAAACATTGCAATCACCAGACAGATGCCTTTACAACCCTAGAGCTAAGATGAAATACCTCGTCATCAGTAAAAAGAGGTCTCAAACTCCCGTCACCAGCCATAGCAAACACAGCAGCATTATGCTGCTATTCCGTGCTGGTATTCCTATTCATAAGAAAAAGATCTCGAGTGACAGCCTAGTGCAGTGATGAGTAATAACCCACTTGATGGAGTGAAACACACACGTAGTCGATAAATGCGGGTAGTCGTACATTGTGCGAATCCACGAGGGAAGCCTATGTCCAGCAGTTGACTAGTGATAGGCTGCATTGAATAGTGAACCCCCATTAATCAGACCTACTCGTGCTGCAGGCACACTGCAGCGCAGCACAGCTCCTTAGCCTCCGAGCATTTCAAATTTTAAATTCAAAGTTATTTGTTTAGTATTTCTTGGTTATTACAAAGTTCAAATGTCTTTGAACCCTTTTAAGCAACGAATAATACATATATTAAGATTCACCATGCTTTTTTTTAAATGACCCGCTGGGTTAATTGCGTGCAAAAACAATGTCCCGCTGGGTTTCTTGATGGTACTTCCCAGGGTAAAGATATTTTCCGAACTGGTGGTAAATTAAGCACTTAAGCGTGACTTTAAAAAAGTATTATTTAAAATCTATATTGAGTCTCTATAGTAAAATCTCTTTAATTCATTAATCATTCTTGTAGGTTTTCGATGCAGGTTTTTTTTGGAAATTCTGATTTTCATAATGAAAGTTTTTACCTTGCAGTGGTGATGTACTCGTAACAATATCACTCCCGCATATCGTCCTGGGGGTGCCGTAAGAGTCGACGTCAGGATACTGAGTAGGAGATCGTTAGCAGCATCCTACTAATAACATCTCAAAATCATAAACGAACTACTATTGTGAGGTTATCTTTGGGTGAGGCCTATGTTTAGCAGTGAGCTATTACAGGCTGTAATGGACTTATAGATGGAATTTATAGAAAAAAAAAAAAACAATTCATAAGGGCATCACAGCGGCAAATATAAATTCTGTCGTAACAAAATACTCACTCTGTCTTTATCCAGGGAGAAAACGGAGGATTACGTTTGTATATACTAAACACCGCCCGAATATTCCCTTAAAACATGATGAGCGATCTAATGCAAAGTAAACATAAAAAAATTACGCTGTTTTATCGATAACCTAAGAGTTTATTATCTTATTTAAGGGCTTTTTGACCCTCAGCTATATATCAGTTTACGATCAACACTTGCCTCTGGCCATTGACAAATTTTACTTCGACCCCACATAAAACATGGCGGTGTGTTGTATAGGTACTTTCATATATTATAACCGCCACGATAACCCTTAGAATTTTTATTGAATTTCAATAAAACTAAGTTATTTTCGCAATCCGACCCTATGCTTAATGGATGAGCGTAAGAGTAAAGAAAACGACGATCTATTAAATATGTCTCCAACTGAATTCAGCCGCTACTTTTGCAGCATCATGTTTAATTGCAGACCTATTAGACTTCTAATTTAATTTTAATTTCTGTAATGTACTGCTTCTTAATTGCTAATGCGTAGGGAGTCCTAGTCTGAAATGTGTGTAAAATGTGTACGTATCAAGTAAATAGTTCTTTCTTTCTTTATTTATTCTCACAATGCTAATAACTACAATAGAAGCCGTGGTAACTCGGGGGCTAAGCGCTCGCTGTTGTCTGATCCAATGGAATTGTTAATTGCAGTTTTAAGTGCTGATTTAACACATGCTCGGTGGTGAAGGAAATTATCGCTAGTAAACCTGCATGTCTAAGGGATAAAAGTATTTTACATACATAAGAAACCCATCAATACGCACAAGAACAGCGCGGTGGAATTGCTTCATAGCCCTCCCAGAAATGCGAGGAGACTGAAGGGAGTAGAACATGTGTAACTTTATTAATTATTTATTACTTTACTATTTTATTAATAAAACAATGTAGTATTAATTTTAAAATAAAATCGAATTGTTGCTTCATTAATCAGACTTCACTTTTTTCTTGCTATGATTAGCGCGTCGCTTTGGGAAATTATAAAGAATTTAAAGCAGCCGCAATCTTTCCTCAACGGGAAACATAATAAGACTCAAAATAATTGTTTTAAGCATCAAATATTTTTAAATTTGATACATACATCGACTGTCTCGACATAGCTTTGAAATGAAATGTAGTAATGACCGTATAGTAGCGGTGTGAGAACGTCCACTACCCCATATCGTCTTGTGGGTGTCGTGAGAGGCGACAGATAAAACAAACAAGGACAATGAATGAATTTTTTTTTATAGAAGAGGGGGCAAACGAGCATGTGGCTCACCTGATGTTAAGTGACTACCGCCGCCCATGATCAACCGCAACACCAGGGGAATTGCAGGTGCGTTGCCGGCCCTTTAGAAAGGAGTAAGCTCTTTTCTTGAAGGTCCCCAGGTCGTATCGGTCCGGAAAAATCGCCGGTGGTAAATTATTCCACAGAGAGGTTGTACGCGGAAGAAAACTCCTTTTGAAACGTACAGTGGTGGACCGCCAAGCATCCAGATGGTGTGGATGGTATCGGGACGTTTCCCGCGTAGTGCGTTCACGAAATTTGGCGGCTGGGATTAATCCGAACAATTCCTCAGAGCACTCTCCATGGTATATGCGAAAGAAAATACAAAGGGATGCAACATCTCTTCGCAGTGCCATTGAATCGAGCCGATCGGAAAGCACTCGGTCGTCAACGATTCGAGCCGCTCTGCGCTGGATGCGGTCAAGTGGAAGGAGCTGGTACTGGGGAGCCCCAGCCCAGAGATGGGAGCAGTATTCCATGTGCGGCCGAACCTGCGCCTTGTAAAGTTGCAGGCGGTGTGCCGGCATGAAATACTGTCCCACTCTGCTGAGCACGCCAAGCTTTTTAGAGGCCAATTTGGCCTTCCCTTCCAAGTGACCACGAAACTGCACGTCACTCGATATGTCGACGCCGAGGATTCCGATACTGGCTGAGGCAACAAGGGGAGTGCTTTGAAACTGAGGGGATACGACAAAGGGGTTCTTTTTAGCGGTTAACGCGCAAACTTGTGTCTTCTGGGGGTTAAACTGGACTAGATTTAGTCGCCCCCAATCCGAGACTCTGTCCAGCAGAGACTCGACTTCAGACACAAGTTCGTCCCGGTACTCGGAGACGTTTTCCCGTAAAGTATTGGCACGGCCGGTACACAGAGCATCACCAGTGCTGTCATCTGCATAGCAATGAATGTTACGGGTTTGCAACATATCATTGATATGCAAAAGAAACAGCGTTGGCGATAGCACGCAGCCCTGTGGAACACCAGCATTAATAGGCTTGCAATCGGAGCTTGCACCGTCTACAACGACCTTGATGCTCCGATCTGCACAAAAACTGGTGATACAATCGCACAATTTCTCGGGAAGCCCATAGGAAGGGAGCTTCGAAAGAAGCGCTTTGTGCCAAACCCGATCGAAGGCCTTCGCGATGTCCAAACTAACGGCCAATGCCTTGCCTTGGACTCTACTGCCTCCGCCCATCTGTGAGTTAGGTAGACCAGAAGATCACCAGCTGACCTACCACGGCGAAAACCGTATTTGCGGTCACTAATCAGCTGGTGATCCTCAAGGTACCTCATGAGCTGGCAGTTTACAATGGACTCCATTGTTTTGGAGAACAAGGAGGTGATGGCGATAGGCCGGTAGTTGGACGGGTCTGAGCGGTCACCTTTTTTAGGGATCGGGTGGACGAAAGCCGTCTTCCATGATTTTGGGACCACGCCTAGGGAGTAGGAGTACCGGAAAAGACGCGTTAAAACCGGTGCCAACTCTGGAGCACACATCCTCAGCACAATTGGGGGGATTCCGTCAGGCCTACTCGACTTGTGGATGTCCAGGGAGAGGAGTGCTTTGCGAACCGAGCGCTGAGTGAACTGCACTTCCGGCATGGAGCACTCACACCGCGGGATGGTCGGCGGCGTACTCCCCCCGTCATCGAGAGTCGAGTTAGACGCAAAGAAAGAGCCTAGAAGATCGGCTTTCTCCTTTGCGGTGTGGGCCAGTGGGTCGTCCTCCCTGTGCAGAGATGGAAGAGATGGCTGACAGAAACTCCCCTGGACAGCCTTGGCGAGAGACCAGAATGCACGGGTTCCAGAAGGAAGACGAACTAGTCTCTCGCCAATTCTGCCTATGTGCTCTGACTTTGCCTTGGCAATGACTCTTTTGAAGGACCTAGAGGCGGAATTATACTTCTTTTTCAGAGCGCTGGTGTTTACATCCCTGGACGCTGATGCGTCAGCCCAGGCTTGGTAGCACTCCTGCTTATAGCATGATGCTATTTTACAGGAGCGACCAAACCATGGCTGAGATTGGCCTCCAATGGGCACCACAGAGGAAGGAATAAAAAGTTCCATACCCTGAAGTACCACATCAGCGACAGAATCCGCAACAACGTTGGGATCGTCCGGCGAGAAGCAAACCCGCCCCCAAGGGTAGGATGCAAAGAAAGACCGCATCCCATCCCAATCGGCTGACCTATAGTGCCAAACACGGCGGCAGCCTGCAGAATGCAACCGCGATTTCAGCGTGAGTAGCACCACACTCCGGACCAGACAATGGTCCGAGGAGCCTAAAGGGGCGTCGACGAAAATCTGATATCCGTCCGGGTGAGAGGTCAGCAGAAGGTCCAACAGGGAAGGTGCATGATCCTCCACATCTGGAATCCGCGTAGGCGAAGTAACCAGTTGTGTCAGACCATATGCCAAGGCAAAATCGTGAACAGATCTCCCTGCATGATCGGTTAAACGTGAACCGAGCCAGTCGGCGTGATGGGCGTTAAAGTCGCCGAGGATCACGATCTCTGCGGAGGGGATCTGCTGTAGCAACGAATCTGCAGCCATTTGGTCGAAGAGTCGGTCTGTTTTGGCATTACCGCTATGGGACCTATAGAGGCACCCGTAGACGCGCGGATGGTCGTCGCTGTCTACGCGTAGCCAAAGGATGGACAGGTCCGAACCTTCAAGTCTGCCGAGGCGTCGAGAACAAATGTCCTCTCTGACGTAAACGCAAACTCCAGCCCGAGGCACAAAGGAGTGTTCCAGTTTGTACCCCGGGCAGGAGAGATACGAGACATCAGCCGGAGAGGACACCTGCGTCTCGGTCAGAAAGAGCAGAGCCGACCTCGCCGTCTCGAGATGGTAGTGGACGGCGTTTAGGTTAGAGTGAAGTCCCCTGATATTGCAGAAATTCACGGACAGCGTGGCAGGGGTCGCCTTGGTTTTGTTGCTCCGTTTGCCCCGAGCAGTTTTAGTCCTGAGCGGAATTTTGCCCCCCCCCCCCCGAATACGCGGGGCAGCCTGAGCACCCACGCTCAGAAGTGGAGAAACATGGTCGTGGATGATCAGCGAGGGATTTTTCAGGGGTGCTGGTACCCTCCTGGGGTAGTCTATCATTTAATTCCGCTACCATGTTGATGGGGGGGGGGGGATTTGGGCCTCCGGCCACCTGCACTCACCAGACGAAACGCGGAAGCAGAGCTTCCACTTCACGCCGGTATTCTGTGAGGTCGTGGTCACCCCGGTTTGAGCCCGCCTATACGTGCGAAAGCAAAGCTGCCGCGTGGCTCTACCACGGTTAACTGTGAATGAAGGATATCCTTCGTCGCTAGAATTAAAATTTCGTTTTTTTTTAATCGTTCAGTTTATTTTATTTATGATTTACTACAGTTCCACAATAAGGTTCTTCTGATTGAACAGGAAAAAATAACAATCATAAAAATTTTGATACATACATTACATCAGTGGCCAAAACTGCTGACTTATTGCAGTTAGTTATCTATTATTGAGATCTAAAAGTACATATGTGTAGCAGATGGTTACCCTAATTTTCTAATTGTATAATAGACTAACAATCGTATCTACAATTATTTAGGTTCCTAGATGGTAAGAATCCTTTGCTGCCTACATGTCCGCCAAGGTAAGTATCATCTATCTTGTGCTACCACCTGGGGGAAAATTTAACTGGTAAAAAACTTAAATACAAAATAATTTTCAAATAAATATAGATTCTATTGTCCACAGTATCCACTTCCCATCAGGTGGACTACGTGCTGGTTTGTTATAATTATTTTATAAACAAATGGGAGGCGTACATCACTTATCACTAGTTGAGGTCGTTTGTCTCTGACGGAAAACCAGAGTAAAATAGCAGCTAAATGTTGCTGTGCTTGTTCGTTGGGTGAATGTAGGGTACGAGTTTTTGTACGTGGTAGAGCCATGCTGCAGTTATATTAGTAGTATAGTTGTAGCACGAATGGATCGGCTCAACCGGGGAAGGACCACGCTCTCACTGAATACCAGCGTGAAATAGTAGCTTAATGCTGCTGTATTTCGTATGGTGAGTGTAGAGAACCGGAGACCCTTTTTACTGGAAACGAGGCATTCCATCTCAGTCCTCACGGGTGACAACGCATCTGCATTTTGATCTTTAATGGAGGATAGATGTAGATGTCTATGGGCCGCAGCAACCACATACCATCAGGTGGACTGTGTGCTCGTTTGTCACCCTATTCTATATAAAAAAAAGAAGTTATCGAGGCATTCCATCTTAGTCCTCAGGGTTAACAAAGATGATGTAGAGAATATAGTAGTAGAAATGACAATCGAACTCACAGTTCAACTGACGGTTAGCGGCTGCTGCAGTCCACGGACAATTGAAGATAAGTTCAAACTGAGAAGGCTACATATGTGTTGTCGCCTCTAAGTAAAATAGTTTTTTAAATTCCATATTCTTTTTTCATGTAGAATAGGGTAACAAACGAGCACATAGTCCACCTGATTATTGTGACTGGGTATTGTGACCCCTAGACATCATTTCATTAATCCCTTCATTAATCCTCGATTAAGAATAAAAATGCAAAAGCGTTGTCAAACCTAAAGACTAAGATGAAATGCCTCGTACCCAGTAAATAGGGTCTCCGGTTCTCTACACTCATTATAAGAAACACAGAAGTATCAAGCTGCTTTTTACGCCAGTATTCTGTTAGAGCGTGGTCCTTACCCGGTTGGTCCGATCCATTTGTGCTACAACCATAATATAGCTGCAGCATGGATCTACCACGAATTCTGTCGTATAATATGTTTTTAGTCGCGATTTTCGGGTGATACAAGGGCGATCGGAGTTACCGTAACCTACAGGCAATCACATTCAGTATTTCCCGTCGCTCACTCAGTGGTTAGTCGTCTTTTGTTTACATATATCGTTTTTTTGTTTGCAGCTCGTTTTAGTAAATTTCAAGAAGTTTTTCATGAAAAATAATAAATGATGCAGTTCAAAACAGTATTATGGAAGAGGTCGTTTTTTATTCGTTCTTTTAATAATTTCCCATAATATTTTTTAATGTAGTAGAACAACATTGGAGCTATATTATAGTTGTAGCACGAACTGGTCGGCTCAACCTGGGCAGGGCCACGCTCTCACAGAATACCAATTTAAAATAGCAGCGTAATGCTGCTGTGTTTCGTACCGTGAGTGTAGAGAAAATCAAAAAAAAATTTTTACTGGAATCGTCATAAGGGATGACAATGCATTTGCATTTTCACTCTTAGTTGAGGATAAATGTGGATGTCTATGGGCCAAAGCATTCGCTTACCTTTAGGTGGACTATGTGCTCGTTTATCAACCAGTGCTATAAAAAGAGATACCAAAATTATTCTTAGTTTTCTGTAAATTTTTATGAAAACTCGGAGCTCATGTCTGAAAAGTGCCTCATACGACGCATCACATTAAAACTGCTGATATGTGTATGGGCGTCAGAGTTGGGGCGATAAAAGCAAAAATGTCTATTGTCGTGTAATTTATTGGCTTTCACTGATTACAACAGTGAACCCGCCGTGATTTATTTCTTAAAGCTATTATATCAAATACCATAGAAAGTTTTGTGGACGAGTTCACTAAATGGAGTGACTCCCCGATGAAAGTTGCAGAGATTCAATGGATACAGGTGGCTCAGGACCTTGCATTGTGGCTATCTATAGGATAGAGTTCAACAATGGACTTCTTATGGTCAATAATGATTACTCATAAAATTATTCATAACATAATACAACATAAGCAAATTAAAAAGTACAGATGTTGGAGACGCCAGTAACTTAAGGTATCTTCGATAAAGATTTAGTGGACTGTAATTTTGGTGCATACGGCAAAGGGGAAAATAAATAGGTGGGATAGCACGCACTGACCTGATGAGGGCTGCCGCGCCTTCCTCCTGGAGTGTCTGCTATGCAGCGAGCTCGCCACGTGGTTCGGCGCACACGCACTCTCGGAACAGTCTCGTGAAGTCCCACACTCTCCACCTTTGCCCTTACGGGGGCGTCTCACACTTTTATGAGTTACAAAGACACAATGTCTGATGCGGTGAATATTAAACATAAACAGGAGAACTCAATGTTCGTCCTGCGCGGTTTGCGGTTAATGTACATAAGACGCGACGGGTGGCCGTGCGTTGCGGATGGCGTAATATCACTTAGTATAATGACGCGCGCCGAGATCCTCTTTTTCACCTCGGCGGCAGCGCGTGCGGTAGGAAAGGGAAGGAAGGAAGGAAACAAAAAATATGCACTAGTCATGTTGATAAAGTAGATATAACTTAGGACGAACTCAATGCGATATGTAATGTAATGTTGATAAAGTAGATTGTTAACTGGTGTTACCATTTCCTCCCGCCCTTAAAGGGTCACTTTTAAAAGACAACCGTAATATAAAAAGTAAAAGGAAAACAAATAAATAAGCGGTGTATAAAGTGAGAGGATGCGCTCAATGCGCATGTCTCATCTACTAACCTTACTTAGTAAGCGAGAAAATGTATACATAAATATAATATTGCGGTTTAATACTTTTTTAATATATATAAATATAAACTTAATTCCTAATTTAGATAAATAATTATAATCAAAATAATCGTGATTTATTGTCTTGGGAGAGGGCAAATATGAGCAACAGGACGGAGATATGTTCCCTTAGTAGTTCTCACGGTCACTACTCGAACTACGCCATCCTTCGAAGGATGAACAGACTCGACAATCGCTAATGGCCAAGCCAGGGGCGGTTCATTATCATTTATCACAATTACAACCATGCCTGGTACGATAGCCGTAGACGGGGTGTTCCACTTCTGACGAACTTGTAATCCGTGAAGGTATTCCGTCCTCCACCGGTCCCAAAACGACTGAACTAATTTATCCAGTAAAGAATGCCTGTATAACAGACTGGTAGAGTCAGATTTGACTTTGGGTGCGGGTAATGACAATAAAGGTGCGGTATTCAAAAAATGACTCGGAGTAAGAGCTGAAGGCTCTGCAGGATCAGAACTTAATACTGTCAAGGGCCGCGAGTTTAGCAAGCACTCAATTTGCGCAAGAACAGTATTAAGCTCTTCGTATGAAAGTAACTGATGTCCGATAACTCGGAACAGATGCGTTTTTACGACTTTGATCATACTCTCCCAGGCGCCTCCAAAATGAGGAGAGTTGGGACAGATGAACTTCCATGTTATACGATTCTCAGCACACTCTTGCTCAAGCTTTGGGCGGTATTCAACGTTTAGAAACCGCGAGAGATCGCGAAGATACGAAGCGGCACCTTTAAAATTCGTTCCATTATCCGAATATAAAAACTGAATCGGCCCTCGTCTAGAGAGGAAACGTTTAAGCGCAGCGAGGAAACTAGAACTACTAAGATCTGTAGCGATTTCTATATGTACAGCTCGAGTCGTGAGGCATGTGAAAACACATAAGTACGCCTTCTCGCTGCGTACACCACGACGACGTACAGGAGTGTATGCGATAGGACCGGCATAATCGCAGCCCGTGTGTGTAAATGCCTTAATAGCTTGTCTTACACGACTATGGGGAAGATCAGCGATCAAAGGGTAAGTTGGACGGGGTCTAAGCCGGAAACATATATTACACTTGTAGACTCTGCTTCTCACAGTGCGGCGTGCGGAAAGTATCCAAAATTTTTGACGGAGCAATGACAATAACAATTCAGGCCCAGCGTGTAAATTTTTAATATGATAATAGTCAATGATCATGTTCACTACATGATCACTGCGCGGGAGTATAATTGGATGTTTTTGTGTGTAATCTAATGCGGAGTTCGAAAGACGACCACCAATGCAGATTAAACCATTCTCAATAAAAGGCCTTAAACGATTGAAAGCGGGCGAGCAAGGTTTGTTACCTTCAATATTTAAATATTCCACTGCAAAATGCTGTTTTTGCAGGGCGCGGAGGATTATAACCTCAGAGAAACTGAGATCATCAGCAGTCACTACAGTAGTGCTGCGGCGGGGCAATAATTTAGCAAACTTACACACGTACGCAATTATACGTAGAAGTTTACTCCAAGAAGAGATGCGGAATGCGAGCTCATAAATCGCAGAATTACAGACGGGTGTGCACACAGTGTGCGACAAAATCTTCTTCTCAGGCATATTTGCAATAACCTCATTGTCTAAAGTACGAAGAGGCCGTTGAGATGGATCTAACGAAGTCCACTGAAGCCCATGGAGCCACAGGGGGTTTGAAACTAATTTATTTGGCGTAACGCCATGTGAAAGTATGTCAGCGGGATTCTCAGTACCTGCGACATGATAAAAGTTATCAGCGCGAATATTGTCGGTAATCTGAACAACGCGGTTTGCAACAAAGGTCTGCCACTTGTGTGGCGAACTCTTTATCCAGTACAGAGCTACTTTTGAATCTACAAAGGCATAGACTGATATTGCAAGGTCAAGAGAATAATTGTAGAGTACTCTGCAAAGCAATTTTGAGAGTAAAACCGCTCCACAAAGCTCAAGGCGTGCAATAGATAGTGGTTTCGTCGGTGCGACTTTAGTCTTTGCACAAATCAACTGGACGGTGTTACCATTGACGCTCTTTACATGTATGTAGACTACGGCACCGTATGCGTGCTCGCTGGCGTCGGAAAACCCCAGGAGTGACGCAGTACAGTTTTTGGATACACCAACATGTCGCGGGATACGTAAATCATTAAGAGCTGGTAATTCAGCACAGAATTGCCTCCACATCTTAATAATTGGCGGTGGTGGTATGTCGTCCCAATCTAAATTAAGTTGCCAAAGCTGCTTTATTAACAATTTGGCGTACGCGACTGTGGGAGCAACGAAACCCATTATGTCCCACAGGCGAGCGACAGTAGATAAGATGGCGCGCTTAGTGCACGTCACATCAGCGGGAACAGATATCTTAAAATAAAAGGCGTCACTATCGGTAGACCAATGCAAGCCTAGTATTTTATGTGGCATTGATTTATCGAACTCTACTTCTCCTGTAATTTTATGGGAAGTAGGGAGGTCATCTAAAACAGATCGACGGTTGCTATGCCATTTTATCAGGTCCCATTGGGCACCCTTGAATAAGTCTATCAGCTGCCGAGAGGTCTCACTGGCCTCGGATTCACTGGGCATAGAGAACGCGATGTCGTCCATATATAGCGAAGTAAATGCGATACGACTCGCAAGCGGATACTTTGCGCCGTCGTCATCAATGAGCTGTCTTACCGTGCGCAATGCATGGTATGGACTCGAAGTTAAACCGAAGCACACGCGATTGAAGTGGTATAACACAAGTGGGTCTTGTGGACGGAAACGGTATAGGAAGCATTGGTAACGACGATCAGAATCGCGAACAACTATTTGCAGAAATTGTTGGCGACAGTCGGCTGTCATAGCGATTGGATGTAAGCGGAAAGTTAAAATTATATTGAACAAGTCGCCTTGCAAATTTGGTCCTGAATGCAGAATATCATTTAATGATCGCCCAGTGCTAGTCTTACTGCTAGCATCCAGGACGATGCGCAGACGCGTTGACTTCTTATCTTCGCGTAAGACTCCATGATGCGGTATGACATATATTGGAGCGGGTTCATGAGAGTCATACGGCGGTGCGGGGGATATATAATTTTTAGCTAAGTATTCCTTTATGACGTCATCATATGCTAACCTTAATGTAGGCGAGGCTTGAAGTTTCCTCTCCAAGCACATGAATCGTCGTCGAGAGGTTTCATAAGAATCTCCGAGAGAGTAAACGTCATCTTTAAATGGCAGGCCAACAATATATCTACCAGTAAAAGGATCGCGGGATGTCGTAGATTTATAAAACTCTTCACATTCAATGTCTGAAGGACACTGAATGGGCGGTGCGGAGGGTGGCTGTTCAAGCTCCCAAAATCGTTGCACTAATTTGTCAACGATAGGAGACTCTAGAACTGAGCAGCACGTTAAAGAATGATTTACCTGAAGTGTCGGCACTGAGCCCATAATAACGTAACCAAATACCGTATTCAAAGCCGAGGGCCCGGACAAGTCGTTAGACGAATAAATTACGTCTGGACATAGTAAGTGCGGGAAAAGGGATGCGCCTATCAAAACATCAATTTTATTAGGCATGCTATAACATTCATCAGCGAGTCTTATGCCATGGAAGTGTGATAAGACAGATGTGTCTACCACAGCGGTGGGTAAAAGGTCGGTGATTTGATCAACAACTAGCGTTGAAATATTGAAGTTAATATTCGAGTCGAATCGTGAGAAAATTTTAATATCAATCGATTTCGATTTTACAATTTTTTCAACTCCACCGAATCCCTTTACTACAGTACATTCGGTATCGTGTTGTTGAACGCCTAAACGATGACAGCACTCTTTAGTCATAAAATGGCTTTGAGCCGCGGAGTCTAATAATATACGAATAATTTGTTTCTCTCCCTTAGCATCGTAAGCACATACTTGAGCGGTTGATAATAAAACAGTTCTCTGCGAACGACTTGCGCGCGCGGGAGGCGGTGAACGTTGAGAAACTTTCTTGAACGAAGTACACAGCGCGACGTCTGAACGCGCACCTGCGGTGAGGGGTGGCGAGTGTGCGGGCGCGGGGGTTGTAGACTTCAGTGTAACTGGCTGAAGCGGTGGAGAACGCGCCAGCGCAGGGGAAGCATTATCGCTTCTGCGGTGGAAGTGCAACAATGTGTGATGTTTAAATTTACAAACTCGACAACTATAATTTGAAGAGCAACTAGACACTCGATGACTTAAACTGAGACAATTCACACATGCATTGTTACTCTTTACGCATTTAAATCGTTCCTGCGGCGTCATTTTATTAAAGTCTGCACACTTAAATAGGTGTTGATGCACAATATTATCGCACAGACACTTTGAGCAACTAGTCGTCGTGCTTACGTACGCCTGATACTTCGGCGACGAAGTATTATTACAGCGACGATTATTACCGTTACCTCGTCGATTGTTTGGTGCGCTATTAGAATTTGTACTAGAATCGGTGCGTTGCAAAACTTTGGAGCGGGTCCTAATAAAATTTACTAAATCATCAAAGGTAGGTACCATCGAGTTATGACTATATTCGAAAGAGCGAATGGTATCCGGGTCCAGCTTCTTAAGCGCGATATGAAGAACAATTAAGTCCGCGAGATTATCTAACTTTAAGTTTTGTAAAGCGCGCACTGCACTTATAAAGTTATCAGTAAATAAATCAAAATTATTTGCGGTGGCCGATTGCAATGGCTTAAATTCGAACATCTGATTAATATATGTAGATGCTAGCATACGCCGGTCTTCATATTTGTCAACGAGTGCTTGCAATAAAATTTTATAATTTTCAGCGCAAGGAGTTATACCTGAGCATACAGATAGGGCTTTGCCCGTTAGTTTACCTAGCAAATAGTATAACTTTTCAGCGTCGGTAAGCGATGTGTTGTCATGGACGGTTGATTTAAAGCTAGCATAAAATAAAGGCCATGAGCGAATGTCACCCGAAAATGGCATAAGTTCGATAGGCGGAAGTGTGAATCTGGCTTTAGATGGTGTACTAGTACTTTGTGAATTAGATTGCGAATATTGTAAATAAAGCCTATTTATTCTACCGCAAAGAGACTCAAACGCAATGAGGCTGTTATAATCAGGTTTAGCAATAGGGTTTATTTTTAATAAATGTGAATTATAATTATCTAAGACCTGTTTAAACTCAATACGTAAAGCATTAATATTAGAACTTCCATCAAGAAAACGCTCCATCGTGGAAGTGTTTATGTGGATGTCCGAGGACATATCATATATTTTTTGCACTATTTCAAATAAAGCATCTCGTTTAGCTAACAATAAAACCAACTCAGCATCAGGTGTGCCCTCATTATCCGAGGAATCGCTATTATTCGATGCTATTTGTTTTTTAGGCGGCATTACAACTTAAGTTATGCGGCAAAAATAATATAATTATAAGCGGGTAGTCTGTAAGCGACCTCGCTACGCGGTTGAATTATTAAATATTAGTTTCGTTAACGATGAACTTTAATTGTTAACTTTTATAATAATTATGAAGTTATTTATAACGAATATAATGCTTAAATATATGTGCAAATAATAAATGTAATTTAACAGTATAATCTATAGATATAATTAAAAGTTGATGACGTGATGTGAACATACAACAAATAATTTATATAGATAATTATATGCTTATTCATTCTATGAATATAGTTTTAAAATTACTATGAATGTCACCTATTAGGACCTATTCTAGTGTTCTAATAAGGGCGGGGTTAATCCGAAGTCGGATTAAAATATAAATAATTAATTATATAAACGCTTATTACGATAACGATCTAATAAGGGCGGAAAGTCAAGGTCAATCCAGCGAGAAGTGACCATTAAGAATGGAGACGCCAGTAACTTAAGGTATCTTCGATAAAGATTTAGACTGTGGACTGTAATTTTGGTGCATACGGCAAAGGGGAAAATAAATAGGTGGGATAGCACGCACTGACCTGATGAGGGCTGCCGCGCCTTCCTCCTGGAGTGTCTGCTATGCAGCGAGCTCGCCACGTGGTTCGGCGCACACGCACTCTCGGAACAGTCTCGTGAAGTCCCACACTCTCCACCTTTGCCCTTACGGGGGCGTCTCACACTTTTATGAGTTACAAAGACACAATGTCTGATGCGGTGAATATTAAACATAAACAGGAGAACTCAATGTTCGTCCTGCGCGGTTTGC
Organism: Parnassius smintheus behrii; assembly: GCA_036936625.1. Taxonomy (NCBI): domain Eukaryota; kingdom Metazoa; phylum Arthropoda; class Insecta; order Lepidoptera; family Papilionidae; genus Parnassius; species Parnassius smintheus. The sequence goes on along the minus strand of JAUPFT010000026.1, from coordinate 17,487,952 downwards.
GGTTAATGTACATATGACGCGACGGGTGGCCGTGCGTTGCGGATGGCGTAATATCACTTAGTATAATGACGCGCGCCGAGATCCTCTTTTTTACCTCGGCGGCAGCGCGTGCGGTAGGAAAGGGAAGGAAGGAAGGAAACAAAAAATATGCACTAGTCATGTTGATAAAGTAGATATAACTTAGGACGAACTCAATGCGATATGTAATGTAATGTTGATAAAGTAGATTGTTAACTGGCGTTACCAGATGTATAAATAAAATTTTACATTCAACCAGCTTTGTTTCAATTTTTTGTTCCAGCCAGGTTATGTTCCTTTTGATGGATGGCTTTTATCTGAAGATTAATAATGAGAACCGTGATAAAGATAACATACTTTAACAATTATTCTGCAGTTTAACGGTCAATATGGTGACCTCATACCGGTTTAAAACTCCCCTCACTTTTTGACATACAAGCGTTAAAAAAAGCTGAGCGATATTTAGTGACGCTGTGCTCGGATCGGTTACTACTAAACAAAGACGTTTAAGTAGTAGTAGTAAATATTTAAATGTCTTTGCTACTAAACGAGCTTTGATGGGATTTATAACTGAAAATGACGGAGGTACTTATACGGTATGCGCTTAAAAAGCAATATTAGAAAAGTCCCTGTTTTAACGTAAGAAGCGCGAGAGTAAAATAAATGCAATAGAAATGCGGTCGCTAAGGAGAATGTTAGGGCTGAATATGAGTGATAGGGTGAGAAATTGTGGAAGAGTGTGGTTTGTAAGATGATGCTGAGACCAGGATTGAGAAAGGAAGGCTTCGGTGGTTTGGTCATGTAGAAAGAATGAATGAGGAAAGAGTGACAAAGCAAATTTATGTTGCAGAAGTGAATGGAAGAGTCGGAAAGGGACATCCTAGGCGGAATTTTATCAACAAAATTGCCGATATATTGAAAATGGGCCAAATCAGGAGTACCCTTAACCGACGAGCATGTATGCGTAGGTATATGAATTTGGAGGAGGCGAGAGAGGTATGTCAGGATCGTGCCAAGTAGAAATCTGTAGTCTCTGCCTACCCATCTGCGTGGACAGCGCGACAGGCGTGAGGGTATATGTTTATGTTATGTCAACCCTTCTTGTTTTCATTATATTTCTGTAATTAATAAATAATAGCGCCTGATATACCCCCCTGTGGACGTCGTAAGAGGTGATAGACGGAAACCAAAACATGTTCGACAGCAACGTCATCCTGAGAACAACAAAATAATAATAAAAAACTGTGGTTGCCAACTTGCCTGCCAAGCGTGGCAACGCTGGCTAATATCTCTCCTTTAATCCAGGATTTCCCAAGCTTTTAAGGTAGTGAAACACTCACCAAATCCGTTTTATTTTATAGAACCCCACATCAAATAGTTACATATCATAAACAGTACAATTGAAATATTATAATATAATTAACGCTTACTATCTAGGTAACAGTAGTGAGTACTAGATTACTAACTAGTAATCAATTTTGCGCCAGTTCAAAAAATATATTATTTCGCGGATCCCTGGTGACTTTTCCATGGAACCCTCACATTCCTTGGAGAGTCTCTAAGAATCTCTGCGCTGACCTATGTTCAGCAGTGGACTTGTTAATGTCTGTAATGAAAAGTTATGTAATGATTACAAAATTAGACGAGACAATATCAATACCTTCTGCCCCATAAATTTTATTTCGAAATAGAAAGCTTCGTAGCTTAACTGCTTTTAGTGTTCACACTAAAAGGTGATAAATATTCTAAATAAAGTACGTTGTTATATCTCTAGATAATATATAATATGATGAGGGAAGAGCCTCAAATCGTAGCCATTCTAGTTCGACGACATCAAATATACCGAACTCGGTCTGCCACGTTTTGCTCGGTGACGGTTGTAAATGGCTTCAGGTCAGCAAAACGACGATGCATCAATCCAGTCCGTGCATAGTCTGATAGGCAAAACCTCCAATTTTCCCCCCTTTCGCCTAAAATACGCCCGCAATGCGTTGCTATTCATCCGCATTTTCCAACCCATGCGGCGTACTCCACCAGTAGCAGGTCGCGATTGCTGGGCCCGCGAAGACCCTGCCGACACCAAGCCAGCTGGTAGGAATGATGGATGCGAGGGGCTGCTGGGTGGTCACGCAGCACCTCGCACTCGGCTGGTGATGCGAAATTTTCGCTGTCACATCCAGCGCCAGCTCCAGACGCACCGTGGCGACATCCAGGCAGCAGCCCTTTGCGGGTTCTATAAAATTCCATCAGACCCAGCGCCGTTTCATGGTGAGGCCATACGTACAATCGGGCTTTTGAACCTTCAATTTTTGCCGAGGCACGGTACTAACACCTCTTGGCAAGGTGCTGACTGACTGCGCTGACGTAGCATTACTGTCACAAAACCGTTACGTTAGCGGGTGATGGGGTCGTCACTTCCCTACGCCTTAATTATTATTATTATTATATCTCTAGATAATATATAATATGATGTTAGGAATGAGACAGCCACAGCTTGGAACGAAGCGTTACCTCGTCATTGTAAGGCACAGCCGTGTTAAGGTTTTTCCTAATGGAAGAGGTGCAGATGTACTAATTGGTGTGTTGATATTCTCTCCACCAAGCTTCCTTAAAAACTTTCGGCACCGACAGCAATTTAAGAAATTTACACCTTTCAAGACATTAGGACCTCCAGCATAGTTTTTATTCATTGCAGCAAAGCATGAATAAAAACATAAGTATATAAGCATAGTATATAATTTAATTTATTTATGAAATCAAGCGAAAGACACGCAGCGGTCGGACGTGGTAAGCGCTGAGTAATGCTAACTGCGGGTTGCCGTAGGTCGTGGACACCGGCCGTTATTCTATAATTTTAATATGTTTTTTTTAATTCGGGATCACCACTATTAGAAAGTTTGTTTCAAGACCTTCAAAACTATATATAGCACATTGTTAGGTAGGTAATCACTTTTTCCAGGGAGATTGAATAAAATGTACGGAGCATTTAAGAACGGCGTTATTTCTAAAGTTTACTGACGATACTCTTCATGTAGTATGAATTGTTAGATTTTATGGTCTATTTTAAGTGTAATATGGAATGTTTAATCGAGAGATGTTATTCTTATCATATATTTTGTCGATTAGTAAATAAAATAGTGATTGTCTATTGTTTTCCATTTTTAGTTGGTTTAGGTAACTTTTAAAAAGAAATGTTTGAATGTGGTTATTCTAAATTTGAAAAATAAAGGAATGTTTCCTTTAATCGAAATTTGGGGCTTCAATATTTTAAGTACTTTCTATCCATGTCCCGTTTTTTCCACCCCGTATAAGCCTCTACCACAGATTAACTCATAGGGGAGATATTTTCCGTAGTTGCCACGTGTGGCAGTCAGGTTGGCAACAGCTTTTTTTATGACCTTAAACAGTTATTAAGAAGATGCTGCCGGCTTTTCGCTGTTTCATTTTCCTCCGTCAGCTCCTACGATAAACGCGGGATAGCATGGTGTAGTGGACTATCTTATGTAGCCACCACAAGGCGAAACAACTACAGCCTATCCACTAAGCTGGAGTTTTATACGTGGTAAATTCAAGATGTGGCTGTATTAAGACGAACAGACGAACTTGAAAGACGGAACGCTGCAAAATCAAATCCTAACCATATTAAACTTGTTTTCAAATGCACGCATACATATGCATCTAAAATTATTTGCAACCAACTACATGGTTTGTGTGTATGTGTGCGTCCAGAAGTTTTACGGGTCGGTAAAAAAATAAAGAAGACAGATTTTTTTAATAAATAAAAGTGACAAACGAGCACACAGTTCACTTGGTGGTAAGTGGATGATGTGGCCCATAAACGGTCTGCATCTATCCTTGATTAAGAATCAAAATGCAGATGAGTTGTTACCCTTGAGGACTAAGATGGAATGCCCCGTTTCCGGTAAAAAGAGTCTCCGGTACTCTACACTCAGCATATGAAACATTTAAAATTAAACATTATGCTGCTATTTTACGCTAGTATTCAGTAAGAGTGTGGTCCTTCCCCGGTGGAGCCTATATTTGTGTTACAACCATAATACAGTTGTAGAATGGTTCTACCACGTGTAATCCCACGCCCACATCATATATGTTATGTATGTGTATGTATGTATGTACGAGGGCACTGAAAATTTCGGGAATCAAGGACGTGACACAACATTACTATTTAAAAATGTATTTATTGTTTTTCGAAGTATTCTCCGCGAAATTCGACAAATTTTTCCATATGATGGAACCAATCATTGAAGCAACCATTCCATTTAGAAGTTGGGGTCCCAAAATGGCCGTTTTGTAGGCGTCCACAGCTGATTCTTCAGGTGATGAAAATCTCTGTCCACGCAATTTATTTTTTATTTTAGGGAAAGTATAGGAATCATTAGGGCTTAGGTCGGGGCTGCATGGCGAATGGTCTAGTAATTCTATGTTTTCTTGCTCTAAAAACTCTTTTGTACTGTGTGCGGTGTGAGAACTCGCATTGTCGTGATGGAGGATGATGCGGCGGTTGCAGTTCTCTTTACGGAGTTCAGAAACGACCTGTGGCAAACAAATGCTAGTATACCATTCTGCATTAACCGTTCTTTGTCCCTCAAGATGAATAGTCGTAACATGGCTGGTTGTGGAGACAAACGTGGCCACCATTTTTTTTCGCAACACTCCGTGAACGAACAATTTTTGTTAGCTTTAACTCATTTCCGAACACCCAAACTCGTGACTGGTTTTTTGTTTCGGGTTTGTACGCATATATCCAGGATTAGTCACCTGATACGATGTTGTATACAGCATTTGAGGATCCTGCGTGGAGTTTTTCGAGAGTTCTGACGCACCAAGTATCGCGAGCCGCTTTTTGCTCTTCACAGAGCGAATGCGGTATCCATCGGGAGAACAACTTTTTTACACCTAATTGTTCATGCAAGATAATTTGGACTTGACTCATGCCAATGTCTAAAGTTGCTTGAATTTTGCGGTATGTCACATGTCGATCTTCCTAAATCAGCTGACGCACAGCATCAACGTTTTCTTGGGTGACTGCAGTTTTTGGACGACCTTGACGGGGATCATTACTGAGCTTGACACGTTCACGTTGAAATTCAGCAAACCAGCGATAAATTGTGGTTTTAGATGGGGCTTCATCACTAAATGCAGAAATCATCCGGTTAACACACTGTTTTTGTGTTAAACCACTTCGAAAGTCATAATAAATCATCGCTCTTAAATTTTCTTGAGTCAATTCCATTTTCTCAACGACTAAACAAGTTTGACAAAACCTTATGACAAGACCGAGAATCTTTTTTTAAATAAATAAATGGTATTCGATTTTTAAAACCAAGGAGTTTTCAATTAAAAAGATTTTAATATGACAGGAACAGTGGAAATATTCCATTCCCGATACTTTTAGTGCAGCCTAGGTATACGGTGAGTGCGGAAATGCGTCAAGAAGTTGAGTATGGTGTTGTCATCACTTGAGATGTAGGAACCATGTCTATATTTTTTTGTTGATCTGAAGCAGTTACACTAATAGATCGGCTCGACCTATGATGAACCACGTTCTCAAAGAATACCAGCGTAATACAGCAGTATGATGCTTTGGTATACTTACTTAATTGTAAAAGTAAATGATATCGGGACATCCTTTTACTGGTTAATAGACATCCTATTACTCAAGCTTCCTAATCGAAAATAGGAAAATCTCACCATGGGTGGACTCTGTAGTTGTTTGTCAATTTTCAAAATACTATTTTGTAAAATACTAGGCAGTAGGATTCTTTTCCTGTCTAAGAGTGCATCTGGGTAGGTATCATCATCTTCTATATTTCTGCTGCCAAATGACAGTGCCTGTACTGCTGTGGCCTCGTCAGAAGGGGCATCAGGGAACAACACATCTGTATTCTACTTTGTCTTAAGTTAACTGCAGGTGTCCATGTCCCATAGTAGCCACTTACCAGTAGGTAAGAAAAATTATTATTTTAAAAAAGATGACTCGGTGGGGCAGTGGCTAAATATTGAGATGCGGTGCTGCGGGGTCGCAGGTTTTATTCCTACACGCATGACTGAAAATGCATTTGCATTTTGATTCTTAGTTAAGGATAAGTGCGAATGTCGATAGGCCACAGCATCCACTTACCATCAGGTGGGTTATGTGCTCGTTTCGTCAAAAAAGATACCAAAACTATTTTTAGTTTTCTATAAATTTTTACCAAAACTCGGAGCTCATGTCTGAAAAGTGCCCCATACGACGCATCACATTAAAACTGCTGATATGTGTATGGGCGTCAGAGTTGGGGCGATAAAAGCAAAAATGTCTATTGTCATGTAATTTATTGGCTGTCACTGATTGCAACAGTGAATTGGCAGTTATTTATTTCTTAAAGCTATTATATCAAATACCATAGAAAGTTGTGCTGACGAGTTCACTAAATGGAGTGACTCCCTTATGAAAGTTGCAGAGATTCAATGGATACAGGCGGCTCAGGACCTTGTTTTGTGGCTATCTATAGGATAGGGTTCAACAATCGACTTCTTATGGCCAATAACGATAATAATGATTTGTTCTTTTTTGAAATTAGTATAGCACTATAATCGCAGAAGGACAGCGCAGGACGATGGTAGTAAGAAGTAATTAAGCATTTCTTATAGAATATGGGTGACAAGTCCAACTCACGGTAAGTGGATGCTGTAGCCTATAAACATTTAGATCCATCACCTATTAAAAATCCATTATTAACAAAACAACAGCCGACGAGTTATACGAGTTTAAGGTGCACGAGTGTTTGCTCTCTCTATCCTCTCACTCTCATAGTCCAATGGGATGGCAACTCGACATGACGGAAAAGAGATCAGGCGCAAGTCTTTACGTGCTTTGCAAGGCAAGGAGGTGAAACACCGCCAAGTTCTGATTACTCTGCTGAACATAGACTTTCCCTATAGATCTACACAAACTACGGCCCTCAGTCACCTGCATCCATCAACTTCCTGCTTGTTTCATCAGCACTGGTATCATGATAAGAATATTTTTTAAGTATATCTATTTTGCCATATTATCTTCTTAATTTTTTCCTGACCTAAAATTTTATACATTCAAGGCTGATTTTTCGAGGAAAAAATATTCATAACATACAATATAAGCAAATTGAAAATGAATAAAATTTTATATTCAGCCAGCTTTGTTTTAATTTTTTGTTCCATCCAGGTTATATTCTGTTTGATGGATGGTTTTTATCTCACGATTGAAATATGAGAGTCGTGAAAAAAAAAACATGTTTTAACAGTTATTCTGCAGTTTAACGTTCAATATAGCGACCTCATACCAGTTTAATAAAACTCCCCTCACTTTTTAAAATCACTTCAGCTAACATACAAGCGGTAAAAAAAGCTGAGCGATATCTAATGACACTGTGCTCGGATCAATTACTACTAAACGAGCTTTGATGGGATTTATAACCGAAAAATGCGCTTAAAAAGCAATATTGGAAACTATGTCAGCCCCTTTTTGTTTCCATTATACTTCTTTTATTAATGAATAAAAGTCGTAGGGACTTTTATTCATTAATAAATTCACATTCTGAAGTTGATACTAATACTTTATAAAAACTATATCCGCCTGTGGATGACGTAAGAGGTGATAGAGGAAAGCCGAAACATGTTTGACAGCAACATAATTCTGAGAACAACAAAATAATAATAAAAAACTGCGGTTGCCAACCCGCCTGCCAAGCGTGGCAACGCTGGCCAATATCTCTCCTTTAACCCAGGAATTCCCTAACTTTGAATGTAGTGAAACACTCACCAAATCCATATTCATATATTAATATATATATATATATATATATATATATATATATATATATATATATATATATATATATATATATATGTTATTCTATTATATAATAAGAAATCAGGGTATCCCATCTGATACTCATATGTAATAATTTAGCACATAGTTTAGCTTCTGGTGTAATTGGAGGAACAAATTAAAACCTATCTATATAGGTATGTATCAAAATTTTCCTTTATGTTTATTATTTTTTTACTGTTCAATCAGAGAAACCTTATTGTGAAACTGTAGTAAATTATAAATAAAATAAACTGAACGATTAAAAAAAAAACGAAATTTTAATTCTAGCGCCGAAGGATATAACCTCATCATTAATCGTCCTTGTTAGTTTCATCTGTCGCCTCTCACGACACCCACAAGACGATATGGGGTAGTGGACGTTCTCACACCGCTATTATACGGTCAATACTACATTTCATTTCAAAGCTATGTCGAGACAGTCGATGTATGTATCAAATTTAAAAATATTTGATGCTTAAAACAATTATTTTGAGTCTCATTATGGTTCCCGTTGAGGAAAGATTGCGGCTGCTTTAAATTCTTTATGATTTCCCAAAGCGACGCGCTAATCATAGCAAGAAAAAAGTGAAGTCTGATTAATGAAGCAACAATTCGATTTTATTTTAAAATTAATATTACATTGTTTTATTAGTAAAATAAAAAAGTAAAGTTACAGATGTTCTAGTCCCTCTAGGTCTCCTCTCATTTCTGGGAGGACTATGAAGCAATGAGGACTTCCACGACTTTTTCTGCCATCCGGGCAGCGCCACTTATAATGAGGTAATATTTGACAGATTTCATAGTGGGGGAAGTTAATTTGTTCAAAAATTGTAAAGGTTAATGTTTCTTTCTGTACCATTAGTTAGTTATATTTCGTATTAATCAGATTCAAAATAAATAAAACAAATCACAAATATTCGTAAAACATGACAAAAATATGTTAATAATGTGCAAAAAATTATAATACTCCAGAAAATGATTAACTTTTATTTAAAACTAAATTTTCAATTAATTGACATTGTGCAACAAAAAAAACTTCATCTTCGTGTCAACTAGCGACATCTGGTGAACGTTAGATTACTAGCCCTCATTAGTCCACTGCGCTGTTCTTGTGCTTATTGGTGGACTTTTTACGTATGTAAAATATTTTTATCCCTTAGACATGCAGGTTTACTAGGGATAATTTGCTTCACCATCGAGCACGTGCTAAATCAGCACTTAAAATTGCAATTAAAAAGTCCATTGGTGGGGATCAAACAACAGCGAGTGCTTAACCCCCGAGTTATCACAGCTTCTATTGCAGTTATTAGTATTATTAGTAGAAAGAAATAAATAATTATTTCTTGAATACACACATTTCAGACTAGGACTGCTTACGTATTAGCAATTAAGAAGCAGTACATGCACGTCACTAATTAATAATAAAACAAAAATATAAAATAAAGTGTGACATCAAATATGTCTCCAACTAAGTATAATGCTTCAAAAGAGCCCTGGAATTCAGTTGGAGCCTTATATACTAGATCGTAACTAATGCCTTATGTACTAAATCGTCGTTTCTTTACTCTTACACTCATCCATTAAGCATGGGGTCGGATTGCGAAAATAACTTAATTTTATTGAAATTCAATAAACATCCTAAGGGTTATCATGGCGGTTATAATATATGAAAGTATACAACACGCCGCCATGTTTTATGTGGGGTTGACGTATCAATAGCCAGAGGCAAGTGTTTGTCGTAAACTGATATATAGCTGAGGGTTGAAAAGGCCTTCAAAAAGATAATAAACTCTGAGGTTATCGATAAAAGGGCGTTAATTTTTTTATGTTTACTTTGCATTAGATCGCTGACATGTATTAGGAGAATATCCTGGCGGTGTTTAGTACATACAAAAGTAATCCTCCCTTTTCTCTCTGGATAAAGACAGAGTGAGTATTTTCTTACGACAGAATTTATATTTGCCGCTGTGACGCTCTTATGAATTGTTTTTTTCTTCTATAAATTCCATCTATAAGTCCATTACAGCCTGTAATAGCTCACTGCTAAACATAGGCCTCACCCAAAGATAACCTCGCAATAGTAGTTCGTTTATGATTTTGAGTTGTTATCAGTAAGATGCTGCTAACGATCTCCTACTCAATAGCCTAACGTCGCCTCTTACGGCACCCGCAGGACGATATGGGGGAGTGATATTCTTATGAGTGCATCGCCACTATACGGTAAAAACATTCATTATAAAAATCAGAATTTCCAAAAAAAAAACCTACATCGAAAAGCTAAAAGAATGATGAATAAATTAATAGAGATTTTACTGTGTGTGCTGTGTGAATGCGAAAATTACAATATTTCCACATGTGATGTAAAAAGATCTTCCGTATATTCATAGTCCCTCTTCAATATCCATTCATGGATACATTTTTAGCATTTATTTTAGGTAGGGCGTGGATATTAAGTTCCTCGTTACCTTTATTATACAGGTATCCGCCAAGATAGCAAAAAAATCTCCTAGAAAAGTAGCTACAATTGTCATAATGAGAGGTACATATCCGATCTTTGCGTTTCATGTGCTGTAAATTTTTTTGGTCATATTTCAATTGTGCATGTTTTTTTAGTACTGTGTAATACCCTAGAGTAATAAGACGGAAATCTTTTCTTGTCATTAAAAAAGTCTACGGTTAAGTCACTTCAATGGAAAATCAGTAAAAGGTATTTTACAATGTTATTCTGTTAGATTGTGGTGCATTCCCCGTTGAGTTGTATGTATGCTCGTTTGTCACCCTTAATTAATATAAAAATGACGATGATAATTACGGTAATGTACATTATGTAGCTAAAATTCTATCCTTGTTACCAAGGGCATAACTGGTTTATATATTTGAGTTAAACTCATCCAGGTTTGGCGTGGACTATGTCCGACAACGGTCTAAATTAATCAAACAACAGATCAGTCAAGTAACGTAAATTTTCAATAATTTTGTTAACTCAGCTTACGATAGCTACTGTACGAAACGGGCTGATGAATTCACTAACACTCGCAATAATTCTGTCACGGCTTACAAATGGTTTCATTTTCTTCGTACATAAGAGTATAGGTAAATTCGCTAGGGAAATAAAACTTTGTCACAAATATAAGTTATAGTGGAGCATTACGTATACATTAATCAAATTTTGAGCGAATTTTCCCGTATTTTGGACGACTTGAAATACGGAGGAGTATCTCAATTCGACTGTATGTTACGCGGTATCTGAGTAAATGGGGAATCGATTTTAATAATTCTTTTTTTTATACCAAATACTAGCGATCCGCCCCGGATTCGCACGGTTGATTTCTAAATGCGACAACAGCGCCACTTACCTGGTCTAATCCTGAATCTAAAACAATCCAGAAACTCACTCAAAGATACACAATTTTTTTTATCAAAATCAGTCCATACATTTTCAAATTTTAACGAGACCAACGAACAGCAATTGATTTATATCTATAGAGATTAAGGGTACTCCCACATAAATTAGGAGGACAACTTCCACTCCTAAAAGTTACAGTCTTTATACGTTCCACTGCTGGGTACAGGCCTGCTCTCATTTCTGTGAGGGTTTTAGGGCAAGGAAATGTCCGCCGCGCTGTGTGTGATAGTGAACTTTACATGTCCTCGATATATTTTTTATTCTCATACATGCAGGTTTTCTCATGATGTTTTCTTTCACCCCCAAATACGTTATAAATCAGCACTTAAAATTGCAATTTACAATTTTTTTCGGTGTCTCCAACTCGGGTTGTTCGCATACTGTGAAATTTATAGCGAGTGCTAATCATCTGAGCTACCATGGCTATAGTTGTTATCTTGAGCTTCTGATATTCCTTCGTTGAAAGAGCAGTAAAAGCTATAAGTTCCACATCATAATGTATCATATCACTTCATAGAAGACGGAGCTTTAATTCTTCTATACACTATGTCTTAGCCCGACTTTAAAATCTATTTTATTGAAAATATTTTATTCTTTCAATTATTTTCGTTACAAATATTCAGGTGAACCACTCCGGGAAAGCTTAAAATACTGATTGAAAGAGTGGTTTTTGACAGACATATGGCAGATTGAAAACCACAACATTGGGCTACTGACGCATGTAATTTAATTGGTGCCAGATTCTGAAATTAATGTTGAGTTATCATGTTAGCAAATTTGAAACTAAACTTAAAGGTTGCTTTAAATAAGGGCTAATTGGCGCAGATTGAGCCCTGTGCTCAGCAGTTGACCTCCGCAGGCTGATGAAGTTGCTATTAATAAAAAGTATGTGCTAACTTAGTAGTGATTAAAATCAAAATTTCACCTTATGACGTAGAAGTGCTTTATATGTTTTTTCTGAGATATTATCTTTCTTATACAATCGCGACTGTTTGTGATCTTGTATTTTCTGAACTGAATTCGTATTTACGCGTGCTTGCATATCTATATATTCTTTACTACCTCTATGGTTGGTGGTATTTACACAATATAGTTGTTTTATGAAGCCGATGGATCGTAGCTGCTGTCAGATCCGGTAGTGGTTCAATTTGTTTTATTATTTAATCACTAAATATTCCATATCATTTTTCATTTAACTGCAGTACTAGCGCAGTAGTTCTACTAAAAACATGAAAGAAAAATTTAGCTTCAACTATTGAAGTAGTATGTACTTACGTACTAGAACAGCTATTTCAAACAAAAAATGTGCGCTACTCTGTGTTCGCGCGGTTGGTTTTTTTATCATAGAATAAACATAGGTAGAATGATCCGCAGGTAATAGTTAGATTGTATTGTTAAATAGGTAAATTATATCGAGAACAATATTTAAATTTTGTCATTAATTTTGTATGTTATATTTGGTTATTTAATATAATATTACATTACATTTTAATTATATTTTTATCTGAATATTTGAAAAGGTATCTATGTCAACTATAAAAAAACATACTAAATGTAAGTTTAACAAATTTTATTTACACAACATTTAATTAATTAAATAATAAATTAAAATTGATAAAAAAATCAATATAAATATATTTATTTAAATTAGAATAAGAGTTGTTCATAAATGCTAGGCACGCGAGAGTTAAAAATAGACGAATTTATTCCACTTTGACTTTGATGTGGAAACCTAAAAATAAAATAAAAGAATAATAAGCAGATTTAAATACGAAAAATTTGGCCTAATTATAATAACTTATATGTTTCTAGAAAAAATGTGTGTAACAATATATTCGTTCTATACTTAAGTACCCACAGAAATGTCGCATCTGAGCATATTAATTTCATAATCTATATCCCAATAGATTTTTTTTAAATCAACACAACACGTGACAACTCTACAAGCGCCTAGCGAGTGACTGATTAAAGTGCGGTGTATACACTGCAGTTGAGTGGAACAGAGTAGCTGAATGCATTGTCGCCTCTAGTACGTAGTACGTAATAGCTCAATGGCTTCAACTTAATTTTTCTTAAGATTTGTATTGATATCTTAAGATTTGTATTGATATATATTTAGACAATAATGTTTTTTCCAGTTTCTTTAACAGAAAGAGTATTGTTACATATTTAATCTAATAGTTCGATTGCTACGTAACAATGTAGTGAAAGTCTCGTCTAAATTCAGCCTTAGATTTAGTATGCGCGTTCAGACAGACTGACGGACAGACAGTATTGTGCAAAAAATTAAAGCTTTCGCATCCGTATCAATTATATAGTTTAATACATATAGATAGAGAGATGAACATACTATGACCTAATGTCGTGTAGTGGCGGCATGTGAGAATCAACCCGAGCGTAACGTAAGAGGCGACAGAGGGAAAAAACTCAAAATGCCAACAATGGATATATATAAAAAATGAAGCGGATGGATTAAGAATCAAAATAATATGCTCCCCGCTTGCTAAGCTTGGCAAGTGTGGCAAGTGAGGCAGTCCTATACGTCCAGCAGCCGAATTTTGATAGGCTGTAATTATTGAAGGAATTAAAGAAATGTAAAGGAATTTCTAACTAATCACCAAAGAAATTTTCGACTGAAATCTAATGGCATCAAATTTGCTTTTGTTACATCATAGTGAACGTAACAACAGCTCAAGGATATTATACTCAGACAAATTAGGTGTGTTGATATTGCGATAGAAAACTTGGTGGTAACAATATAAGATTGAAAATTCATTCCAGTGAAATTTAGAAACTCTTGGGTATGTTTCGGAAATTTTAATCCTATATAAAAATAAAGTTTTACGTCGCACTCTTTAGCGTTACGTGTTTTCTCTGTAAAGTAACGGAAATTACATTGAGTTGCTACATAAGAAGCCTGTAATTTCTTACGTGCGTTACATGCGGTCCCTACGAACACGCACTAACTAACCTTACCACCGCGGGTGACGATCTCAAATATATGAACGACGTATGGAGTATCGACATATGGTGGAGTCATAGCGAGGCGTTCTTAAATAATATATAAATGTCTGAGGTGAGTGTTTGTAGTGGGCTTGCGGGTGCGGTACCGGCGCGGTGCGGGCGCGGCGCAGCGTTCTTACGGTTTTCGAGATTTTTAGATTTTCATGACTTTATTGAAAATTTTGCCATTTTAATACGTAGGTATAATTTAAATAATTTTATTGAAATAGCGAAAAAGTATATAGATGTGCAACTGCATGTTTATTGCAGTTTCCCAATAACATGAAAAGTTTCTTTAGAAAATAATACTAAAGTTGCAAATTTCTACGGGACAACTTTTCGTCCAACGTCCAAGCTTAAGATACTGTAGTGTTGGAAAAACGACTGCTTGATGATCATTAGCTTGAAAAATAGTGTAATGAATGAAGATTTAAAAGCAATTGTTTTATTGAAAACAATTTAGAAAAAAATATTGCTATTTCATTGCTAAAGGGTCTAATTTTTCGATACAAGTTTTATTGTTTTATTAGTACTCCTCATAATATTGTAAAATTTAGAGATTGTGGTCAAAATGAGAGAGGTGGAACCAAAACTATAAGAAAAACAAGGTTACGAGTTTATAAATGTTTGAAAACACTAATGGTATGACGAATAATATTATATATAAAAATTAAACTAAAAAGTATAATTATAATTTACTTACTTTTTAGAACGGATGCTCAAAATGTCTATCAAATGTAATGAATTAACAAATGAAAGACTTAATTCGTTAATTCATTACAGACTATAAAAATCCGCACCATAGGCCTTTACCTTACAAGGGGGATATTGACAATATTATCCACACTTGGCAGGCGGGTTCCTAACTGTAGTTTTAATTTTCTGGTTGTAATAGGAAGAAGCTGCGTATCTGTTGGCTTTGAAAGAACGTTATTTACACATTAGCATTTTCTCCAGTATCGTGGAGGTAGTTTATATACATAAATTTCACAAGGACTAACATCCAGACCCGGAATAATTATTTGTAGGTCATATAAATACTTGTTCCGTGTGGGATTCGAACCCAACCCGTTGCTAAGTCACTGCGCCATGGAGCCGTCGTCTGTTTCTCTCTGTCGCCTCCACAGGACGAGATGGGTTAGTGGATATTCTTACACCGCCACTGCGCGGGTTGTCCAAATGATTGACAGCTTTAATGTGTAAGAACTTTAGTTTATTCTTTTGAAAATTAATAAATATTATAGAAATCAAATTAACCGGCCATGTTGCTATCGACTTTGCGTTTGGATCTTAAATCCATTCCGAATTTAATGACCCAACAAACATTTACACAGTTTTAGGCACGGGAAGGGTCTCTGAAGGGAGTCATTTATCTCAATCAGATGTTTTACAGGCGGTAAATTAAATAAAGGAACCGTTATTGCGCATTTATTAGAAGAATGTTTAAGTTTTAAATAGGCTGAAGGCTCTTTGAATTTTTCTTCTCATAAAACATATATTCTATTAGATAATACATCAATAAATCCTTGAAAATAATAAGTTATTTAAATAAATATGTAAAATTATTTAAAATCTAATATATGAATAATTAGAACTTAACACCTCGATGAAGGAAACATAAGTTTCGTCGTTCCCCCGTAAAGTAAGTTGCAGTCCACTCGGGTTGGAAAGGGGACAGCCGCAGTGTTTTAGCAGTAATATTATTATATTAGTTTCAGTTAAATTACTAAACAAATTTCCATATAGCGTAATATCTAATAGCTCCGATCACGAGGCCACGTGTTATTATATGTAGTTTCAAAGAGGACCGCAAGCGATCCATCGATCTTTAGCGCTATAAACTAATTTTCGCCCGCGGCTGGAAGCTTCTGTTAGAAGCGAGTTATTTCATCGATGCGCTCGTTGGTAAATTATTTATCGACAATCTTGTTATACCCTGTCGTGCCCACCATCCATGGAATGCACATTTTGAGACTAGTTTTAGAATAATAATATCCGAAGAGAAATTCCTAGGGTCGGGCTTCCCATCAGGTGAGTCGCATACTCGTTTGTCCCTAAGTATATAAAAAATTGTGACCTTGTAGTGGCGGTGTAAGAATATCCGCTATCCCATAATATCCCGCGGGTGTCACAAGAACCAACAGTCGGAAACAAACTACGAGATGGGCAGTAGCGTCTCCCCAATAACTTAAAAAAAACTGGTAGCCAATTTTTCTGCCTATTCTGACACTATGGTAAATATCCCCCCACGAGCCAATGTGTTGGGGAAGCGTATGTCCAGCAATGGACTTCTGATGGGCTATAAGAGTAAAGTTAGTAAAGTAAAGTAAAGTTACAGCCTATATACGTCCCACTGTTGGGCACAGGCCTCCGCTCATTTATGAGAGGGTTTTAGGGCAAGGAATTGTCCGCCGCGCTGCCCCAATGCGTGTTGGCGAACTTCACGTGAGGAAACCTGCACTGACATGCAGGTTTCCTCACGATGTTTTCCTTCACCGCCGAGCACGTGGTAAATCAGCACTTAAAATTGCAATTAACAATTTCATTGGTGCCGGCGGGGATCGAACCCGGTTTGCTCGCGTACTGTGAAATTTACAACGAGCACTAACCATCTGAGCTACCACGCCTCTGGCTGTAAGGCTATAAGAGTAACAGTAAATATTATTTTTTATGAAATAAGAGTGACAAACGAGCACACAGTCCACCTGATGGTAAGTGGTTGCTGTAGCCTGTAGACGTCTACATCACTACTCGCTAAGAACCAAAATGATTATGCTTTGCCGCACCTAAGGAATATTTTGGAATGATTCATTGCCAATAGAAAGGTGATCGAATCTTCTACACTCACGTGAGAGCTTGGTCATATCCCGGTAGAGCCTATCTAATTTTAATTTTGACAGGCCTGTTGGTTTAGTGGTTAGTGACCCTGACTGCTATGCCGGAGGTCGTGGGTTCGATTCCCACCCAGGACAAATGTTTGTGTGATGAGCACGATCATTTGTTCTGTGGCTGGGTGTAATTTATCTATAATATTTATGTATTTAGAAATATATAAGTATGTTTATCAGTTGTCTAGTACCCATAACACAAGCTCTGCTTAGCTTGGGACTAGATGGCGTTGTGTGATAGTTGTGGAATATTATTATTATTATTATTTATTATTATAATTGTGCTACAACCATATGACAGCAGCATGGCTCTACCACATATAAACGCTTGCCATAATACTTTTTAAAAGAAATAATAGTAATATTGCACTGGTTTTAGAGCTTTTCACTGAGAAACAGGATTATCTACGATTCTAAAATGTTTAATACCGTCTTAAAATTTTATATCTACACTACACGGTGATGTTAACATTATTATTATTTCGCTGTGCACGGTGAATGTTAACTTTTAAAATGGTTCTCGATAGAATGTTAAACTTTGTCTTATTTTCGGATGCAACTTGTCAATAGTTTGTAAATGAAACCATTTGAATTTTTCACGCGATTTTGAACTTGTGTTTAATGAAAAAGTATTTAATGCATAGTTATTCTTCAACATCAGATACTTTGTCTATAGCCTACGGTAAAAAAATCTAGTTAGCTTAAAGGAATTTTTATAATGTATTATATTTTAGTATAATATACATATTTATATTTTAATATATATATATATATATATATATATATATATATATATATATATATATATATATATATATATATATATATATATATATATATATATACATATATATATTACCAATAGTCCAATAGTGGCCAATAGTCTTCTACATTTATCCTCAATTAAAAATCAAAATGCAGATGCGTTGTTACCTCTTAAGTCTAAGATGGAATTCCTCATTTGCAGTAAAAGACGTCTTCCGTTCTCTACACTCACCATACGAAACGCAGCAGCATTAAGCTGGTATTTTACGCTAGTATTCTGTGAGAGAGTGGCCTACCTCAGTCCAGCTGACCCATTCGTGTTACAATTATAACACGGTTTAAGCTTGACTCTAACACGTAAATATATAATAATATTTTTATGTTAAAACTTCTACGCCTTTAGGAAACATTTAAAAAGATATTTTAAATGTTTCCTAAAGTGATACTGAAATAGCTAATAGTTTGTTTTAAACATTAACTAATGTAGAATACGTTAAGATCGGGTGAATTTAGATCATATTCTAAACGGCTGACGCCATTACATTACATTTGATAGACCACAAATCCTCGCGAAAGAACATCGATTTCTGCCAAGAATGATACTTGAGGCTATTGAAATTTAAAAAATTATCCTAATTTCAGTTAAGAGGGAGGTTGGGTACTACTACCTGCGTGGGATCTTGTAATGAATAAAATTAAAACTAATTGAAAGAATACTAGTTTTTACGGAATTTATCGCGTATATTTAACTTTTTAATACCCGACGTTTCGAACGCTTTACAGCACTCATGGTCACGGGCGGGACTGAGATGTTCAACGTCCATATGTCATAGTTAACCGCGGTTACCATAGATTAAAATTTAACTTTTGTTCCGATCTATGCAGTATGAACTTATAGTATCTTGAAGTCTTGCAGTTGTATGCTTGGGTTGGGATTTAATTTTATTTATTATAGGATCCCAAGCAGATGGTAGCACCCAGCCATCTTCTCTATTGAAATTAGGATGTTTTATGATTTCAATAGCCTCGCGAATCATCCTTGGAAGGAATCGGTGTTCTTTAGCGAGGATTTGCGGTCTATCAAATCTGATGTAGTGAAGGGGGCGATCCTGTACGTGTTCACAGACTGCAGACTTCCCGGAGCGTCGATTCTTCACATCAGCTATATGTTCTTTAACGCGGGTTTTTATTGATCTTTTAGTTTGTCCTATGTAGGAGAGACCACATTCACAATCGAGCTTGTACACTCCTGCATCTTGCAGAGGGACATTACACTTGACTGATGGTAAAAACTGACCAATATTCTTCAGCGGCTTGAAGTATGTTTTGATGGAAGCGCGCTTCAAGATGTAGCCAATCTTGTCAGTACACGCTCGACTGTGGCCGGCTTCACTCGTTCACTGTGACGTGGGCGCGGGACTCGAAGCTTGTTGTCATGCAAAACTTGCTTGACATGGTGGAGCTCTGCAGCCAGGTGTTTACTGTCACAGATCCCTCGTGCTCTCTGAAACAAAGATTTACCCACGGTAGCTAACTGTGAAGGATGGTGGTGAGAATCACCGTTTAAATATCTATCTGTATGGGTCTTTTTTCTATACACAGTATGGCTCAAGGTGTTATCAGGATTCCGAATTACTAACACATCTAGAAAAGCTAAGGAATTGTTTGCCTCTAACTCCATTGTGAACTGAATTTTAGAATTTATAGAGTTAAGATGGTCTAAAAATGCAGTTACTTTATCTAAAGGTAGAATTGTGAAAGTGTCGTCTACGTACCGCTTGTAGAATCTTGGATTTATGGGAGAACTAAGCAGGGCTTTCTCCTCAAAGTCTTCCATGAATATGTCGGTGACAATGGGAGATACAGGTGAGCCCATCGCCACACCATCTACTTGCTTGTAGAACTCCTCCTTCCACAATAGGTAGCCAGATGTAAGGCAGTGTCTGAGTAATACTGCATATTCTACGGGCATGTTGTTTTCTTCCAGCCTTCTAGTTACAATTGAGATGCAGTCTTCAACAGGTAAGCATGTAAACAATGACTGCACATCAAAACTGACCATAGTTTCATTGTCTGCCAGATGTAGGTCTTTAATCTCGCTGACAAAATGGTATGAATCCTTTATGTGTGCTCTTGTATGTCCCCTGAGCGGTGAGAGTATTTTCGCTAAGTGTTGAGCCAATCTGTAAGTTGGTGAATCGATTTGGCTCACTATGGGACGTAATGGAGCATTGGGCTTGTGTATTTTTGGTAACACATACAATTTTGGTGATTTGGCGCACGTAGGTATTATCCATTTTACGTCCAGATTTAATATTTCGGAGTGTTTCTTTATGAGATCACCAGTTGTTTTTAGTGTGCTATTTGTTGGGTCGTTTTTAACCTTTTTATAAGTACTTACATCCGACAAAAGTTCTTGTATTTTAGAATTATAATCTGACGTATCCATGACTACCGTGGCGTTTCCCTTATCTGCGCGGAGAATCGTCAGTTCTGGTTTATTGCGTAGGTTCTTTAACGCTATAAATTCGTCTTTGGAAAGATTCGGTTTAGGCACTGAACATCGACGTAACATAGACGAAATGTCTTGACGTATCGCCTCCAAATCTTCTTTCCGCATATTGTTTTTAAATAAACAGTCCTCGACACTACAGATAATTTCTTCGTACGGTAATTTGCGAGGTGTAATTGCAAAGTTCAGGCCTTTGGATAAAACCCTAATTGTTGCATCATCGAGTGTTTGTTTTGACAGATTATAGAGCGCGATTAATCTATGATCTGTGTTTGTCAATGGTTGCTTTCGGTTCTGGCATTGATTCAGATGTTTGACATTTGACTTGTTCGTTAATTTTTGATATTTTTCTATATGTTTGTTTTTGCATTCGTTATATTTACTAATTTCGCGTTTATTTAATGTTTCCATGCAAAAATTATAGTCAAACGTCGTTAAAACTTTCTTTAATTCACTGGATGATGTGTCTATGGATGTGTTTATGTCATATAGATCGGAGCGTTTTTGTTGGATTACCGTTCGTAACAACTTTTTACTCGCCTGATTTAAGATCTTAGCGCTTCCTCGAATGTCCTTTTTGGTTGATATTTTGACACACGTAGGAATGAGATTATGGTCTCGGCATCTCTTCAAGAAATTTAAGGCTGTTAGATATCTTGCGCGCTTGGTCTTTAGATCTTCTAATCGACACTTAGCGAAAATACTCTCACCGCTCAGGGGACATACAAGAGCACACATAAAGGATTCATACCATTTTGTCAGCGAGATTAAAGACCTACATCTAGCAGACAATGAAACTATGGTCAGTTTTGATGTGCAGTCATTGTTTACATGCTTACCTGTTGAAGACTGCATCTCAATTGTAACTAGAAGGCTGGAAGAAAACAACATGCCCGTAGAATATGCAGTATTACTCAGACACTGCCTTACATCTGGCTACCTATTGTGGAAGGAGGAGTTCTACAAGCAAGTAGATGGTGTGGCGATGGGCTCACCTGTATCTCCCATTATCGCCGACATATTCATGGAAGACTTTGAGGAGAAAGCACTGCTTAGTTCTCCCATAAATCCAAGATTCTACAAGCAGTACGTAGACGACACTTTCATAATTCTACCTTTAGATAAATTAACTGCATTTTTAGACCATCTTAACTCTATAAATTCTAAAATTCAGTTCACAATGGAGTTAGAGGCAAACAATTCCTTAGCTTTTCTAGATGTGTCAGTAATTTGGAATCCTGATAACACCTTGAGCCATACTGTGTATAGAAAAAAGACCCATACAGATAGATATTTAAACGGTGATTCTCACCACCATCCTTCACAGTTAGCTACCGTGGGTAAATCTTTGTTTCAGAGAGCACGAGGGATCTGTGACAGTAAACACCTGGCTGCAGAGCTCCACCATGTCAAGCAAGTTTTGCATGACAACAAGCTTCGAGTCCCGCGCCTACTTCACAGTGAACGAGTGAAGCCGGCCACAGTCGAGCGTGTACCTGCTGTACTGCCATATATTAGAGGAGTCACTGACAAGATTGGCTACATCTTGAAGCGCGCTTCCATCAAAACATACTTCAAGCCGCTGAAGAAGATTGGTCAGTTTTTACCATCAGTCAAGTGTAATGTCCCTCTGCAAGATGCAGGAGTGTACAAGCTTGATTGTGAATGTGGTCTCTCCTACATAGAACAAACTAAAAGATCAATAAAAACCCGCGTTAAAGAACATATAGCTGATGTGAAGAATCGACGCTCCGGGAAGTCTGCAGTCTGTGAACACGTACAGGATCGCCCCCGTCACTACATCAGATTTGATAGACCGCAAATCCTCGCTAAAGAACACCGATTCCTTCCAAGGATGATTCGCGAGGCTATTGAAATCATAAAACATCCTAATTTCAGTAGAGAAGATGGCTGGGTGCTACCATCTGCTTGGGATCCTATAATAAATAAAATTAAATCCCAACCCAAGCATACAACTGCAAGACTTCAAGATACTATAAGTTCATACTGCATAGATCGGAACAAAAGTTAAATTTTAATCTATGGTAACCGCGGTTAACTATGACATATGGACGTTGAACATCTCAGTCCCGCCCGTGACCATGAGTGCTGTAAAGCGTTCGAAACGTCGGGTATTAAAAAGTTAAATATACGCGATAAATTCCGTAAAAACTAGTATTATTTCAATGTGTAGTGTTCGCGTAAATATAAGAAATCATTAAATTAAAACTAAACCCAAACATACCACTGCAAGACTTCAAGACTCAGTAAGTTCATTCCTGTAGATCGGATCATAAATAATAATTAAAAAGCTGAAGGAATTTTGAGTTAACACAGACATCTGGGCGTCAGTCACCACCGGCCCCCGTGACCATAGGTACTGGAAAGCACCCAAAACGTCGGGAATAAAAATCAAATAAATTGAACGCGACAAAACTCGTACAAGTAGTTTTGCTTCAAATTAAGAAATATTTTTATGTTAATAAGTATTATATCTTATCGTGTTTTTAAACGTTACTAACACAATGGGATTTTCTCCTGTATCGTGGAGGCAGTTTACAAACATAAATTGCACAAGTACAGACATACAGACATGGAACAATTATTTGAAGGCCATACAAATACTTATACTGTGCGGGATACGAACCCGCGGCCCCCCGCGCTGCAGCTCATTGCTAAGCCATTGCGACATGGAGCACGATGTTACAAAATAACGTTTCTTTAAAATACACACTAATCATAAATTTTACTTATAGCTCAAAAGAAACTAAAATTTCCCTTGTTCTATTAATGAAAAATGTCTTCCAGACCGGATATCGTTCACGGTAGCCGGTACCGACAGAGACTAGCCATCTGCTCAGGACAGAGTAATAGTGCACCAGTGTGTGCGGAATCACAGGTGCACGCTCTACTTCATCACTGTCATAATTCGACCGGACATCAATCCGACACGCTTGGAGCAACGGTTTTATGAGCTTTCCTAGAAATGGGGGTGAATACACCGTCAACTTTCTGACTCCGGGCAGCTGGTAAGAATTTCTTGACTATGGCATTTGCGACAACTACCTTAATGAAGATTTTGTTTGATGTTTTGAAGTTCCGTCAATGAAACGATATGTTTATGCAGGCTAAGTGCACTTTGTAATTTAATGGTTAATCATTACAGACTGAATTTACCATACGATCCGTGGTTTAGAGCCGAGACAAATTTTAAGGTTTTTAAATTGGGTACCACCATTTTTGCACGCAATCTTAGCAAATTATTATTTTCATTTTTAACATATAATAATTTATTTTCAACTAAAATTCAACAATAGTAACAACGATATCATCATCATCATCATTACAGCCCTTTACAAGTCCACTGCTGAACATAGGCCTCCCCCAAGGTATGCCACAAAGCACGGACCTGAGCCACCTGCATCCATCGATTTCCTGCATGTCTTACCAGGTCATCACTCCATCTAGTGGGGGGTCGCCCTACAATTCGTCTACCGGTACGAGGCTGCCACTCGAGAACCTTTTTTTCCCAACGGTTGTCGGTTCTTCGAGCTATATGGCCGGCCCATTGCCACTTCAGCTTACTAATCCGTTGGGCTATGTCGGTCACTCTGGTTCTACTGCGGATATCCTCATTTCTAAGTTTATCACGCAGATAAACTCCGAGCATAGCCCTCTCCATAGCTCGCTGAGCGACTTTGAGCGTCCTCATACGGCCAGCAGTGAAGGACCACGTCTCAGTTCCGTATGTCATCACTGGCAACACGCACTGGTTGTACAACTTAGTTTTCAGATTTTGAGGTATACCTGACGAGAAGATGCGTTGTAATTTCCCGAACGCTGCCCAGCCGAGTTGAATCCGTCGATTGACCTCTCGGTCGAAGTTGGACTTACCTAGCCGGACTATTTGTCCCAGGTAAACGTACTCGTCAACAACTTCGAGCTTAGTGCTCCCAACAACTACCGGCATAGGTGTGACATGGACATTAAACATGATCTTTGTTTTGTCCATGTTCATCTTAAGACCTATCCGTTGGGAGGCTCTATTGAGCTCATTGAGCATAGTGCTTAAGTCTTCCAGCGATTCTGACATAAGTACTATATCGTCGGCAAATCGAAGGTGAGTGATGTACTCGCCATTGATGTTAATACCGTATCCTTTCCAATCCAGTAGCTTGAAAACGTCTTCCAATGCAGCGGTGAAAAGTTTCGGGGAAATAACGTCACCCTGTCTTACACCTCTCTGCAGTTGGATAGGTTTCGTACTCTGGTTCTGTACTCGGATAGCCATCGTAGCCCTACTGTACAAACACTTCAGCACTTCGATATACCGACAGTCAACTTGGCACCGCTGAAGAGACTGTAGCACCGCCCAAATTTCGACGAAATCAAAGGCTTTCTCATAGTCCACATATGCCAGGCACATTGGCAGATTGTACTCTTCGGAGTTCTGTACAATTTGCCGAAGGGTAGGCGGTCCCATAATGAACTGGCCTGATATAGTTCAACGCGACATGTCGCTACAAGTTGTGTTGCATTAAATAGTACGTTTATCGTGCACCTAATATAAGAAACATGCATCGACATGAAATGCTTAGTCTTAGTTTAACAGGCATTTGAATAACGAGAGTCGCGTATTTTTTCAAAATGTCGAGAACTGAGTATCGAAGTATCATAAAGTTTCTGTTTAAAGAACGTTTATCCCCTGCCCAAATAAAAGAACGATTGGATGGCGTGTATAAGGAGTCTGCCCCCTCCTATAGCACAGTGAAAAATTGGGTGAAAGAGTTTCGCCTCGGGAGAGAAACCGTCGAAGACTTTGGCCACGACGGTCGACCTGTGGCAGTGCTCACTCCCGAAACGATTGCTCTTATCGAACAGGAGGTTCTGAGTGACCGCCGTTTGAAGATTAGAGAAATTGCAGCAAGGCTTGGGCTCTCTAAGAGTACCGTTCATCGCGCGATCCATGAACATCTTCACATGAAAAAAGTGAGTGCAAGATGGATACCGAAACTTCCTTCAGCGGTACAGAGACAGGAAAGAGTGCGCTGCGCTTCGGAGTTTTTGGATCTTTGTGGCGAAAATCCAAAGACTGTGATCGAGCGGCTAGTGACTGGTGATGAAACTATGATCTTGTATTATGATCCACAAAGCAAGCGCGAGTCAATGGAATGGCGTTATAAGGGTGAAAAGCCCCCTAGAAAGGCAAAGGTGCAACAATCGGCTAAAAAACTGATGTGCACTATATTTTTGGATTTTCAAGGTATTTTGATGGTGGATTTTAAAGAACGTAATACAGTTGCGAACGGCGAATATTATGCTTCTTTAATATATAAATTACGAGACAAGATAAAGGAAAAACGAAGAGGCAAGCTGTCTAAAGGTGTCCTGTTGCTCCATGACAACGCCCCTGTTCATACCGCTGGTGTTTCGAAGGATGCAGTTCGTCAATGTGGGTTCACAGAAGTTCAACATCCACCTTACAGTCCAGATATGGCCTCGTCCGACTATTATTTATTTCCAAATTTAAAGCGGGACTTAAGAGGAAGAAAATTTTCAAGTGATGAAAAGTTGCAGGCGGCCGTCTTCAGTCATATTGAGGATAAAAAATGTGATTATTTTTATAAAGGTTTAGAGATGTTGATTCACAGATGTCAGAAGTGTGTTAGTATTCATGATGATTATATTGAAAAATAAAATTGGTTTCGTTTCATTTCCTTCATTGGTTCATAGTTAGCCCAATTCATTATGGGACCGCCTACGTATGTATATGGTCTATGGTACTAAAGCCTTTTCGGAAACCGGCTTTTTCGGGAGGCTGGAAGTCGTCGAGTCTGCGTGCGAGACGATTCGTAATGACTCTCGAAAACAGCACGTAGACGCGGCTCGGAAGGGATATCGGTCTGTAGTTCTTCAAGAGGGCGTTGTCACCTTTCTTGAAGAACAAGACCACCGCACTTCTGCTCCACGCTTTTGGAGTAGTGCCACCATGGAGGACGGAATTAAAGGGCCTCTGAAGGACTTCAAGTACCGGTTTTCCACCCGCTTTCAGAAGCTCCGCTGTAATTGACGATAAACGATATGACCAACAAAAACTTACTATTGAGTTGACGTTTTAAGTTTGCTTTGATTTTCAGTGGTAATGTCTGGCATACTGTTTATATTTTTGTTATCTTCTGCGGTTTTTGCTTAAGTTATAATTTAATTCTATGAAATTCTATTCTAGTAACATCTAAGTTTTTTGGAGTTTACTCCTTAAGTATCATTTCATATCTAGATCTAAACAACAGCGGTATCTACGGGATCTAATTGTAGATAAAAACTTCCCAGGGACTCACAAATACATACAGAAAAGTTTCATTAAAATCCGTCGAGCTGGTTCTGAGTGAGCCTAACGGACTGCTTGATTTTTATATATATAGAGATATGTTGTCAAATCAATATAAATAAATATATGAGTTATTATTGTATGGCTATTGCATATATTTTAAGACAATTGTTTTTCAGGAGTAAACTCCAGTCCCGCGTTGGTACCTACTGACACGAAATTTTTTTTTATAAGCGATTGTATTATCTAATTTTTAACCTAATGTGAGTTGAATCCTTTTCGTGTAGATAAGTACAATTTAAAAAAAAGTTTTTGCGATAAATTAAATGTGTCTTGGTCTATAGTGGGTATGACAGAGAATTAACGAATACGAGTCTTAAGGTTTTTGTTTTTAACAAACGAAAGAAATTCCTTCACTTATTTAGGTGCAGAAGGTCCTGAATAAATTTACTCAACTAAGGTTAACTTAGATTGTTTTTCATTACTCAACCTTAGCATAGGTTTGGAAACCTAATCAAACTTTATTCGTTTTTCCCATCAGTTTATATGGCCAATCATGGAAACAATGAAATAAAACTCAGTGCGAATCGGACGCTTTCGCGTTTGTACGTAGTAGAGCCATGCTGCAGTTATAATAGTAGTATAGTTGTAGCACGAATGGACCACGCTCTTACAGAGTACCAGCGTAAAATAGTAGCTTAATGCTGTGTTTCGCATGCTGAGCGTAGAGAACCGGAGAACCTTCTTGCTGGAAATGAAGCATTCCATCTTAGTCCTCACGGGTGACAACACATCTGCATTTTGGTACGTAATCGAGGATACATGTCATTAATTCAAATGTCTATGGGCCACAGCAACCACTTACCATCAGGTAGACTGTGTGCTCGTTTGTCACCCTATCCTATAAAATATCCTGATATTTTAACTGTGTATTGGCGGTATGAAAATATGGACTATCTCATAACACTTATAAGAGGCCACAGAGGCAAGCATATGATAAGCCTAACAAAAAAGATGAACAGTAGCATCTTTCTAATAACAACTAAAAAAATGATAAAAATGGAGTGTTTTACATCATCAGTAGTCACGGTTGACCCTCATCGTATTTACTTTGCCTGTGTGATGTTATATTTTCACTCGATTGCTTTTTATATGCTGGTTAAAGTCCTGAACACAAAAGCCATTCCCTCTCTCTTCAAGGCAGGGTTTGCCTTAACCGTCATGCAGGTTGGTTATCGGTCCCAGAACCAAACAGCTCACAACTATGAAGTTATTGCAAGTAACGGGCCTGGCCATTTGGAAGCCATAACGTTTTCTGGAATTTTCCTTATTCGTCTCTTATGTCACCGCTGGAACGTAATGCAGTGCCGGCATAGTCCAAAATTTAGGCAATATTTTTGGCTTTATACATGTGCCCACGTATGTTTACCGTTACTGTTACAGCGTATTAAAGTCCACTGCTGAAAATAGGCCTCCCCCACAGATTGCATCAAGGGGAGATATATGCCATAGTTGCCACGCTTGGCAAGCATGTTGGCAACCGCAGTTTACTATTTTTTGTTGTTATTAGGTATACGCTGCTGCCCAGCTTCTGATTTGTTTCCCTCTGTCGCCTTTTACAACACCCACGGGAAGACATGGGTTAGTAAGGATATTTTCACGCCGCCACTACACGATAACGTATGTATGTATGTAAGTACAAATTTATATATGTATTTAAAAGTTATGTAATTGTAAAACTTATAGCCGAATTTGGACAACTCATATCTTAATTGATTGTTCATAATTGCTCGGTTAACATCGATTATATGTAGTTAGCGTCCAATAAATATAGTGGATATAAAGTATCGAAAAATGTCCAGAAATGTATTGTTACTGACGAACAATAAAAAAGAGGGAAGTAACTGAAATATTAATTATGTTTCCGGTACGAAAAGTTTTGTTATTATCACTGAAGGAAGCAAGGAAATTCATTAGCGAAAATAACTTTTAAAATTGTATTTTAGGTTTAATAAAGGCGGTCGAATAGTCACCAGTTTGTCAGTAGATGGAAATAAAGAGAATTTTATGAACTTACGACGTCAAACGTTATGTGTTACAAGTGATACAAGTTTATTTCCATCTATTATAATAAACGAAGGCAGTAAAGATTAATATTTATTTAATTTTTGTGAGTTGATGAATTAATTTTATGTGTCGTTAGAGACAGATTTTTAATTTGAGGTTGTTTTTATTTTATTATATTATTAAACACAGTAAAAATTTAAACAGTTCCAGTTTTACAGTCTGAAAAAACTACTCAGCGGTTTGTGGGCACAAAAATTAAGTAATATGAAAAAAGTACTTGATATTTAAAATGGCATTTTATCTCGTTGTGTTGTTGGTATTACGTCAAAATAAGTACAATCTGAGTCTTAGCTGTGCTTCCACTGCCACGCTGCGTAGCTAACGTAGTTGACAGTTACGTAGCGTATAAATGTAGACGTGGCGAAGGTACAATTATTATTGGGTGTATTTAAGGGGAAATATAACCTCAAATGGCTTAGCAAGATCCTCCGTTATACCGAAAATATTGCAGCATTAATTTTGAAATAAATATATAGTAAAGTTAAAGGATTAATGTCAAGTACTATGTTAGACGAAAACACGATTATGTAAAATTTTCTCGATAGAAAAAAATCTAAAGTTACTTCCAAACTGAACAATAAACCGCTGTTATTCATAAAATACTTTAAATAAGATCATAAAACTCTGCATACTAACTGAACTAACTATAAAGTAGGGCTTATGTTTTTTATTTTTTAAATTACCGTTATTTTCACTGTAAAAAGAAATTACATAAACAATCGGCGTCGTGAAGCTTGGAACCGGGCGGCAGGAAACAAGCTTTAGGATGCTGATAGTTTAGGTAATTTCTTTTTACAGTGAAAATAACAGTAATTTAAAAGAATAAAAACATAAGCCCTGCTTTATAGTTAGTTCAGTTAGTATGCAAAGTTTCATGATCTTATTTAAAGTATTTTATGAATAACAGCGGTATATTGTTCAGTTTGGAGGTAACATTTGATTTTATTTCTGCCGAGAAAGTTTTAACGGAATCGTGTTTTCGGCTAACATAGTACTTAAACATTAATCCTCAACTTTATCATATATTTATTTCAAAATTAAGCTGCAATATTTTCGGCATAACGGAGGATCTTGCTAAGCCATTTGAGGTTATATTTCCACTTAATATTTCTGAGTTTTCAGCACCGGACCGGTATGTGCTCGAGCAATCTCGATGTTTCAGTAGAAAAGGTCCCATATAAAGGCGTTTATGACCGCGAACGGGGCACTATTGAATTGGCGATTCAAGTGAAGACTTCGTAACAATATAACCTCTAGGACTATGTCCTGCTTAGTTAAGTATTAGAACCAAGTATAAATTATATTACTAACATAGATTCTAATTGTCTAAAATAAACAATTTCTATTTATTTAACACAAACGCGGCATAGTTGACAAAATGATGTAATAAATTCATTTAAAGCCAATACGGCTATTTTGGTGAAGTCTGATCTTATAATATAAGGTTAATGAATAAAATATTACTGTTACATAATATAATCATTTTGACATATTGCACAGAACGTAACAGGAAAGTGTCACCAGCTGATTATTACGTAACTTACAAATTTATTCAATAATTCAAAACTGATATTCATTCATTTACAACAGCATATCAAAAGTCTACTTATGAACATTATCCCTCTCATATATAGAGTGCTTAAAAGGGGAGATATTTATCATAGTTGCCACGTTCGGTACATGGATTGAAAATCGAAGTTTCTTATTTTCAATTATATTTTAAATTTACATACTGAAAATTTATAACCAAAACAGTCGGTAATAATTAACTTATAGTAATTAAATACATAATATTATAGACGGCTTCGTAGCGCAGTGACTTAGTAAAGAGTTGCAGCGCTGAGGGTCGCAGGTTCGAATCCCGCACGGGACAAGTATTCTATCGGGTGGATGTTTGTCCTTGTTCAATTTGTTTGTAAACTGACTCTACGATACAGGAGAAAATCCTAGTTTTTGGGGAAAGTTTTCGAAAAAAAAGAAAAGGACAAAATTATTTTGTATTTATGCCTAACGCTAATCGCGCCAAGTGTGAAGAAAATGGTGGTGGTAGGTATAGATAGGTGGAAATAAATAATAGAACTAAGTTGTAACTACCAATTTTTCAAATATTTGAATAGTCCATATATTATTTTATAACATATTTATAACTTAATTTTATAATTTTGTACTAAACATAATGTTAAATTAATTTATATCGAAAGTAGTAAAGTAGTAATAAAGACCAGGGTCATAAGAGGAATACTGCCACAGAATTTGCGTACTATCTATCTCTAACTTTTCATTGAATGTTTTTCGATAAGCTGTCGTAACCTGCCAATGTAATTGATATTGTATTGCCTAAGTAATAAGGGTTATAGTTCAATGCTGGAGTTTATTATTGAAAAGGGTTAGTAGAAATATATTACTTTTCACTGTCACTTACAGAGTTCTATTTGAGCTCGTAATATTACTTTTCTTTATAGTCGTAAAATGACCTTTAGTTACATATGAAGTAGCCACTGTGAGGTCCAATAAGTTTTACAGATAATCTAATTGTCTTTTTTATTTGATATTTAATATTCGTGTAGTGGAGCTGTAGGAGAACTACTTTAGACTCTACCCCATATTATTCCGTGGGTGTCGTAAGAGACTGAAGAAGTAAACTGTAGTATGATGAAGAATTATGATGTAGGTCATAATTAGTTGCTTATTATGACAGACCTCGCGACAAATCAACTCTTTTTAAAACGCATTTTATTCGTGAGTTACTTCCTTTTAGTCGGGAGTTTTTCAAAAATATTGTTTAATTATTTTTATATTACAATTTTTATATTCGCCGTAGGTTTTTTTTTAATTTTTAAGTTTTCTTTATATTTTAGAGTTTTTAGAGAATTCCTACGTTATTGGCTAAACTCACTCGACAATTTACGAGTGGGAGATCTGAGCATGGAACAGTATCAGCTACTTCCGGATAAGACTAGTGTCTCTCAAGGGGTAAACTCTGCCGATGGCGAAGCTGTGTGTATATATCCCAACTAAATACTCGTCAACGCTTTAATCAGGCAATATTAATGAAACTAACAACGAAATTGTATGTGATATATGCAAGAGATGAGTCTAGGGAACCCAACAACTATGGACAGAAACCTTTACCTGCTGCTTTTCCAGGAGGCATAACACGTAAAGATGGTTGTGGGTACTACATCAAGGTCAGCAAAGGATTAGTTAATGGCTACGTGGGATACAATGGGAAGGGTAAAAAAGAGACCAGTTGGAAGATTTCATTTTAGAGCTGATTGTAAGAGTTGCTCAAAAACTCCTAATTCAATTCGATGACCCCCTTATCGGCCTTACCATGATGTAAACAGTTCAATGAGTGTATTATTTCAAGGCAACAAAGGTGCTGGCAAAATAGAAAGTGTAATGATTTCATTCACATTCACTTGGAGCGTTACAGTGCATAAATTTCTAAGCACTACAATCGGTAAGGCGGTCATACTATTGTATAATATTGGTCATAATATTGGATCCAAAACATACATTAAATGAAACTTATTTTTATAAATTTTTTCGCGTTAAATTACACTTTTTAATTCCCAACTTTTCGGGTGCTTTACAGCACTCATGGTCATGAGGTGACTGAGGTGTTTGACGTCACGATGCCCTAGGTAGCCCAGCTACCCACAGTTTTTCAGTTAATAAGTAATCTTGCTTCTCTTTCTTCTTCTTGGTATGCCTAGATTTGAATTAAACGTTTTAATTATAGGATCCCAATCACATGGTAGTACCCATCCATCTTCTCTGTTGAAATAACGATGTCTTTTAAATTCAAAAGCCTCGCTATCAAATATAATGTAATGGTGGGGTTGATCTTAAACATGTTCACAGACTGCAGACTTCCTGGTACTTCGGTGCTTCATCGTAAAATAACATTTGATATATAGCTGCAGTGTAGTGTTAGCGTAAATATAAAAATTCATTATCCAAAACATTCGCCGAAGGGCAAACATATGTGACTCTTAGTAGAGTTCAACCTTGAGATAGCGTAATAGTAACTGATCTAAATCAAAGAAAGCTGTTTAATAGTCCACAAAATAGCACAGGGTCGAAGAGCTGGGGCGATTAAGAATAACGTTGTTCATAAATCGGGGAAGCCTAAGAAAGACCTCAGAGCTGTCTTTGATATATATCTGGCGTTATGGCACTAACATAGTGATAACTTTAAGAACCCAAATTGTTATATGATATCATCGATAATAAATCGTTAAACGTTTATCTAAAACTATCGCCAATAACTCACAAACTCTCTACAGAAAACCGTATCTAAATCGGTCAAACCGTTTTAATGATAAAGGGGAACATTCGTTTGAACATACAAAGAAACAAACAACCTGTCACTCTAAACGCATACACCTTCTCCGTTTCATAGTGGGTAAAAAAAGAAAAGTTTAAGATCCATTCTGTAGTTTTTGACATACATACATACAAAATGTACAGAAATTACCAGTTTTTTGAACCCCTCGGTAAAAATGAGAAATATTTTACCGTAAGAAAATAGGCATAAATGCAAAAGATACTTTGTCAAGCCTAAAGTCAAGACGAAGCCCTACAGTCTAAGTGTTTGTATGGTACCAACAAGTAATTCTTCCGGGTCTGCATGTGTCTGTCTGTGAAATTGTATAATATAACCATAATACTGGAGTCCTACTGTAGAGGTAAAGTTTAAAAAAAATTGTAACGAACCATATTTAGCTGGAATGTTCTACTTGGATATAAAAGAGTGCGCTGGCGTTCAAATTATTGTATCTCGGGAATGCGATAATAAACAAGGCAAATACTAGCAATCAACAATCGATATATGCGTATATTAAGGACTATATTCGATATTGAACACTCGCTCTGTGTGTGAAAGAATACATAAATTCATCCTCATTAGCTTTTTTGCTCAACCCACACATTATATAAGGGAAAACATTATAGGAGGAAATCTTTCATCTTTATATTTGTAAGAGGCACGCTACAGCTGTAATATTTTTGTAGTGCAGATGGATTTGGCTCGAGGACCACGCTATTACAGAATACCAGCGTAAAATATCAGCTTGATGTTTCTCTGTTTCGTATGGTGAGTGTAGATAACTGGATACCCTTCTAAGGATACGAGATATTTCATCTTAATCATCAGGGGTGACAACGCATTTGCATTTTGATTCTTAATCGAGCATGAATGTTGATTTTTACGGGCCACAGCATCCACTTACCATCAGTTGGACTCCTTTGTCACCCCTATTCTAAAAAAAAATACTGACTTTTTCTATTTCTTTGTCACGTCCCTATTAGTCTCTCGGCTGACTCGCGTCCGTACTTTCGCAATCATTTGAAACAGCCTTTGATGTTTTTGTGACTGCGGTCCTGTTTCTGACATTGAAATCTAATTTTCCTTCATAAAACAAAAGTTACAACACACAAAGTAAATTATAACTTTAATCAAAACTTTTACTTCCAATTGTTGTTACTCAGTGAGTCTAATAATGTTGGCGACGCGCCTGTAAGAATATTTCAATTTATTAGTTAACCGATTACGAATAGCTTCTAAAAAGCAAATTATCGAGCAATAATATTCTATCTATACTACGGAATCAATAATATGATGGCAAACTATTTTGGCAAAGGAAAGCAGGACCGGCACAATGCCACCGCTGCCAGGCTTTCGGACACGCCTCAGCTAACTGCTTCAGGCCGGTGAAGTGCGTACGCTGCGCCGGGGAGCATATAGCAAGCCTTTGCCCTCGGGGTAGGGAAGAGGAACCCACATGTGCCAATTGTGGCAAGAACCACACAGCCAATGATCGTCGCTGTCCAGTCCTGAGGAGGACTGCACGGAGGCAGGGGATCACCTTACCGGGGCTACTCCCGGAGGACCCGAAAAGGATCCCCCAGAGTCGCCCAAAAGCAGTAACCGTCGAGAAAGACGGGTGGGCTACCATCACGGGGAAGGGCAGACAAACAGCCCCCCCCCCGCCCGTACCACACAAGGAAACGGTGGAACCCGTAGAAGTAAGGGCAACCACCGGGGCGACTTTGCAGCCTCCCGCCAACCCTGCCACAGAAAGGCAACCCTCAAAAAAGAGGAGGCGGGAGAGAAGCAGGCGGAAGAAGTCGCAGCCTCCTCGGGCTGTTACCTCTACCCCGACACCAGGACCAACAGCCTCTCAGGCGCAGGTTACAAAGGAGGCTACCAAAAAGGGCGTGGGTAGAGTGCAGGAGAGGGCTCCACCAGAAGAGAGAGCCCGACCTACACACAGAGCGCGCTCCACCCAAAAGCAAGAAGACCAACGCCCGAGACCAGCACCAACACCTTCATATAGGAGACCACCGACTGCCGGCCTCGAAACAGCTGATGCAATCCAGCGCTTAGTTGGTATTGCCATCGAGGTCGGCACCCAAGTCCTGGCCGATATTAGAGCCGGGACCGACCCGGTAACAGCGATCATGAAGGCGCTGGCAAACCTCCTGGCCAGGCATTACGGAGGTGAGTAACCTGCGCCTCATGTACTGGAACCCGGACGGAATACAGTAGAAGCTGCCTGAACTCCGCACAGTTGCCCAGCAACAGGACATACATATTATATTGCTGGGCGAAACTAAATGAAATCCAAAGACGCGCATAAAGCTGCCAAACTTCCATATTTACAGAAGGGACGAGGTCACTTCTCAAGGGGCCGCCTATAGAGGGACGGCGGTTCTAGTGAGGAGGGACATCGTCCATGAATAGCTGGAACTACCATCCTACCAGACAATGCGCTCAATCGGCATAAGAGTGGAGGCGGCGGGCGAGGAACTAAGGATATATGCAGCATACCGCCCGTCAGGGACTCCATTCTGCTCCTCAGACATCCGGACGGTGATGGAAGGCGATACACCTGTAATTATCGCCGGGGACCTAAACGCCAAACACCTGGCGTGGGGGTCCAGAGTGATCACCCCGCCGGGTCTTGAACTTTATGAAGACGCAGATAGGAACCTGTATGACGTTTTAGGTCCCGAGGAGCCAACTCACGTTCCTACCAACCCACGGAGGTATCCGGATGTATTAGACATCGTGCTCACTAAGAACGTCAACTATCCGATAGTGGTAGAAGTGCTGTACGACCTCCCTTCACAGCACCTCCCGTTACTGATAACCCTTGGCCTAAAGGCAGTGATTACGCCACCTAGAGCTTTTAAAACCCGTGTCGACTGGAAGCTCTACTGTCAACACCTTCAGCAGAGACCTCCAGCATACCAACCTATTAGCACAGCGGACGACGTAGAGGCCGCTGCTACCGGAATCACCAGCAACATCAAGGAGGCCCTCCACGCGGCTTCTACAGTCGTCCCGATCACAGCAAGGCGAGACGATCTGCCGCGTGAGATATGCGTGCAGATCAAGCGCAAAAGAGCGCTGAGAAAGCTCTGGGCGCGTACTCGCTGTACCAGACTCAAGACACAGCTGAACACCTTATCGTAGGAACTGTCGGTTGCAGTCTAGGCCTTCAGAGGTGAAGCCTGGGATCGGCGCATCCAGAAGACGGAAGAGTATGATGCGTCGCTCTATAAACTGAACCGGTAGTTGACCAAAACCAAACCTCCCGTTTGCCCGCTGACTAACAATGCGGGCAAACGCTGCTATGATGCCAAGGGCAGAGCGGATATCCTAGTCGAGCACTTCGAGGAGCAATTTATGCCGAACACAGCAAGTGCGGAGTTCATGGAGCTTCATGCCCGGAAGGAAAGTCGCGTACAGGAGTTCCTGTCGTCGCCCGCGCCGCCTCTTGCAGGAGATTGGTTCATCTCCCCCGCCGAATTACGGAGGACGGTAACCTGCCTGCAACCGAGGAAGGCGCCGGGGCACGATGGGATTACCAACGCTGCACTCCGACAGCTGCCCAATAGAGTCATAGTAGAGCTTGGTCGACTCTACAATGAGATATTGCGGACATCTCACTTCCCGGAGGACTGGAAAAAAGGCAAAGTCATCGTCTTGCCGAAACCCGGGAAGGACAGGCGTAGAGCTGCCAGCTACAGGCCGATCACGCTATTACCACATATAGCTAAACTGTTTGAAAGATTGCTGCTAAGACGTCTCCGTCCGTGCATCCAACTTCGGGCGGAGCAGCACGGATTCAGGAGGGGTCACTCCACAGTTACACAACTGACTAGAGTGCTGCACCTGCTTGCGGCAGAGTACAATCGCGGACGCATATCGTTGGGCGTCTTTCTCGATATCGAGAAGGCGTTCGACCGGGTGTGGCACATAGGATTATTATATAAGCTGGAAGAACAGACCAGTGTCCCTCTTGCTATATTGCGGTTAATAGCGTCTTTCCTGAAAGACAGGAAGTTCTACGTCTGCGTAGAGGACGCCGAGTCCGCAACAAGAACTATTAAAGCCGGCGTTCCACAGGGCAGCTGTTTGTCTCCAGTCCTGTACGCGGCTTACACTAACGATATACCTACATTGGCAGGCAGGCTTAAAGAGTGGGAGGACGACGTCGAGCTGGCGCTGTACGCGGACGATAGCGCCTATTTCACTTCGTCCAGAAGAGCCCACATAGCCACTGCCAAGATGCAGCGTCTGCTGGACCTGCTGCCACCATGGCTGGATGAGTGGAGGATGGTCGTCAACGTTGGTAAGACGACCGTTCTGCTCACTCGCCGTCTCAGGAAGTTTCCACCTCCGCTGACCCTCAACGGCCAGAAGATTGCGTACCAGAAGGCTGTAACATACGTTGGGTGCAGGATCGACAGGACGCTGCGCATGACCGCGCACGTCGACTTCGTCGTCCGCCGGGCCCGATGTGCGCGGGCGACGCTCTTGCCGGTCCTGGCATCCAAGCTGCCTACAAGAACAAAGCTGCGGATATACAAGATGTATATCCGGACTATCATCACCTACGCTGCGCCGGCCTGGTACGCACTTCTGAGCGACCCTCTGAGGCGGCGACTACAGGCCCAGCAGAATCTGACATTAAGGACGATCGTCGGAGCAGGTCGCTACGTCCGGAATGACGTAATAGCGGCCGATTTGAAGGTCGAGAGCATCAGCGACTTCGTGGCCAGGTTAGCGCGCGGCATGTTTGACCGTGCTGATAACGGGCCACACGAACACCTCAACGGCTTTGCGCCGTTGCACACCCGGCCACCGGACGGGCGACCTCTTCCAAGAGAACTCCTCTCCATATGTGATTAGAGAGTTGAGTAACAACCCTCAATGCCGCTGAAAGGCCAACTCTGACTTAATAAGATAACCTACTTTTTCCGTAGTTGGATAACTACGGAAAAACAAATTACTACCATACGGAAAAATCCGTAGTATGCTATGGAGCCTACAGGCTATAAAGGACTGTCCCATAGATATGGGACATGAGGAAAGTCCGGGTAATGGGGGCTACCCCGAGGCCCGATACCTGCATTGTCCCTCGGGACATTGTAGACGACATCGTATGCAATTCGTTCGGGGAAGTTTGGGAATCCTTCGGGATTAGTTCGGGAAAAAGTGCAAAACCAGCAGTCAATAAGAAGAAAGAAAAAGTGTAGGGAAGTGATAGGGAAAAGTAATTACTCTCTCACGGAACGGTTTGAAGATAATTGCTGTTTTATTTCCAAGAAATTCGTCCCTCAAAATTATACAGTCCACATCGAAGAATTAAGGCGTTGGGACCGGGACGACTTCGGAAGACCTGTAATCCCCGCCTGAACCTATTTTCTGAAAAGGAAGAGGTTATCGCCCTTGTGTGTTACTCCGTTGCGGAGATCACATACGTTGTTCCCGAACCCAATGTAGGCGTTATAGGAGACCGGATCGAGAGAAGCCTCGATTCCCCCCTTCTGTTTCTTAGTTTAAAGTTTACGGCACGGCCTGGTTCCTTTTCAAGTGGTCCTTCCAAGCAGGATCAAGGAACCAGCTGTGGACTGCCCGGTTCCTTTTCAAATAATATCACTAATAACTGGCTTTGCCACAGGTTCGATCTCGTAGAATCCTATTTCGAAAAATCATCTTAATTGTGGCCCTTTTTAATACAATACAATTAGTATTGAAATTTGGAAGAGTCATACTGTAATTAAATTATTGTTGTAGTAATAATATCTTCGAAACCCAATTTCGATCACGTCGACCAGTCTCAACGTAGACTAGCCAGCTGCGCGGGACCGGATTATAGTGCCCAAACGCATTCACAAGCACAGGTGTACTTTCTATTCACTCACTCACTCTCATAATCCGACGGGACGGTAATCCGATACGACCTGAGAAAGATTAGGCGCAGGACCAACGACTTTACGCGCTTTCCCAAGCACGGAGTAGGACTCTGCCAATTTTCTGACTCGGGACTGCTACTGGGAATTTCTCGACATAAAAACCCAATAACACATTTTGACCCGACCTTGGATTCGAACCCTGGTCCTTATGATCAGCAACGCGGTTAAGACAACGTCAGCGTTATGTAAGAGCGTGGTCTATCTAAAACGCATATAGATACTTAATCGAGGATAGATGTAGATATCTATGGGTCACAGCATCCTTCCTCCTCCTTTACTTTACTTTACTTTACAGCATCCTTTGCATGCGCAGTATGCTTTTGTGTCACCCGTATGCTACAATAAAAGTCAAAAAAAGAAGACAAATAAGAAGCCAATTAGTAAATAAGAATTCGCGCGTTGTTTTTCCAATTTTCGTTTTATTTAATTTTTAATTGGAAGAGTTTTTTCGTGTTTACGTAAACGAAAACAATAAGAAGTTTAGTCGAAGTTTAGGGACGGGCTAAGCGCGCTATATTAACTGAAAAGTGTGTTTAGATTTATTCATTTCTTATGTCATAGTTTGTGTATGTACACAGATACTTTGATAAGAAAAATATAAAAAAGACATATGTACAAAGCTTGCAGCAAATCTAATGTAGGATAGGTGAAAGTAATAAAGGTAGTCTAAGTGTGCACTTCTATACAAACTTAATATCTAGCAAGTGTAACTCATCATTTAAATTTTATTTACTTATGAGGACTAAACACTCTTTAACCATTGAATGGTCTTTTTTTCAACTAACTAAATTACGTGTTGCATTGACCCAAAATGAGTCTTGGAGTCTGACGGGAAACTTGTTTTACTCTAATCCATCAAAGGTATCCGTCTAGGCCTATAAAAGTCCGCTGCTGAATATATGCTAACACCAAGTTACCACACTATACAGACGGTTTGGCAACCGCAGATTTTTGTAGTTTTGAGTAGTGTTTCTTTGATTTTTTAATAGCGAAGTCCTTGACAATATCGTCAAAACTGATGTCACTTAACAAATCACTTTCAATGCAAAGTATTGATAATGCATCAAATTGTTAAATTTTTGAGAATCATATTTAAGTTTTTTAAATTAAAATTTTAAGTACGCTATAAAACTTGAGATTTTAGGTTGCAGCCCTAAAGTACTATTTCCTTGTTCAATTTGTGTAGTCATAAATGAAAATACTTCCGTGAAATACGAAATATGGGAAAAAGAATTTGCAAAAATTAATTACCATATACAAATTCGCGAATTGAATAGAAAATGCTAACTGGTATTAAGTCAGCCCTTTTTTAACCTTTATGGTTTAAATAATAAAGTTTTAAATTAAAAAATAAATAACATGCATTTTTCCTTAATGAAACATATATATACATATATATATATATATATATATATATATATATATATATATATATATATATATATATATATATATATATATATATATATATATATATATATATATATGTTTCATTAAGGAAAAATGCATATGCATATATATATATATATATATATATATATATATATATATATATATATTTATTATAGACATTTATGACCTTATAATATAGTATTCAGATACTTTTATTATATGGCTGTTAGATAGTAGAACTTATAATATATATAAATTGTATTAATTTATTCAATTATGCTAATTACTGCCTTGTTGGTCTAGTGGTAGTAAACGTGACTGCTGATCATGAGCTCCCGGGTTTAAATCCTGAGTCGGGTCAAAACGAGTTGTTAAAAAACTCTCAGTAGCCACCCGCGGTCAAGTAGTTGGCGGTGATTCACCCGCGTGTCTCGAAAAATACTTAAAGCCGTTGGTTCTGCGCCTGACCTCTCTTTGTACTGGCGGATCACCGTCTCGGACTATGAGATTGAATGTAAAGCTCACTCTCGTGCACTATAGTCCGGTCCTGCGCAGATGGTTAGTCCGCGTTAAGACAGGCATAGTGACCAAAACAGTTACAGGCTATTGTGACCAAAATTGGGTCTGGAGGACACTATTTATTATATATGTTAATTACAAAGTGCTACTACGAGAGAGCATAGTAAGTGATGAACGTGAGTAAGTGAGATATGTTTAGGAGAAAATAATGAACCAGTTAAAATAATTGATTGACGTTATCTTTTATTTTTTGTTTATAAGCTAATATCGCAGTATTAGTAGTTATCATCTTCCCATTTCTGTGGAAGTGACACATAATGATGATCTTAGCGATCATGGACTGATTTCAGCGAAATTTCGGCTCGCAATTCAAAAATTTAAATGTCGTATAATTTCATACAGACCTATAGCTGAGAACACAATTGCTATAAACAATGCTGCTAAATACACGCCATGGGAGCTGGTACTAGTACAAGATGGTATCGATAATATGGTAAATACCTTTAACAATCTCGTCATTGACTTGATGGACTCATTCGCCCCTGTTCGTAAAAGCACTTTTAAACTACCCCCTGCCCCATGG
Source organism: Parnassius smintheus behrii (assembly GCA_036936625.1). Classification (NCBI taxonomy): domain Eukaryota; kingdom Metazoa; phylum Arthropoda; class Insecta; order Lepidoptera; family Papilionidae; genus Parnassius; species Parnassius smintheus. Next base: position 17,446,281 of record JAUPFT010000026.1, on the reverse strand, counting down.
ATGACTGATACTCTTAGAAAAATGAAGTCAATTCGTGACAAGGCTTGCCACCGGGCCAAAACTATAAAATCGGAAAGTAGTATGCAATTTTACCGCGATCTGCGCAACTATTACTCGTATAACCGAGCAGTTACTCTAGAAAAGTAGGCATATTTTACTAGGTTTGTCAATAATAATAGGTCAAATCCTTCTCAGATGTGGCGTCACATAAAACGAATAATTTCACCTGCCGTAAAAAATCGTTCCATACCGGACCATCTTCTTGACCCTGATTCGCTTAATAATCACTTTACAAACACCATATCATGTGCACCTCCCGACAAAAGTGTTATTCAAGAAATCGGATCACTTAAACACTCTGGAATCGAATTTCAATTTGTAGCTGTAAATGAAACGTTAGTGAAAAGTATAATTGCTTCTACAGCTACTAACGCGACCGGAACTGATGGCATCTCCACGTTGATGTTAAAACTTACGCTTCCATATTCTTTGTCAACGATAGTGGCGATAGTCAATAAATCTATATTGGAAGGAGTATTTCCAGAATCTTGGAAATGTGCCATCTTCACTCCCATTCCTAAAAAATCAATGGTGGATAATCTTTCTCATATAAGACCAATAAGCATTCTTCCTGCACTATCTAAAATAGTTGAAAGATGCGTTCTTTATCAAATTTCACCATATCTAGAACGTAATCAAGTACTACCTGTGATTCAATCTGCTTTTAGAAAGAATCACAGTTCAGTATCAGCTCTTTTAAATATTACTGATGATATTCTTGCTGCGTCCAATGAGGGTAAGGGAACAATTATGGTTTTGCTAGACTTCAGCCGCGCTTTCGATTGTGTTGATATATCTATTCTATTGGCAAAATTAAAATACTATGGTTTCACAGAATCGGCCTGCACCTGGTTTCAATCTTATTTCCATAATCGCTGCCAAAAAGTGCAATGTTTGAATATCCAAGGAGTTCTAAATGTCTCCAACACGCTCCCCCTTAATAAAGGTGTTATCCAGGGTTCAATACTTGGTCCCACATTATTCGCAATTTACACGGCCAACGTTACTAAAGCTATAATTCACTCGAAAAATCACTTTTATGCAGATGAGAGCCAAGTATACGTTCACACAACGCCAATCGATGAGGAGGTTGCTGTTGCTATTTCCAAGTTAAACAAAGATCTTGATTCTATTGCGGAGTGGTCTTTGAAACATGGCCTGGTACTTAATCCCTTAAAGAGTGTCACCATTACCCTTGGAACAAAGCACCAGGTAAAAACGATTAATGAACGGAAGTCTCTTGTTAAGATCTTTGACACCGTCATACCTTACGAGGGTTGTGTTCGCAATTTAGGTCTCCTCATGGATGAGAATTTAAAATTTGAGCAACATGTTCAGACTAAAATCGGTAAATGCTATGGTTCGTTAAAAACTTTGTATAAAATTCGCTCATTTCTAAAACGTGACATAAGACTGCTGCTCTGTAACAGTTTAGTACTGTGCCACCTTCATTATTGTGATATTGTTTATGGTCCATGCTTATTTAAAAAAACTGTGAAGAATGTGCAGAGAGTGCAGAACACATGTATGCGATTTTGTTTTAATATACCGAAAAGGGATAGGATTTCACCTTATTTAGTCAGTAATGGCATTTTAAATATGTGCAATAGTAATTAAATTAATATATGCATGCTTTCTGCACACTCTGCATCACGCAAAGTCTCCAAGATATCTGTATGATAAAATAGCCGTTGAAAAAAAAGTTTGCTTTCAGTCAGAGAAAATAGTCATCGGCTTCCACTACCCAGGATTAGCCTACCGCTGGAGCCAGGGGGTGTTTTAAATTTGCCGCTGCTAAAATTTGGAACGATTTGCCACCACCAGTCCGATCTACCCTATTTCCGTCTACCTTCCGACAAAGATGCCGCAAGTGGCTTATTCAAAGACAGTCCCTGGCTCTATGTGGCTTTGATACCCCCTCAAATTAGACAACTTTTTTTTTGTATTCAGAAGGTATAATTTATTAATTGTTTTATTTTTATTTTTACTTTTTATTGTTGATACGTGTATTTCATCAATTGCCTAAGACCCTGTATGAATTATGCGCAAAGGCTGTGGCAGAATAGCAGGAGTAATGGGTTTCCCGTTACAACTGAGTCACAGACCGTTTTGTCACAACTAAAAAGTTATTATTATCTCTCTATTTAAATTTTAACATTGTATTTTTGTGTGCCAAATAAATATTTTTAATTTATTTATTTATTTATTATCTATATAAAGAAATAGGAAATTATTTTTAATAATAATTTGTGCTATGTTTGGCAGCGATGAGAATCCATCACTAAATTTCGTCTCGGAGTTGTGGTGAAAGTTGGTTATGGGAAATGCTAAAAAATTCTTATGGCTACCGATAGATGGTGGTATAACTTTTGGCATCGTAGACAGAGAAACCTACTGTCTACGGTTGGCATATGCAAAAATACTAGTCAACATAAAGTCTCTTTAATAACGGATGTAGTCAAAACAAGTCTATTAATTATTTCTTTGTTAAACGGTAAACTTTGTGTTGACATTCTATTACAGAATTTCGTACAGTACACACAGACATTCTTTTACCCCATAACCATATTCCAACAGGTTGTGGGCCCAGGTCACTTTGTCTAAAGTAATATTTAAAGTGCTTAGTTTTTTATTAAAGTTAAGATTTTTAGAAACGTCAATCAGTTTAACGGTGAGCGATATAGTACGTGGAAATTACTCATAAGATCACTTTTAGAAGAATTACAAGTGCTAAGCGTAATTGATGAGGATGTACCAACTATACCAAATCAAGAGCGGACTAAGAAAAATTTTATCGCAAAAGATTACTAAATAACAACAGCTCAAGATTTTACACACTGCATGTAACAATTATTTGACGCCCAGAATACCCACAAAATGTAATAAAAATGAAAAGTTTTATTCTCGATCGAAGGAAATACACCAACCTAGTAATGCGACTTATATAATATAAATATAAATATAAAATAAGTAAAATATATTGTGAGCATTGTGGACAAAGAAATAACATGAAAAACGATTGTCCTTTCTTTAAGAAAATGCAACAAAATGGAATTAATACTAAATATTCATCTACCGCCAGTATAATGGAATCCAACAAAAATAATGAGGACGGTTTCGCTTTCATGCTTTCAAGTTGTGAGTTTATTGATTGTCATAAAAATCCATCAAATGTTATTTGTTTTGTTTCAGATTCAGGTACAAGACCATATTGTAAATACACTGAATTATTTTACTTCATATGCAGAGCTATCCGTTCCGATAAAAATCGATGTCTCAACCAACTTAGGATTACATGGATCAATTGACAATGTTTTGTTTCACCTGAGGTTCCGTATAATTTATCATCCATTTATCGAATCCAACAAGCCGGTATGGTTATTATTTTTAGTTATAGTACAGTTGAAATATATAAAAACGATAAATGTATAATGTCATGTGTGAACAGCAATAATCTTTTTAAAATTCATTTTTTTATCAAATCATCTGTGTCATTTAAATATTATTAAAGAATCATCTTATGATTTATTGCATTAAAAGTTGTAAATTTATATTGCGATAATGGTCGAGAATATTTTTTTAACGATTTTAAAGAATTTTGTGTTTGTGAGGGAATGGTGAAATGTTGAAAAAAATGGTGTATCAGAGCGCATGAATAGTACATTAACCGAAATGACAAGAACATTGGTTTGAAGTGCGAATTTAGACTAGATATTTTGGGGCGAAGGTGTTTTAACATGTACATACTTAATTAATATATTACCCACAAAAGCGCTTATTAATAAAACACCATATAAATGTGGAATGGTAAAACAAATGCCTAATTAAAACGATATCGCGCCATTGAAAAATGGTGGGATATTGTTTTAATTAGGTTACAACTTAATATATACAACAAAATAATTTCGACAATGTCACTATGCTGACGAAGACATATTTCAGTTTTTCAACTTCACAGCGGAGTACACTGACATAATAATTATATGCACTCAATAAATAAATAGCAGAAGCTGCAATAACTTCTACGTCATCCATGTCGTACCAATTCTGAATGACGACTAATTACGGCCAACACGTGGATAGCTCCACAAAAACTCGTGAACTTTCTCTTTTTTCTCAGCTTGCCTTGGAATTGGTCTCTTTCGAACTTGACCAACGTTTAGACTGTAGCACTCGCCTTGTATCAATTTGCCTACGCTCGCGTTGGCTGAGGCTTGGCAAACATGTATTGCTGGGGTAAGACTCTGCAATTTCCGCTTCGTCAAAGTTATTCAGACTTCTTGAAACGTTCAGGAGAGACCCATATCCGCTTGAGGAATTTTTCGGGGCGATAAAGAAATACAAATAAGAAATAATTTGTTTTAACCCACACGCCTATACCTAGGTGCTTTAAGAGGTGAATTTATAAGGCACTAGAAAATTCTTATTGCTTTCACTAGAAGAAGCGAATTAATATTTTTTACGTGGTAGAGCCATGCGGCAGTTATATTAGTAGTATAGTTTGTAGCTCGAATGGGTCACAGCTCGACCGGGGAAGGACCACGCTCTCACAGAATACCAGCGTCAAATAGTAGCTTAATGCCGCTGTGTTTCGTATAGTGAGTGTAAAGAACCGGAGACCCTTTTTATTGGAAACGAGACATTCCATCTTATCCTCACGGGTAACAACGCATCTGCATTTTGATTCGTAATCGAGGATAGAGGTAGATGTCTATGGGCCACAGCAACCACTTACCATCAGGTGGACTGTGTGCTCGTTTGTCACCCTATCCTATGAAAAAAAGTACTTACAATTTATTATACATTGTTTTATAAGGAAACTAAGTCTCATTTTGCAAATGCCTATTAGATTAAAATGTGCTATATAAAATTTTATTAACACGTCTTGTGTTCCAGGATTATAATGCTGAGAACTAGTCTTTTACGGGAGTACTTGTATTTCGAGACCCATAAAATATAACTCAACATCGTTTGAAGCAAAGTTGAGAATCAACTTAAGGACTAATATCCATAAGGATATCGTAATACAGGTAGTGTTTCAATTGCGTTCGTAATTACAAAACCTTACTGTTACCGTTATAACCTGTTAAAGTTCACAGCTAGGGAGCCTAGGGGTGTATTTGACATGGGTACCTCACTTGGCAAGGGTGTTGGCAACCGCAGTTTTTTATTTTTAGTCGTTATTAGGGGCATCGTCGCGTGAATGTCTTAAGTGGCGACTGAGGGAAACTGAAACAGGAGATGGACAGTAGCATCCTCCAAATAAGGTAACGTAAATTAATAAAAAATTGCAGTTGCCAACCCGCCTGGCAAGCGCGGCAACTATGGCAAATTCCCCCATATGAGGCAATTTATGGAGGAAGTTCATGTTAAGCAGTAGACTATTATAGGCTCTGGTGATGGAGGAAGACGCAGTTGCTCATCTCTTGATTTGTGTTCCTCTGTCGTCTCTAACGACACCCACGGGATGAAAACGGGCAGTGGTTATTCTTACACCGTCTCTGCACTGTAACACGGTTACACAAAATCTTACTCTTTGATTATAGAAAAAAGCATTTTTTTATAAACTTTTTTTTTCGTGACACAATGTTTTACTGAGTTGATTAGTTACTTCATACATTTGTCCAAGTCATGTTTGTATTTACGTTTAGGTTTAAAGAATTTATTATCTTAAAAAAGAACAAAAAATTCGCCTATATGAGATTAAAAAATAACATAATTGGTAAAAATAATACATTTACATACGGTGACTTATATGACTAAAATTACATAAATATGTCCAAAAATAAAATAAATAATAAAATATGTAAAAAGCACTTTGAATTAATGTTTGACACTGCTTTTGTTATCTTTGAATCTTGAAAATGATTTTTCATTCAATGATTTAATTTATTAATTGAATAAAAAAATATAAAAAAAATTCTATTAAGAAAGTTTTTTTTTTGTAAATAATTATTTAATTATAAAAATAACTCTAAAAGTTTAATTTTTTGGTATTCGTTCGGCTAAGATACTCGTATTTTTCAAATATGTTCATTAACGCTTTCTGTAGCACTCTTAATTTAATGTTAGTAGAAACCAGGAATGCCTAATTAGACGTCAAGTCAACATAGACAAGCCAATTTTCTTCTACAATACTATACTCGTTGGATCCGGTCTATATCTTCTTTTTGACGTTTCATTGTATTACTTTATTCATAATTGTATTGTAGTTAATTTTCTTTGTAATAAAATTTCTTTCGAGGCTTAGTACTTTTTATATCAGATTTATGATTTTCTTTGGGCTTAAGGTTGCAAATAGCTATTACAGTTCTCTTCAGCAAATCAAACAGCTGTTTCTAAATGAGTCACACTTCTCCATAGCAAAATCCTATAATTACATTATGCTTTGGGAATGAGCTTGTCATTCATATCGTCCACTGTATTGCAATCTTGTAGGCACTGAAAGCGGTTGTGTAACTCGAGCTGAAAGTTTTCGGGATTCTGGATTAGAGCACGAGGGGGACGGAGCGTTGACTTCATTAGACGAGACCTCTCCAAGTTAACGTTTAGGTTCAGTGTGCCTCTAACCATTCGGTGATCGCAGCCAGTTTTCACCCTTGCGATCACTGAGACATCACTGAACAGTTGGCGTCTGGTCGTCATAATGAAGTCAATCTCATTTTTTGTCGAACTGTCGGGGCTCGACCAGGTCCACTTCCTGTGGGGCCGCTTCTGGAAGAAAGAGTTCATCATAAAGAGTCCCTCTTTCTCCATAAAGTCGGCCAGCTGCTGGCCCCTTCGGTTCCGTTGCCCTACTCCAAATTTCCCTAACTTCAGCTCACCACTTTCTCTTGTGCCTAGTTTTGCGTTGAAGTCTCCCATCAACACCGTGTAGTGGGTTTTGGAGGAATGCATGGCTTTGGAAATATCCCCATACATTTCCTCCACCTCCTCATCGGGATGAGCCGAGGTTGGTGCGTAAACCTGTATGACCTTCAGCGAATACCGTTTGGTGATTCTGAGTATCAGGTACGCGACCCTCGTCGACACACTCCCAATCTTTACAACATTTTTGACGAGAGACTTGTGGACGATAAATCCGACACCTCCTTGGGACAGATGGTCGCCCTCCCGGTGATAGAACAAGTTGCCGGATTCGAGAATCACCGTGTCCTCCCCCTCTCTTCGGACCTCGGATAATCCTATAATACTCCAGCGCAACTTGTCTATCTCTTCTTCCAGCTTCAGGATCTTCTCGTCAGTCCTCAGTGTGCGTGCGTTAAATGTTGCCAGGCCGAGTCGTCGTAGGTGGCAACCGAACCTCCACCGGAGATTCTTAGCACCCCCTGCCCCGCCGTAACCATGGTCGCCACCGTAGCCAGGAATAGCGGGGCCGCCGGGGACTGGGGGCCGTCTATTTGTGTAATTGTTCATGGGGGGTATATTGCCATAGTTGCCACGCTTGGCGAGCGGGTTGGCAACCGCAGTTTTTTTTTGTCGTACAGTTGCTGCTATCAGGAAGATGCTGCTGCCCATCTCCTGCCTGTGTCCCTCTGTCGCCTTTTACGACACCCACGGGAATGGGTATGATAGGGATATGAATGACAAGCTCGTGGAAACTGTCCATGCGGTCGGAGCTAAGTTCTGCAAGACCCGCCGCAAAAGAACACAAAAACTCTCCGATCACACTCTTAATCTCATAGCTGTTAGACGGGAGATGAGGCTGCAATCGTCAACAGATTTGACAGCATACAGGCAACTGAACAGACAGATCTCCAAATGCATGCGGCGAGACTTACGCAACTTTAATACCGCTCGTATTAAAGAAGCGATCGGGCGGAACCAGGGCTCCAAAGTCTTTGCCTGAGATCTGTCTGCCCGTAAGAGCCAACTGTCAAAGCTGAAGACTGAGTGTGGCAGCATCGTTTCCGGGACACCTGAGATTTTGAGTGAGATTGAGAGGTTCTATGGGCAGCTGTACACATCATCGTTGGAGCCACACGCAAGTGTGAGTAACGATCCAAGAGCAAGTCTTATCCGACACTATTCCGATGATATCCCGGACGTCAGTCTAAGCGAGATTAGAATGGCTCTCCAGCACCTTAAAAACGGCAGGGCCCCAGGCGAGGATGGAATTACAGCGGAGCTTCTGAAAGCGGGTGGAACACCGGTACTTGAAGTCCTTCAGAGGCTCTTCAATTCCGTCCTCCATGGTGGCACTACTCCAGAGGCGTGGAGCAGAAGTGCGGTGGTCTTGTTTTTTAAGAAAGGCGACAACGCTCTCTTGAAGAACTACAGATCGTTTTCCCTTCTGAGCCGCGTCTACGTGCTGTTTTCGAGAGTCATTACGAGTCGTCTCGCACGCAGACTCGACGACTTCCAGCCTCCCGAACAAGCCGATTTCCGAAAAGGCTTCAGTACCATAGACCACATACATACCCTGCGGCAGATTGTACAGAAGACTGAAGAGTACAATTTGCCACTTTGCCTGGCGTATGTGGACTATGAGAAAGCCTTTGATTCCGTCGAAATTTGGGCGGTGCTGCAGTCCCTTCAGCGGTGCCAAGTTGACTGTCGGTATATCGAAGTGCTGAAGTGTTTGTATAGTAGGGCTACGGTGGCAATCCTAGTACAGAACCGGAGCTCGAAACCTATCCAACTGCAGAGAGGTGTAAGACATGGTGACGTTATATCCCCGAAACTCTTCACCGCTGCTTTGGAAGACGTTTTCAAGCTACTGGACTGGAAAGGATACGGTATTAACATCAATGACGAGTACATCACTCACCTTTGATTTGCCGACGATATAGTCCTTATGGCAGAATCGCTGGAGGACTTAAGCACTATGCTCAATGACCTCAATAGTGCCTCCCAACGGATAGCTCTTAAGATGAACATGGACAAAACAAAGATCATGTTTAATGTCCATGTCACACCTATGCCGGTAGTTGTTGGGAGCACTATGCTCGAAGTTGTTGACGAGTACGTTTACCTGGGACAAATAGTCCGACTAGGTAAGTCCAACTTCTACCGAGAGGTCAATCGACGGATTCAACTCGGCTGGGCAGCGTTCGGGAAATTACGACATATCTTCTCGTCAGGTATACATCAATCTCTAAAAACTAGATCGTACAACCAGTGCGTGTTGCCAGTGATGACTTACGGATCTGAGACATGGTCCTTCACTGCTGGCCGTATGAGGACGCTCAAGGTCGCTCAGCGAGCTATGGAGAGGGCTGTGCTCGGAGTTTCTTTGCGTGATAGACTCAGAAATGAGGATATCCGCAGTAAAACCAGAGTGACCGACATAGCCCAACGGATTAGTGAGCTGAAGTGGCAATAGGCCGGCCATATAGCTCGAAGAACCGATAACCGATGGGGAAGAAAGGTTCTCGAGTGGCAGCCTCGTACCGGTAGGCGTAGTGTAGGGCGACCCCCCACTAGATGGAGTGACGACCTGGTAAGATATGCAGGAAGTCGATGGATGCAGGTGACTCAGGACTGTGCTTTGTGGCATTACTTGGGGGAGGCCTATGTTCAGCAGTGGACTTGTGAAGGGCTGTAATGATGATGATGATGATGGGAATGACGGAAATAAACTAAGCTATCTGTCTCGACACTATTGAGACCTCTAATATTTTTACAGCATACGCTGCTGTGTTTAGTCTGCTTGATAGTTTATATATTTATGGTGGCTCCACTAAAACTTAGCGAAAGCGATGCCAAGAAAAGCACTGGATTCAACGGGGCCCAGTTCTTTCTCATTTAAAAACACATTGATGTTCAGGTTTTTAACATTCGGTGTGGTCAATTTAATAAATTTAGTTTTACTGCCGTTTAATTGCATATTATCGTTAAACTAATGTACTAATTCAATATAGCATTAAAGTTGTTTTATCAAGACGATGGTTTGTAGCTGTTGTGAGATCCGGTAGTGGTTCAATTTGTTTTATTATTTAATAACTAAATATTCCATATCATTTTTCATTTAACTGCAGTACTAGCGCAGTAGTTCTACTAAAACATGAAAGAAAAATTTAGCTTCAACTATTGAAGTAGTATGTACTTACGTACTAGAACAGCTATTTCAAACAAAAAATGTGCGCTACTCTGTGTTCGCGCGGTTGGTTTTTTTTATCATAGGATAAACATAGGTAGAATGATCCGCAGGTAATAGATAGATTGTATTGTTAAATAGGTAAATTATATCGAGAACAATATTTAAATTTTTTCATTAATTTTGTATGTTATATTTGCTTATTTAATATAATATTACATTACATTTTAATTATATTTTTATCTGAATATTTGAAAAGGTATCTATGTCAACTATAAAAAAACATACTAAATGTAAGTTTAACAAATTTTATTTACATAACATTTAATTAATTAAATAATAAATTAAAACTAATAAAAAATCAGTATAAATATATTTATTTAAATTAGAATAAGAGTTGTTCATAAATGCTGGGCACGCGAGAGTTAAAAATAGACGAATTTATTCCACTTTGACTTTGATGTGGAAACCTAAAAATAAAATAAAAGAATAATAAGCAGATTTAAATACGAAAAATTTGGCCTAATTATAATAACTTATATGTTTCTACAAAAAATGTGTGTAACAATATATTCGTTCTATACTTAAGTACCCACAGAAATGTCGCATCTGAGCATATTAATTTCATAATCTATATCCCAATAGATTTTTTTTAAATCAACACAACACGTGACAACTCTACAAGCGCCTAGCGAGTGACTGATTAAAGTGCGGTGTGTACACTGCAGTTGAGTGGAACAGAGTAGCTGAATGCATTGTCGCCTCTAGTACGTAGTACGTAATAGCTCAATGGCTTCAACTTAATTTTTCTTAAGATTTGTATTGATATCTTAAGATTTGTATTGATATATGTTTAGACAATAATGTTTTTTCCAGTTTCTTTAACAGAAAGAGTATTGTTATATATTTAATCTAATAGTTCGATTGCTACGTAACAATGTAGTGAAAGTCTCGTCTAAATTCATCCCTAGATTTAGTATGCGCGTTCAGACAGACTGACAGACAGACAGTATTGTGCAAAACATTAAAGCTTTCGCATCTGTATCAATCATATAGTTTAATACATATAGATAGAGAGATGAACATACTATGACCTAATGTCGTGTAGTGGCGGCATGTGAGAATCATCCCGAGCGTGACGTAAGAGGCGACAGAGGGAAAAAAACTCAAAATGCCGACAATGGATATATATAAAAAAATGAAGCGGATGGATTAAGAATCAAAATAATATGCCCCCCGCTTGCTAAGCTTGGCAAGTGTGGCAAGTGAGGCAGTTCTATACGTCCAGCAGCCGACTTTTGATAGGCTGTAATTATTGAAGGAATTAAAAAAATGTAAAGGAATTTCTAACTAATCACCAAAGAAATTTTCGACTGAAATCTAATGGCATAAAATTTGCTTTTGTTACATAATAATGAACGTAACAAAAGCTCAATGATATTATACTCAGACAAGTTAGGTGTGTTGATATGGCGATGGAAAACTTGGTGGTAACAATATAAGATTGAAAATTCATTCCAGTGAAATTTAGAAACTCTTGGGTATGTTTCGGAAAGTTTAATCCTATATAAAAATAAAGTTTTACGTCGCACCCTTTAGCGTTACGTGTTTTCTCTGTAAAGTAATGGAAATTACATTGGGTTGCTACATAAGAAGCCTGTAATTTCTTACGTGCGTGCGGTTCCTACGAACACGCACTAACTAACCTTACCACCGCGGGTGACGATCTCAAATATATGAACGACGTATGGAGTATCGACATATGGTGGAGTCATAGCGAGGCGTTCTTAAATAATATATAAATGTCTGAGGTGAGTTCTTACGGTTTTCAAGATTTTTAGATTTTCATGACTTTATTGAAAATTTTGCCATTTTAATACGTAGGTATAATTTAAATAATCTTATTGAAATCGCGAAAAAGTATATAGATGTGTAACTGCATGTTTATTGCAGTTTCCCAATAACATGAAAAGTTTCTTTAGAAAATAATACTAAAGTTGCAAATTTCTACGGGACAACTTTTCGTCCAACGTCCAAGCTTAAGATACTGTAGTGTTGGAAAAACGACTGCTTGATGATCATTAGCTTGAAAAATAGTGTAATGAATGAAGATTTAAAAGCAATTGTTTTATTGAAAACAATTTAGAAAAAAATATTGCTATTTCATTGCTAAAGGGTCTAATTTTTCGATACAAGTTTTATTGTTTTATTTTACAGTACTCCTCATAATATTGTAAAATTTAGAGATTGTGGCCAAAATGAGAGAGGTGGAACCAAAACTATAAGAAAAACAAGGTTACGAGTTTATAAATGTTTGAAAACACTAATGGTATGACGAATAATATTATATATAAAAATTAAACTAAAAAGTATAATTATAATTTACTTACTTTTTAGAACGGATGCTCAAAATGTCTATCAAATGTAATGAATTAACAAATGAAAGACTTAATTCGTTAATTCATTACAGACTATAAAAATCCGCACCATAGGCCTTTACCTTACAAGGGGGATATTGACAATATTATCCACACTTGGCAGGCGGGTTCCTAACTGTAGTTTTAATTTTCTGGTTGTAATAGGAAGAAGCTGCGTATCTGTTGGCTTTGAAAGAACGTTATTTACACATTAGCATTTTCTCCAGTATCGTGGAGGCAGTTTATATACATAAATTTCACAAGGACTAACATCCAGACCCGGAATAATTATTTGTAGGTCATATAAATACTTGTTCCGTGTGGGATTCGAACCCAACCCGTTGCTAAGTCACTGCGCCATGGAGCCGTCGTCTGTTTCTCTCTGTCGCCTCCACAGGACGAGATGGGTTAGTGGATATTCTTACACCGCCACTGCGCGGGTTGTCCAAATGATTGACAGCTTTAATGTGTAAGAACTTTAGTTTATTCTTTTGAAAATTAATAAATATTATAGAAATCAAATTAACCGGCCATGTTGCTATCGACTTTGCGTTTGGATCTTAAATCCATTCCGAATTTAATGACCCAACAAACATTTACACAGTTTTAGGCACGGGAAGGGTCTCTGAAGGGAGTCATTTATCTCAATCAGATGTTTTACAGGCGGTAAATTAAATAAAGGAACCGTTATTGCGCATTTATTAGAAGAATGTTTAAGTTTTAAATAGGCTGAAGGCTCTTTGAATTTTTCTTCTCATAAAACATATATTCTATTAGATAATACATCAATAAATCCTTGAAAATAATAAGTTATTTAAATAAATATGTAAAATTATTTAAAATCTAATATATGAATAATTAGAACTTAACACCTCGATGAAGGAAACATAAGTTTCGTCGTTCCCCCGTAAAGTAAGTTGCAGTCCACTCGGGTTGGAAAGGGGACAGCCGCAGTGTTTTAGCAGTAATATTATTATATTAGTTTCAGTTAAATTACTAAACAAATTTCCATATAGCGTAATATCTAATAGCTCCGATCACGAGGCCACGTGTTATTATATGTAGTTTCAAAGAGGACCGCAAGCGATCCATCGATCTTTAGCGCTATAAACTAATTTTCGCCCGCGGCTGGAAGCTTCTGTTAGAAGCGAGTTATTTCATCGATGCGCTCGTTGGTAAATTATTTATCGACAATCTTGTTATACCCTGTCGTGCCCACCATCCATGGAATGCACATTTTGAGACTAGTTTTAGAATAATAATATCCGAAGAGAAATTCCTAGGGTCGGGCTTCCCATCAGGTGAGTCGCATACTCGTTTGTCCCTAAGTATATAAAAAATTGTGACCTTGTAGTGGCGGTGTAAGAATATCCGCTATCCCATAATATCCCGCGGGTGTCACAAGAACCAACAGTCGGAAACAAACTACGAGATGGGCAGTAGCGTCTCCCCAATAACTTAAAAAAAACTGGTAGCCAATTTTTCTGCCTATTCTGACACTATGGTAAATATCCCCCCACGAGCCAATGTGTTGGGGAAGCGTATGTCCAGCAATGGACTTCTGATGGGCTATAAGAGTAAAGTTAGTAAAGTAAAGTAAAGTTACAGCCTATATACGTCCCACTGTTGGGCACAGGCCTCCGCTCATTTATGAGAGGGTTTTAGGGCAAGGAATTGTCCGCCGCGCTGCCCCAATGCGTGTTGGCGAACTTCACGTGAGGAAACCTGCACTGACATGCAGGTTTCCTCACGATGTTTTCCTTCACCGCCGAGCACGTGGTAAATCAGCACTTAAAATTGCAATTAACAATTTCATTGGTGCCGGCGGGGATCGAACCCGGTTTGCTCGCGTACTGTGAAATTTACAACGAGCACTAACCATCTGAGCTACCACGCCTCTGGCTGTAAGGCTATAAGAGTAACAGTAAATATTATTTTTTATGAAATAAGAGTGACAAACGAGCACACAGTCCACCTGATGGTAAGTGGTTGCTGTAGCCTGTAGACGTCTACATCACTACTCGCTAAGAACCAAAATGATTATGCTTTGCCGCACCTAAGGAATATTTTGGAATGATTCATTGCCAATAGAAAGGTGATCGAATCTTCTACACTCACGTGAGAGCTTGGTCATATCCCGGTAGAGCCTATCTAATTTTAATTTTGACAGGCCTGTTGGTTTAGTGGTTAGTGACCCTGACTGCTATGCCGGAGGTCGTGGGTTCGATTCCCACCCAGGACAAATGTTTGTGTGATGAGCACGATCATTTGTTCTGTGGCTGGGTGTAATTTATCTATAATATTTATGTATTTAGAAATATATAAGTATGTTTATCAGTTGTCTAGTACCCATAACACAAGCTCTGCTTAGCTTGGGACTAGATGGCGTTGTGTGATAGTTGTGGAATATTATTATTATTATTATTTATTATTATAATTGTGCTACAACCATATGACAGCAGCATGGCTCTACCACATATAAACGCTTGCCATAATACTTTTTAAAAGAAATAATAGTAATATTGCACTGGTTTTAGAGCTTTTCACTGAGAAACAGGATTATCTACGATTCTAAAATGTTTAATACCGTCTTAAAATTTTATATCTACACTACACGGTGATGTTAACATTATTATTATTTCGCTGTGCACGGTGAATGTTAACTTTTAAAATGGTTCTCGATAGAATGTTAAACTTTGTCTTATTTTCGGATGCAACTTGTCAATAGTTTGTAAATGAAACCATTTGAATTTTTCACGCGATTTTGAACTTGTGTTTAATGAAAAAGTATTTAATGCATAGTTATTCTTCAACATCAGATACTTTGTCTATAGCCTACGGTAAAAAAATCTAGTTAGCTTAAAGGAATTTTTATAATGTATTATATTTTAGTATAATATACATATTTATATTTTAATATATATATATATATATATATATATATATATATATATATATATATATATATATATATATATATATATATACATATATATATTACCAATAGTCCAATAGTGGCCAATAGTCTTCTACATTTATCCTCAATTAAAAATCAAAATGCAGATGCGTTGTTACCTCTTAAGTCTAAGATGGAATTCCTCATTTGCAGTAAAAGACGTCTTCCGTTCTCTACACTCACCATACGAAACGCAGCAGCATTAAGCTGGTATTTTACGCTAGTATTCTGTGAGAGAGTGGCCTACCTCAGTCCAGCTGACCCATTCGTGTTACAATTATAACACGGTTTAAGCTTGACTCTAACACGTAAATATATAATAATATTTTTATGTTAAAACTTCTACGCCTTTAGGAAACATTTAAAAAGATATTTTAAATGTTTCCTAAAGTGATACTGAAATAGCTAATAGTTTGTTTTAAACATTAACTAATGTAGAATACGTTAAGATCGGGTGAATTTAGATCATATTCTAAACGGCTGACGCCATTACATTACATTTGATAGACCACAAATCCTCGCGAAAGAACATCGATTTCTGCCAAGAATGATACTTGAGGCTATTGAAATTTAAAAAATTATCCTAATTTCAGTTAAGAGGGAGGTTGGGTACTACTACCTGCGTGGGATCTTGTAATGAATAAAATTAAAACTAATTGAAAGAATACTAGTTTTTACGGAATTTATCGCGTATATTTAACTTTTTAATACCCGACGTTTCGAACGCTTTACAGCACTCATGGTCACGGGCGGGACTGAGATGTTCAACGTCCATATGTCATAGTTAACCGCGGTTACCATAGATTAAAATTTAACTTTTGTTCCGATCTATGCAGTATGAACTTATAGTATCTTGAAGTCTTGCAGTTGTATGCTTGGGTTGGGATTTAATTTTATTTATTATAGGATCCCAAGCAGATGGTAGCACCCAGCCATCTTCTCTATTGAAATTAGGATGTTTTATGATTTCAATAGCCTCGCGAATCATCCTTGGAAGGAATCGGTGTTCTTTAGCGAGGATTTGCGGTTTATCAAATCTGATGTAGTGAAGGGGGCGATCCTGTACGTGTTCACAGACTGCAGACTTCCCGGAGCGTCGATTCTTCACATCAGCTATATGTTCTTTAACGCGGGTTTTTATTGATCTTTTAGTTTGTCCTATGTAGGAGAGACCACATTCACAATCGAGCTTGTACACTCCTGCATCTTGCAGAGGGACATTACACTTGACTGATGGTAAAAACTGACCAATATTCTTCAGCGGCTTGAAGTATGTTTTGATGGAAGCGCGCTTCAAGATGTAGCCAATCTTGTCAGTACACGCTCGACTGTGGCCGGCTTCACTCGTTCACTGTGACGTGGGCGCGGGACTCGAAGCTTGTTGTCATGCAAAACTTGCTTGATATGGTGGAGCTCTGCAGCCAGGTGTTTACTGTCACAGATCCCTCGTGCTCTCTGAAACAAAGATTTACCCACGGTAGCTAACTGTGAAGGATGGTGATGAGAATCACCGTTTAAATATCTATCTGTATGGGTCTTTTTTCTATACACAGTATGGCTCAAGGTGTTATCAGGATTCCGAATTACTAACACATCTAGAAAAGCTAAGGAATTGTTTGCCTCTAACTCCATTGTGAACTGAATTTTAGAATTTATAGAGTTAAGATGGTCTAAAAATGCAGTTACTTTATCTAAAGGTAGAATTGTGAAAGTGTCGTCTACGTACCGCTTGTAGAATCTTGGATTTATGGGAGAACTAAGCAGGGCTTTCTCCTCAAAGTCTTCCATGAATATGTCGGTGACAATGGGAGATACAGGTGAGCCCATCGCCACACCATCTACTTGCTTGTAGAACTCCTCCTTCCACAATAGGTAGCCAGATGTAAGGCAGTGTCTGAGTAATACTGCATATTCTACGGGCATGTTGTTTTCTTCCAGCCTTCTAGTTACAATTGAGATGCAGTCTTCAACAGGTAAGCATGTAAACAATGACTGCACATCAAAACTGACCATAGTTTCATTGTCTGCCAGATGTAGGTCTTTAATCTCGCTGACAAAATGGTATGAATCCTTTATGTGTGCTCTTGTATGTCCCCTGAGCGGTGAGAGTATTTTCGCTAAGTGTTGAGCCAATCTGTAAGTTGGTGAATCGATTTGGCTCACTATGGGACGTAATGGAGCATTGGGCTTGTGTATTTTTGGTAACACATACAATTTTGGTGATTTGGCGCACGTAGGTATTATCCATTTTACGTCCAGATTTAATATTTCGGAGTGTTTCTTTATGAGATCACCAGTTGTTTTTAGTGTGCTATTTGTTGGGTCGTTTTTAACCTTTTTATAAGTACTTACATCCGACAAAAGTTCTTGTATTTTAGAATTATAATCTGACGTATCCATGACTACCGTGGCGTTTCCCTTATCTGCGCGGAGAATCGTCAGTTCTGGTTTATTGCGTAGGTTCTTTAACGCTATAAATTCGTCTTTGGAAAGATTCGGTTTAGGCACTGAACATCGACGTAACATAGACGAAATGTCTTGACGTATCGCCTCCAAATCTTCTTTCCGCATATTGTTTTTAAATAAACAGTCCTCGACACTACAGATAATTTCTTCGTACGGTAATTTGCGAGGTGTAATTGCAAAGTTCAGGCCTTTGGATAAAACCCTAATTGTTGCATCATCGAGTGTTTGTTTTGACAGATTATAGAGCGCGATTAATCTATGATCTGTGTTTGTCAATGGTTGCTTTCGGTTCTGGCATTGATTCAGATGTTTGACATTTGACTTGTTCGTTAATTTTTGATATTTTTCTATATGTTTGTTTTTGCATTCGTTATATTTACTAATTTCGCGTTTATTTAATGTTTCCATGCAAAAATTATAGTCAAACGTCGTTAAAACTTTCTTTAATTCACTGGATGATGTGTCTATGGATGTGTTTATGTCATATAGATCGGAGCGTTTTTGTTGGATTACCGTTCGTAACAACTTTTTACTCGCCTGATTTAAGATCTTAGCGCTTCCTCGAATGTCCTTTTTGGTTGATATTTTGACACACGTAGGAATGAGATTATGGTCTCGGCATCTCTTCAAGAAATTTAAGGCTGTTAGATATCTTGCGCGCTTGGTCTTTAGATCTTCTAATCGACACTTAGCGAAAATACTCTCACCGCTCAGGGGACATACAAGAGCACACATAAAGGATTCATACCATTTTGTCAGCGAGATTAAAGACCTACATCTAGCAGACAATGAAACTATGGTCAGTTTTGATGTGCAGTCATTGTTTACATGCTTACCTGTTGAAGACTGCATCTCAATTGTAACTAGAAGGCTGGAAGAAAACAACATGCCCGTAGAATATGCAGTATTACTCAGACACTGCCTTACATCTGGCTACCTATTGTGGAAGGAGGAGTTCTACAAGCAAGTAGATGGTGTGGCGATGGGCTCACCTGTATCTCCCATTATCGCCGACATATTCATGGAAGACTTTGAGGAGAAAGCACTGCTTAGTTCTCCCATAAATCCAAGATTCTACAAGCGGTACGTAGACGACACTTTCATAATTCTACCTTTAGATAAATTAACTGCATTTTTAGACCATCTTAACTCTATAAATTCTAAAATTCAGTTCACAATGGAGTTAGAGGCAAACAATTCCTTAGCTTTTCTAGATGTGTCAGTAATTTGGAATCCTGATAACACCTTGAGCCATACTGTGTATAGAAAAAAGACCCATACAGATAGATATTTAAACGGTGATTCTCACCACCATCCTTCACAGTTAGCTACCGTGGGTAAATCTTTGTTTCAGAGAGCACGAGGGATCTGTGACAGTAAACACCTGGCTGCAGAGCTCCACCATGTCAAGCAAGTTTTGCATGACAACAAGCTTCGAGTCCCGCGCCTACTTCACAGTGAACGAGTGAAGCCGGCCACAGTCGAGCGTGTACTGACAAGATTGGCTACATCTTGAAGCGCGCTTCCATCAAAACATACTTCAAGCCGCTGAAGAATATTGGTCAGTTTTTACCATCAGTCAAGTGTAATGTCCCTCTGCAAGATGCAGGAGTGTACAAGCTCGATTGTGAATGTGGTCTCTCCTACATAGGACAAACTAAAAGATCAATAAAAACCCGCGTTAAAGAACATATAGCTGATGTGAAGAATCGACGCTCCGGGAAGTCTGCAGTCTGTGAACACGTACAGGATCGCCCCCGTCACTACATCAGATTTGATAGACCGCAAATCCTCGCTAAAGAACACCGATTCCTTCCAAGGATGATTCGCGAGGCTATTGAAATCATAAAACATCCTAATTTCAGTAGAGAAGATGGCTGGGTGCTACCATCTGCTTGGGATCCTATAATAAATAAAATTAAATCCCAACCCAAGCATACAACTGCAAGACTTCAAGATACTATAAGTTCATACTGCATAGATCGGAACAAAAGTTAAATTTTAATCTATGGTAACCGCGGTTAACTATGACATATGGACGTTGAACATCTCAGTCCCGCCCGTGACCATGAGTGCTGTAAAGCGTTCGAAACGTCGGGTATTAAAAAGTTAAATATACGCGATAAATTCCGTAAAAACTAGTATTATTTCAATGTGTAGTGTTCGCGTAAATATAAGAAATCATTAAATTAAAACTAAACCCAAACATACCACTGCAAGACTTCAAGACTCAGTAAGTTCATTCCTGTAGATCGGATCATAAATAATAATTAAAAAGCTGAAGGAATTTTGAGTTAACACAGACATCTGGGCGTCAGTCACCACCGGCCCCCGTGACCATAGGTACTGGAAAGCACCCAAAACGTCGGGAATAAAAATCAAATAAATTGAACGCGACAAAACTCGTACAAGTAGTTTTGCTTCAAATTAAGAAATATTTTTATGTTAATAAGTATTATATCTTTTCGTGTTTTTAAACGTTACTAACACAATGGGATTTTCTCCTGTATCGTGGAGGCAGTTTACAAACATAAATTGCACAAGTACAGACATACAGACATGGAACAATTATTTGAAGGCCATACAAATACTTATACTGTGCGGGATACGAACCCGCGGCCCCCCGCGCTGCAGCTCATTGCTAAGCCATTGCGACATGGAGCACGATGTTACAAAATAACGTTTCTTTAAAATACACACTAATCATAAATTTTACTTATAGCTCAAAAGAAACTAAAATTTCCCTTGTTCTATTAATGAAAAATGTCTTCCAGACCGGATATCGTTCACGGTAGCCGGTACCGACAGAGACTAGCCATCTGCTCAGGACAGAGTAATAGTGCACCAGTGTGTGCGGAATCACAGGTGCACGCTCTACTTCATCACTGTCATAATTCGACCGGACATCAATCCGACACGCTTGGAGCAACGGTTTTATGAGCTTTCCTAGAAATGGGGGTGAATACACCGTCAACTTTCTGACTCCGGGCAGCTGGTAAGAATTTCTTGACTATGGCATTTGCGACAACTACCTTAATGAAGATTTTGTTTGATGTTTTGAAGTTCCGTCAATGAAACGATATGTTTATGCAGGCTAAGTGCACTTTGTAATTTAATGGTTAATCATTACAGACTGAATTTACCATACGATCCGTGGTTTAGAGCCGAGACAAATTTTAAGGTTTTTAAATTGGGTACCACCATTTTTGCACGCAATCTTAGCAAATTATTATTTTCATTTTTAACATATAATAATTTATTTTCAACTAAAATTCAACAATAGTAACAACGATATCATCATCATCATCATTACAGCCCTTTACAAGTCCACTGCTGAACATAGGCCTCCCCCAAGGTATGCCACAAAGCACGGACCTGAGCCACCTGCATCCATCGATTTCCTGCATGTCTTACCAGGTCATCACTCCATCTAGTGGGGGGTCGCCCTACAATTCGTCTACCGGTACGAGGCTGCCACTCGAGAACCTTTTTTTCCCAACGGTTGTCGGTTCTTCGAGCTATATGGCCGGCCCATTGCCACTTCAGCTTACTAATCCGTTGGGCTATGTCGGTCACTCTGGTTCTACTGCGGATATCCTCATTTCTAAGTTTATCACGCAGATAAACTCCGAGCATAGCCCTCTCCATAGCTCGCTGAGCGACTTTGAGCGTCCTCATACGGCCAGCAGTGAAGGACCACGTCTCAGTTCCGTATGTCATCACTGGCAACACGCACTGGTTGTACAACTTAGTTTTCAGATTTTGAGGTATACCTGACGAGAAGATGCGTTGTAATTTCCCGAACGCTGCCCAGCCGAGTTGAATCCGTCGATTGACCTCTCGGTCGAAGTTGGACTTACCTAGCCGGACTATTTGTCCCAGGTAAACGTACTCGTCAACAACTTCGAGCTTAGTGCTCCCAACAACTACCGGCATAGGTGTGACATGGACATTAAACATGATCTTTGTTTTGTCCATGTTCATCTTAAGACCTATCCGTTGGGAGGCTCTATTGAGCTCATTGAGCATAGTGCTTAAGTCTTCCAGCGATTCTGACATAAGTACTATATCGTCGGCAAATCGAAGGTGAGTGATGTACTCGCCATTGATGTTAATACCGTATCCTTTCCAATCCAGTAGCTTGAAAACGTCTTCCAATGCAGCGGTGAAAAGTTTCGGGGAAATAACGTCACCCTGTCTTACACCTCTCTGCAGTTGGATAGGTTTCGTACTCTGGTTCTGTACTCGGATAGCCATCGTAGCCCTACTGTACAAACACTTCAGCACTTCGATATACCGACAGTCAACTTGGCACCGCTGAAGAGACTGTAGCACCGCCCAAATTTCGACGAAATCAAAGGCTTTCTCATAGTCCACATATGCCAGGCACATTGGCAGATTGTACTCTTCGGAGTTCTGTACAATTTGCCGAAGGGTAGGCGGTCCCATAATGAACTGGCCTGATATAGTTCAACGCGACATGTCGCTACAAGTTGTGTTGCATTAAATAGTACGTTTATCGTGCACCTAATATAAGAAACATGCATCGACATGAAATGCTTAGTCTTAGTTTAACAGGCATTTGAATAACGAGAGTCGCGTATTTTTTCAAAATGTCGAGAACTGAGTATCGAAGTATCATAAAGTTTCTGTTTAAAGAACGTTTATCCCCTGCCCAAATAAAAGAACGATTGGATGGCGTGTATAAGGAGTCTGCCCCCTCCTATAGCACAGTGAAAAATTGGGTGAAAGAGTTTCGCCTCGGGAGAGAAACCGTCGAAGACTTTGGCCACGACGGTCGACCTGTGGCAGTGCTCACTCCCGAAACGATTGCTCTTATCGAACAGGAGGTTCTGAGTGACCGCCGTTTGAAGATTAGAGAAATTGCAGCAAGGCTTGGGCTCTCTAAGAGTACCGTTCATCGCGCGATCCATGAACATCTTCACATGAAAAAAGTGAGTGCAAGATGGATACCGAAACTTCCTTCAGCGGTACAGAGACAGGAAAGAGTGCGCTGCGCTTCGGAGTTTTTGGATCTTTGTGGCGAAAATCCAAAGACTGTGATCGAGCGGCTAGTGACTGGTGATGAAACTATGATCTTGTATTATGATCCACAAAGCAAGCGCGAGTCAATGGAATGGCGTTATAAGGGTGAAAAGCCCCCTAGAAAGGCAAAGGTGCAACAATCGGCTAAAAAACTGATGTGCACTATATTTTTGGATTTTCAAGGTATTTTGATGGTGGATTTTAAAGAACGTAATACAGTTGCGAACGGCGAATATTATGCTTCTTTAATATATAAATTACGAGACAAGATAAAGGAAAAACGAAGAGGCAAGCTGTCTAAAGGTGTCCTGTTGCTCCATGACAACGCCCCTGTTCATACCGCTGGTGTTTCGAAGGATGCAGTTCGTCAATGTGGGTTCACAGAAGTTCAACATCCACCTTACAGTCCAGATATGGCCTCGTCCGACTATTATTTATTTCCAAATTTAAAGCGGGACTTAAGAGGAAGAAAATTTTCAAGTGATGAAGAGTTGCAGGCGGCCGTCTTCAGTCATATTGAGGATAAAAAATGTGATTATTTTTATAAAGGTTTAGAGATGTTGATTCACAGATGTCAGAAGTGTGTTAGTATTCATGATGATTATATTGAAAAATAAAATTGGTTTCGTTTCATTTCCTTCATTGGTTCATAGTTAGCCCAATTCATTATGGGACCGCCTACGTATGTATATGGTCTATGGTACTAAAGCCTTTTCGGAAACCGGCTTTTTCGGGAGGCTGGAAGTCGTCGAGTCTGCGTGCGAGACGATTCGTAATGACTCTCGAAAACAGCACGTAGACGCGGCTCGGAAGGGATATCGGTCTGTAGTTCTTCAAGAG
Organism: Parnassius smintheus behrii; assembly: GCA_036936625.1. NCBI lineage: Eukaryota > Metazoa > Arthropoda > Insecta > Lepidoptera > Papilionidae > Parnassius > Parnassius smintheus. The sequence goes on along the minus strand of JAUPFT010000026.1, from coordinate 17,422,457 downwards.
GGCGTTGTCACCTTTCATGAAGAACAAGACCACCGCACTTCTGCTCCACGCTTTTGGAGTAGTGCCACCATGGAGGACGGAATTAAAGGGCCTCTGAAGGACTTCAAGTACCGGTTTTCCACCCGCTTTCAGAAGCTCCGCTGTAATTGACGATAAACGATATGACCGACAAAAACTTACTATTGAGTTGACGTTTTAAGTTTGCTTTGATTTTCAGTGGTAATGTCTGGCATACTGTTTATATTTTTGTTATCTTCTGCGGTTTTTGCTTAAGCTATAATTTAATTCTATGAAATTCTATTCTAGTAACATCTAAGTTTTTTGGAGTTTACTCCTTAAGTATCATTTCATATCTAGATCTAAACAACAGCGGTATCTACGGGATCTAATTGTAGATAAAAACTTCCCAGGGACTCACAAATACATACAGAAAAGTTTCATTAAAATCCGTCGAGCTGGTTCTGAGTGAGCCTAACGGACAGCTTGATTTTTATATATATAGAGATATGTTGTCAAATCAATATAAATAAATATATGAGTTATTATTGTATGGCTATTGCATATATTTTAAGACAATTGTTTTTCAGGAGTAAACTCCAGTCCCGCGTTGGTACCTACTGACACGAAATTTTTTTTTATAAGCGATTGTATTATCTAATTTTTAACCTAATGTGAGTTGAATCCTTTTCGTGTAGATAAGTACAATTTAAAAAAAAGTTTTTGCGATAAATTAAATGTGTCTTGGTCTATAGTGGGTATGACAGAGAATTAACGAATACGAGTCTTAAGGTTTTTGTTTTTAACAAACGAAAGAAATTCCTTCACTTATTTAGGTGCAGAAGGTCCTGAATAAATTTACTCAACTAAGGTTAACTTAGATTGTTTTTCATTACTCAATCTTAGCATAGGTTTGGAAACCTAATCAAACTTTATTCGTTTTTCCCATCAGTTTATATGGCCAATCATGGAAACAATGAAATAAAACTCAGTGCGAATCGGACGCTTTCGCGTTTGTACGTAGTAGAGCCATGCTGCAGTTATAATAGTAGTATAGTTGTAGCACGAATGGACCACGCTCTTACAGAGTACCAGCGTAAAATAGTAGCTTAATGCTGTGTTTCGCATGCTGAGCGTAGAGAACCGGAGAACCTTCTTGCTGGAAATGAAGCATTCCATCTTAGTCCTCACGGGTGACAACACATCTGCATTTTGGTACGTAATCGAGGATACATGTCATTAATTCAAATGTCTATGGGCCACAGCAACCACTTACCATCAGGTAGACTGTGTGCTCGTTTGTCACCCTATCCTATAAAATATCCTGATATTTTAACTGTGTATTGGCGGTATGAAAATATGGACTATCTCATAACACTTATAAGAGGCCACAGAGGCAAGCATATGATAAGCCTAACAAAAAAGATGAACAGTAGCATCTTTCTAATAACAACTAAAAAAATGATAAAAATGGAGTGTTTTACATCATCAGTAGTCACGGTTGACCCTCATCGTATTTACTTTGCCTGTGTGATGTTATATTTTCACTCGATTGCTTTTTATATGCTGGTTAAAGTCCTGAACACAAAAGCCATTCCCTCTCTCTTCAAGGCAGGGTTTGCCTTAACCGTCATGCAGGTTGGTTATCGGTCCCAGAACCAAACAGCTCACAACTATGAAGTTATTGCAAGTAACGGGCCTGGCCATTTGGAAGCCATAACGTTTTCTGGAATTTTCCTTATTCGTCTCTTATGTCACCGCTGGAACGTAATGCAGTGCCGGCATAGTCCAAAATTTAGGCAATATTTTTGGCTTTATACATGTGCCCACGTATGTTTACCGTTACTGTTACAGCGTATTAAAGTCCACTGCTGAAAATAGGCCTCCCCCACAGATTGCATCAAGGGGAGATATATGCCATAGTTGCCACGCTTGGAAAGCATGTTGGCAACCGCAGTTTACTATTTTTTGTTGTTATTAGGTATACGCTGCTGCCCAGCTTCTGATTTGTTTCCCTCTGTCGCCTTTTACAACACCCACGGGAAGACATGGGTTAGTAAGGATATTTTCACGCCGCCACTACACGATAACGTATGTATGTATGTAAGTACAAATTTATATATGTATTTAAAAGTTATGTAATTGTAAAACTTATAGCCGAATTTGGACAACTCATATCTTAATTGATTGTTCATAATTGCTCGGTTAACATCGATTATATGTAGTTAGCGTCCAATAAATATAGTGGATATAAAGTATCGAAAAATGTCCAGAAATGTATTGTTACTGACGAACAATAAAAAAGAGGGAAGTAACTGAAATATTAATTATGTTTCCGGTACGAAAAGTTTTGTTATTATCACTGAAGGAAGCAAGGAAATTCATTAGCGAAAATAACTTTTAAAATTGTATTTTAGGTTTAATAAAGGCGGTCGAATAGTCACCAGTTTGTCAGTAGATGGAAATAAAGAGAATTTTATGAACTTACGACGTCAAACGTTATGTGTTACAAGTGATACAATTTTATTTCCATCTATTATAATAAACGAAGACAGTAAAGATTAATATTTATTTAATTTTTGTAAGTTGATGAATTAATTTTATGTGTCGTTAGAGACATAGATTTTTAATTTGAGGTTGTTTTTATTTTATGTTATTATTTAACACAGTAAAAATTTAAACAGTTACAGTTTTACAGTCTGAAAAACTACTCAGCGGTTTGTGGGCACAAAAATTAAGTAATATGAAAAAAGTACTTGATATTTAAAATGGCATTTAATCTCGTTGTGTTGTTGGTATTACGTCAAAATAAGTACAATCTGACTCTTAGCTGTGCTTCCACTGCCACGCTGCGTAGCTAACGTAGCTGACAGTTACGTAGCGTATAAGTGTAGACGTGGCGAAGGTACAATTATTATTGGGTGTATTTAAGGGGAAATATAACCTCAAATGGCTTAGCAAGATCCTCCGTTGTAGCGAAAATATTGCAGCATTAATTTTGAAATAAATATATGGTAAAGTTAAAGGATTAATGTCAAGTACTATGTTAGACGAAAACACGATTATGTAAAATTTTCTCGATAGAAAAAAATCTAAAGTTACTTCCAAACCGAACAATAAACCGCTGTTATTCATAAAATACTTTAAATAAGATCATAAAACTCTGCATACTAACTGAACTAACTATAAAGTAGGGCTTATGTTTTTTATTTTTTTTAAATTACCGTTATTTTCACTGTAAAAAGAAATTACATAAATAATCGGCGTCGTGAAGCTTGGAACTGGGCGGCAGGAAACAAGCTTTAGGACGCTGATAGTTAGGAGGAATTAAGTGAATTAGTGTGTTTAATTATTAGTGTTTTAATTTTAATTTGTGTAAAGTAAATTAAAGTGTTAATTTAGGTAATTTTATCGGCAATTTTTATTGTCACGAACCTCAAGCTCGTAACACTATAATATAACGTTAGTGAATAAAATATTACTGTTACATAATATAATCATTTTGACATATTGCACAGAACGTAACAGGAAAGTGTCACCAGCTGATTATTACGTAACTTACAAATTTATTCAATAATTCAAAACTGATATTCATTCATTTATAACAGCATATCAAAAGTCCACTTATGAACATTGTCCCTCTCATATATAGACTGCTTAAAAGGGGAGATATTTATCATAGTTGCCACGTTTGGTACATGGATTGAAAATCGAAGTTTCTTATTTTCAATTATAATATAAATTTACATACTGAAAATTTATAACCAAAACAGTCGGTAATAATTAACTTAGAGTAATTAAATACATAATATTATAGACGGCTTCGTAGCGCAGTGACTTAGTAAAGAGTTGCAGCGCTGAGGGTCGCAGGTTCGAATCCCGCACGGGACAAGTATTCTATCGGGTGGATGTTTGTCCTTGTTCAATTTGTTTGTAAACTGACTCTACGATACAGGAGAAAATCCTAGTTTTTGGGGAAAGTTTTCGAAAAAAAAGAAAAGGACAAAATTATTTTGTATTTATGCCTAACGCTAATCGCGCCAAGTGTGAAGAAAATGGTGGTGGTAGGTATAGATAGGTGGAAATAAATAATAGAACTAAGTTGTAACTACCAATTTTTCAAATATTTCAATAGTCCATATATTATTTTATAACATATTTATAACTTAATTTTATAATTTTGTACTAAACATAATGTTAAATTAATTTATATCGAAAGGCCCATTAAAATTACTACATACGTAATAAAGACCAGGGTCATTTGAGGAATACTGCCATAGAATTTGCGTACTATCTATTTCTAACTTTTCATTGAATGTTTTTCGATAAGCTGTCGTAACCTGCCAATGTAATTGATATTGTATTGCCTAAGTAATAAGGGTTATAGTTCAATGCTGCAGTTTATTATTGAAAAGGGTTAGTAGAAATATATTACTTTTCACTGTCACTTACAGAGTTCTATTTGAGCTCGTAATATTACTTTTCTTTATAGTCGTAAAATGACCTTTAGTTATATATGCAGTGGCCACTGTGAGATCCAATAGGTTTTACAGATAATCTAATTGTCTTTTTTATTTGATATTTAATATTCGTTGAAATGAATGAAATGAAAGAGTTATGAAAGAAACTGATGGAAAAATTTGGGATGTGCAAGCGGGTTTTAGAAAGGGAATGGGGTGTACAGATCAGGTCTTTTCCATGCGCATGATTGCGGAGAAGTTTTTGGCCAAAAACCAGAAAGTTTTTTGTGCGTTCATGGACTTGGAAAAGGCTTATGACAGAGTGGACAGGAATGTGTTATGGCAAACACTGAACTCATATGGGTTGAGCGCTGGTTTGATACAGGCATTAAGGTCTCTTTATAGGGACTCTAGTGCTTGTGTCAGGATCAATGGGGTCTACTCGGACTGGTTTGGCATCCAAAAAGGTGTCAGACAGGGCTGTGTGGCTTCCCCTTGGCTGTTCAACCTATTTATGGACCGGTGTTTGCAAACTTTGAAAGATGAAGAATGTGGTTTAAGAATGGGCGAGTTAACCGTCAAATGCCTTTTGTATGCCGATGATCAAGTCATATTTGCGTCATCGGCGTCTGAATTGCAAATGATGGTTACATTAATGAACTGGGAATTAAAAGAAAGGGGTATGAAAGTGAACACATGTAAGACGAAAGTGATGGTTTTTGAAAGAGAAGAAAGCAAAACGGTATGTGAAATAAGAATAGAAGGAGAGTTAATTGAGCAAGTGGATGAGTTTGTGTATTTGGGATGTGTATTTAGCAGGGATGGTAGATATGATAGGGATATAGGACGACGAGTAAATGCAGGGAATAGAGTGAATGGGGCACTACACTCTATTATGGAGAACCAGAATGTGTCAAAACAGGCACGTATGGTGATTCATAATTCTGTGTTAGTCCCTACTTTAATGTATGGTAGTGAAAGCTGGGTGTGGCAGAAGAAGCACGAAAGTAGAATAAATGCTGTAGAAATGCGGTCTTTAAGGAATATGCTAGGGTTGAATCTGAATGACAGGGTGAGAAATTGCGTGATAAGGGATAAATGTGGTATGCAAGATGATGTTGTGACCAGGATTAAGAAAGGAATGCTTCGGTGGTTTGGTCATGTGGAAAGAATGAATGAGGAAAGAGTGACAAAGCAAATTTATATGGCAGATGTGAACGGCCGAGTCGGGAAGGGACGCCCTAGGAAAAAGTTTATCGACCAAATTGGCGATATTTTGATAATGGGCCACGTTAGAAGTACCCTTAACCGACGAGCATGTATGCGTAGATATATGGATGTGAAGGAGGCGAAAGAGGTGTGTCAGGATCGTGCCAAATGGAAGTCCGTAGTCTCTGCCTACCCCTCTGGGTGACAGGCGTGAGTGTTTATGTATGTATGTATGTATGTATTCGTGTAGTGGAGCTGTAGGAGAACTACTTTAGACTCTACCCCATATTATTCCGTGGGTGTCGTAAGAGACTGAAGAAGTAAACTGAAGTATGATGAAGAATTATGATGTAGGTCATAATTAGTTGCTTATTATGACAGACCTCGCGACAAATCAACTCTTTTTAAAACGCTTTTTATTCGTGAGTTACTTCCTTTTAGTCGGGAGTTTTCAAAAATATTGTTTAATTATTTTTATATTACAATTTTTATATTCGCCGTAGGTTTTTTTTAAATTTTTAAGTTTTCTTTATATTTTAGAGCTTTTAGAGAATTCCTACGTTATTGCCTAAACTCACTCGACAATTTACGAGTGGGAGATCTGAGCATGGAACAGTATCAGCTACTTCCGGATAAGACTAGTGTCTCTCAAGGGGTAAACTCTGCCGATGGCGAAGCTGTGTGTATATATCCCAACTAAACACTCGTCAACGCTTAAATCAGACAATATTAATGAAACTAACAACGAAATTGTATGTGATATATGCAAGAGATGAGTCTAGGGAACCCAACAACTATGGACAGAAACCTTTACCTGCTGCTTTTCCAGGAGGCATAACACGTAAAGATGGTTGTGGGTACTACATCAAGGTCAGCAAAGGATTAGTTAATGGCTACGTGGGATACAATGGGAAGGGTAAAAAAGAGACCAGTTGGAAGATTTCATTTTAGAGCTGATTGTAAGAGTTGCTCAAAAACTCCTAATTCAATTCGATGACCCCTTTATCAGCCTTACCATGATGAAAACAGTTCAATGAGTGTATTATTTCAAGGCAACAAAGGTGCTGGCAGAATAGAAAGTGTAATGATTTCACTCACATTCACTTGGAGCGTTACAGTGCATAAATTTCTAAGCACTACAATCGATAAGGCGTCCATACTATTATATAATATTGGTCATAATATTGGATCCAAAACATACATTAAATAAAACTTATTTTTATAAATTTTTTCGCGTTAAATTACACTTTTTAATTCTCAACTTTTCGGGTGCTTTACAGCACTCATGGTCATGAGGTGACTGAGGTGTTTGACGTCACGATGCCCTAGGTAGCCCAGCTACCCACAGTTTTTCAGTTAATAAGTAGTCTTGCTTCTCTTTCCTCTTCTTGGTATGCTTAGGTTTGAATTAAACGTTTTAATTATAGGATCCCAATCAGATGGTAGTACCCATCCATCTTCTCTGTTGAAATAACGATGTCTTTTAAATTCAAAAGCCTCGCTATCAAATATAATGTAACGGTGGGGTTGATCTTAAACGTGTTCACAGACTGCAGACTTCCTGGTACTTCGGTGCTTCATCGTAAAATAACATTTGACATATAGCTGCAGTGTAGTGTTAGCGTAAATATAAAAATTCATTATCCAAAACATTCGCCGAAGGGCAAACATATGTGACTCTTAGTAGAGTTCAACCTTGAGATAGCGTAATAGTAACTGATCTAAATCAAAGAAAGCTGTTTAATAGTCCACAAAATAGCACAGGGTCGAAGAGCTGGGGCGATTAAGAATAACGTTGTTCATAAATCGGGGAAGCCTAAGAAAGACCTCAGAGCTGTCTTTGATATATATCTGGCGTTATGGCACTAACATAGTGATAACTTTAAGAACCCAAATTGTTATATGATATCATCGATAATAAATCGTTAAACGTTTATCTAAAACTATCGCCAATAACTCACAAACTCTCTACAGAAAACCGTATCTAAATCGGTCAAACCGTTTTAATGATAAAGGGGAACATTCGTTTGAACATACTGGAGACGCCAGCAACTTAAGGTATCTTCGATAAAGATTTAGTGGACTGTAATTTTGGTGCATACGGCAAAGGGGAAAATAAATAGGTGGGATAGCACGCACTGACCTGATGAGGGCTGCCGCGCCTTCCTCCTGGAGTGTCTGCTATACAGCTAGCTCGCCACGTGGTTCGGCGCACACGCACTCTCGGAACAGTCTCGTGAAGTCCCACACTCTCCACCTTTGCCCTTACGGGGGCGTCTCACACTTTTATGAGTTACAAAGATACAATGTCTGATGCGGTGAATATTAAACATAAACAGGAGAACTCAATGTTCGTCCTGCGCGGTTTGCGGTTAATGTACATAAGACGCGACGGGTGGCCGTGCGTTGCGGATGGCGTAATATCACTTAGTATAATGACGCGCGCCGAGATCCTCTTTTTCACCTCGGCGGCAGCGCGTGCGGTAGGAAAGGGAAGGAAGGAAGGAAACAAAAAATATGCACTAGTCATGTTGATAAAGTAGATATAACTTAGGACGAACTCAATGCGATATGTAATGTAATGTTGATAAAGTAGATTGTTAACTGGCGTTACCATTTCCTCCCGCCCTTAAAGGGTCACCTTTAAAAGACAACCGTAATATAAAAAGTAAAAGGAAAACAAATAAATAAGCGGTATATAAAGTGAGAGGATGCGCTCAATGCGCATGTCTCATCTACTAACCTTACTTGGTAAGCGAGAAAATGTATACATAAATATAATATTGCGGTTTAATACTTTTTTAATATATATAAATATAAACTTAATTCCTAATTTAGGTAAATAATTATAATCAAAATAACCGTGATTTATTGTCTTGGGAGAGGGCAAATACGAGCAACAGGACGGAGATATGTTCCCTTAGTAGTTCTCACGGTCACTACTCGAACTACGCCATCCTTCGAAGGATGAACAGACTCGACAATCGCTAATGGCCAAGCAAGGGGCGGTTCATTATCATTTATCACAATTACAACCATGCCTGGTACGATAGCCGTAGACGGGGTGTTCCACTTCTGACGAACTTGTAATCCGTGAAGGTATTCCGTCCTCCACCGGTCCCAAAACGACTGAACTAATTTATCCAGTAAAGAATGCCTGTGTAACAGACTGGTAGAGTCAGATTTGACTTTGGGTGCGGGTAATGACAATAAAGGTGCGGTATTCAAAAAATGACTCGGAGTAGGAGCTGAAGGCTCTGCAGGATCAGAACTCAATACTGTCAAGGGCCGCGAGTTTAGCAAGCACTCAATTTGTGCAAGAACAGTATTAAGCTCTTCGTATGAAAGTAACTGATGTCCGATAACTCGGAACAGATGCGTTTTTACGACTTTGATCATACTCTCCCAGGCGCCTCCAAAATGAGGAGAGTTGGGACAGATGAACTTCCATGTTATACGATTCTCAGCACACTCTTGCTCAAGCTTTGGGCGGTATTCAACGTTTAGAAATTTATAGAGATCGCGAAGATACGAAGCGGCACCTTTAAAATTCGTTCCATTATCCGAATATAAAAACTGAATCGGCCCTCGTCTAGAGAGGAAACGTTTAAGCGCAGCGAGGAAACTAGAACTACTAAGATCTGTAGCGATTTCTATATGTACAGCTCGAGTCGTGAGGCATGTGAAAACACATAAGTACGCCTTCTCGCTGCGTACACCACGACGACGTACAGGAGTGTATGTGATAGGACCGGCATAATCGCAGCCCGTGTGTGTAAATGCCTTAATAGCTTGTCTTACACGACTATGGAGAAGATCAGCCATCAAAGGGTAAGTTGGACGGGGTCTAAGCCGGAAACATATATTACACTTATAGACTCTGCTTCTCACAGTGCGGCGTGCGGAAAGTATCCAAAATTTTTGACGGAGCAATGACAATAACAATTCAGGCCCAGCGTGTAAATTTTTAATATGATAATAGTCAATGATCATGTTCACTACATGATCACTGCGCGGGAGTATAATTGGATGTTTTTGCGTGTAATCTAATGCGGAGTTTGAAAGACGACCACCAATGCGGATTAAACCATTCTCAATAAAAGGCCTTAAACGATTGAAAGCGGGCGAGCAAGGTTTCTTACCTTCAATATTTAAATATTCCACTGCAAAATGCTGTTTTTGCAGGGCGCGGAGGATTATAACCTCAGAGAAACTGAGATCATCAGCAGTCACTACAGTAGTGCTGCGGCGGGGCAATAATTTAGCAAACTAACACACGTACGCAATTATACGTAGAAGTTTACTCCAAGAAGAGATGCGGAGTGCGAGCTTATAAATCGCAGAATTACAGACGGATTTGCACACAGTGTGCGACAAAATCTTCTTCTCAGGCATATTTGCAATAACCTCATTGTCTAAAGTACGAAGAGGCCATTGAGATGGATCTAACGAAGTCCACTGAGGCCCATGGAGCCACAGGGGGTTTGAAACTAATTTATTTGGCGTAACGCCACGTGAAAGTATGTCAGCGGGATTCTCAGTACCTGCGACATGATAAAAGTTATCAGCGCGAATATTGTCGGTAATCTGAACAACGCGGTTTGCAACAAAGGTCTGCCACTTGTGTGGCGAACTCTTTATCCAGTACAGAGCTACTTTTGAATCTACAAAGGCATAGACTGATATTGCAAGGTCAAGAGAATAATTGTCGAGTACTCTGCGAAGCAATTTGAGAGTAAAACCGCTCCACAAAGCTTAAGGCGTGCAATAGATAGTGGTTTCGTCGGTGCGACTTTAGTCTTTGCACAAATCAACTGGACGGTGTTACCATTGACGCTCTTTACATGTATGTAGACTACGGCACCGTATGCGTGCTCGCTGGCGTCGGAAAACCCCAGGAGTGACGCAGTACAGTTTTTGGATACACCAACATGTCGCGGGATACGTAAATCATTAAGAGCTGGTAATTCAGCACAGAATTGCCTCCACATCTTAATAATTGGCGGTGGTGGTATGTCGTCCCAATCTAAATTAAGTTGCCAAAGCTGCTTTATTAACAATTTGGCGTACGCGACTGTGGGAGCAACGAAACCCATTATGTCCCACAGGCGAGCGACAGTAGATAAGATGGCGCGCTTAGTGCACGTCACATCAGCGGGAACAGATATCTTAAAATAAAAGGCGTCACTATCGGTAGACCAATGCAAGCCTAGTATTTTATGTGGCATTGATTTATCGAACTCTACTTCTCCTGTAATTTTATGGGAAGTAGGGAGGTCATCTAAAACAGATCGACGGTTGCTATGCCATTTTATCAGGTCCCATTGGGCACCCTTGAATAAGTCTATCAGCTGCCGAGAGGTCTCACTGGCCTCGGATTCACTGGGCATAGAGAACGCGATGTCGTCCATATATAGCGAAGTAAATGCGATACGACTCGCAAGCGGATACTTTGCGCCGTCGTCATCAATGAGCTGTCTTACCGTGCGCAATGCATGGTATGGACTCGAAGTTAAACCGAAGCACACGCGATTGAAGTGGTATAACACAAGTGGGTCTTGTGGACGGAAGCGGTATAGGAAGCATTGGTAACGACGATCAGAATCGCGAACAACTATTTGCAGAAATTGTTGGCGACAGTCGGCTGTCATAGCGATTGGATGTAAGCGGAAAGTTAAAATTATATTGAACAAGTCGCCTTGCAAATTTGGTCCTGAATGCAGAATATCATTTAATGATCGCCCAGTGCTAGTCTTACTGCTAGCATCCAGGACGATGCGCAGACGCGTTGACTTCTTATCTTCGCGTAAGACTCCATGATGCGGTATGACATATATTGGAGCGGGTTCATGAGAGTCATACGGCGGTGCGGGGGATATATAATTTTTAGCTAAGTATTCCTTTATGACGTCATCATATGCTAACCTTAATGTAGGCGAGGCTTGAAGTTTCCTCTCCAAGCACATGAATCGTCGTCGAGAGGTTTCATAAGAATCTCCGAGAGAGTAAACGTCATCTTTAAATGGCAGGCCAACAATATATCTACCAGTAAAAGGATCGCGGGATGTCGTAGATTTATAAAACTCTTCACATTCAATGTCTGAAGGACACTGAATGGGCGGTGCGGAGGGTGGCTGTTCAAGCTCCCAAAATCGTTGCACTAATTTGTCAACGATAGGAGACTCTAGAACTGAGCAGCACGTTAAAGAATGATTTACCTGAAGTGTCGGCACTGAGCCCATAATAACGTAACCAAATACCGTATTCAAAGCCGAGGGCCCGGACAAGTCGTTAGACGAATAAATTACGTCTGGACATAGTAAGTGCGGGAAAAGGGATGCGCCTATCAAAACATCAATTTTATTAGGCATGCTATAACATTCATCAGCGAGTCTTATGCCATGGAAGTGTGATAAGACAGATGTGTCTACCACAGCGGTGGGTAAAAGGTCGGTGATTTGATCAACAACTAGCGTTGAAATATTGAAGTTAATATTCGAGTCGAATCGTGAGAAAATTTTAATATCAATCGATTTCGATTTTACAATTTTTTCAACTCCACCGAATCCCTTTACTACAGTACATTCGGTATCGTGTTGTTGAACGCCTAAACGATGACAGCACTCTTTAGTCATAAAATGGCTTTGAGCCGCGGAGTCTAATAATATACGAATAATTTGTTTCTCTCCCTTAGCATCGTAAGCAAATACTTGAGCGGTTGATAATAAAACAGTTCTCTGCGAACGACTTGCGCGCGCGGGAGGCGGTGAACGTTGAGAAACTTTCTTGAACGAAGTACACAGCGCGACGTCTGAACGCGCACCTGCGGTGAGGGGTGGCGAGTGTGCGGGCGCGGGGGTTGTAGACTTCAGTGTAACTGGCTGAAGCGGTGGAGAACGCGCCAGCGCAGGGGAAGCATTATCGCTTCTGCGGTGGAAGTGCAACAATGTGTGATGTTTAAATTTACAAACTCGACAACTATAATTTGAAGAGCAACTAGACACTCGATGACTTAAACTGAGACAATTCACACATGCATTGTTACTCTTTACGCATTTAAATCGTTCCTGCGGCGTCATTTTATTAAAGTCTGCACACTTAAATAGGTGTTGATGCACAATATTATCGCACAGACACTTTGAGCAACTAGTCGTCGTGCTTACGTACGCCTGATACTTCGGCGACGAAGTATTATTACAGCGACGATTATTACCGTTACCTCGTCGATTGTTTGGTGCGCTATTAGAATTTGTACTAGAATCGGTGCGTTGCAAAACTTTGGAGCGGGTCCTAATAAAATTTACTAAATCATCAAAGGTAGGTACCATCGAGTTATGACTATATTCGAAAGAGCGAATGGTATCCGGGTCCAGCTTCTTAAGCGCGATATGAAGAACAATTAAGTCCGCGAGATTATCTAACTTTAAGTTTTGTAAAGCGCGCACTGCACTTATAAAGTTATCAGTAAATAAATCAAAATTATTTGCGGTGGCCGATTGCAATGGCTTAAATTCGAACATCTGATTAATATATGTAGATGCTAGCATACGCCGGTCTTCATATTTGTCAACGAGTGCTTGCAATAAAATTTTATAATTTTCAGCGCAAGGAGTTATACCTGAGCATACAGATAGGGCTTTGCCCGTTAGTTTACCTAGCAAATAGTATAACTTTTCAGCGTCGGTAAGCGATGTGTTGTCATGGACGGTTGATTTAAAGCTAGCATAAAATAAAGGCCATGAGCGAATGTCACCCGAAAATGGCATAAGTTCGATAGGCGGAAGTGTGAATCTGGCTTTAGACGGTGTACTAGTACTTTGTGAATTAGATTGCGAATATTGTAAATAAAGCCTATTTATTCTACCGCAAAGAGACTCAAACGCAATGAGGCTGTTATAATCAGGTTTAGCAATAGGGTTTATTTTTAATAAATGTGAATTATAATTATCTAAGACCTGTTTAAACTCAATACGTAAAGCATTAATATTAGAACTTCCATCAAGAAAACGCTCCATCGTGGAAGTGTTTATGTGGATGTCCGAGGACATATCATATATTTTTTGCACTATTTCAAATAAAGCATCTCGTTTAGCTAACAATAAAACCAACTCAGCATCAGGTGTGCCCTCATTATCCGAGGAATCGCTATTATTCGATGCTATTTGTTTTTTAGGCGGCATTACAACTTAAGTTATGCGGCAAAAATAATATAATTATAAGCGGGTAGTCTGTAAGCGACCTCGCTACGCGGTTGAATTATTAAATATTAGTTTCGTTAACGATGAACTTTAATTGTTAACTTTTATAATAATTATGAAGTTATTTATAACGAATATAATGCTTAAATATATGTGCAAATAATAAATGTAATTTAACAGTATAATCTATAGATGTAGTTAAAAGTTGATGACGTGATGTGAACATACAACAAATAATTTATATAGATAATTATATGCTTATTCATTCTATGAATATAGTTTTAAAATTACTATGAATGTCACCTATTAGGACCTATTCTAGTGTTCTAATAAGGGCGGGGTTAATCCGAAGTCGGATTAAAATATAAATAATTAATTATATAAACGCTTATTACGATAACGATCTAATAAGGGCGGAAAGTCAAGGTCAATCCAGCGAGAAGTGACCATTAAAAATGGAGACGCCAGTAACTTAAGGTATCTTCGATAAAGATTTAGACTGTGGACTGTAATTTTGGTGCATACGGCAAAGGGGAAAATAAATAGGTAGGATAGCACGCACTGACCTGATGAGGGCTGCCGCGCCTTCCTCCTGGAGTGTCTGCTATGCAGCGAGCTCGCCACGTGGTTCGGCGCACACGCACTCTCGGAACAGTCTCGTGAAGTCCCACACTCTCCACCTTTGCCCTTACGGGGGCGTCTCACACTTTTATGAGTTACAAAGACACAATGTCTGATGCGGTGAATATTAAACATAAACAGGAGAACTCAATGTTCGTCCTGCGCGGTTTGCGGTTAATGTACATAAGACGCGACGGGTGGCCGTGCGTTGCGGATGGCGTAATATCACTTAGTATAATGACGCGCGCCGAGATCCTCTTTTTCACCTCGGCGGCAGCGCGTGCGGTAGGAAAGGGAAGGAAGGAAGGAAACAAAAAATATGCACTAGTCATGTTGATAAAGTAGATATAACTTAGGACGAACTCAATGCGATATGTAATGTAATGTTGATAAAGTAGATTGTTAACTGGCGTTACCACATACAAAGAAACAAACAACCTGTCACTCTAAACGCATACACCTTCTCCGTTTCATAGTGGGTAAAAAAAGAAAAGTTTAAGATCCATTCTGTAGTTTTTGACATACATACATACAAAATGTACAGAAATTACCAGTTTTTTGAACCCCTCGGTAAAAATGAGAAATATTTTACCGTAAGAAAATAGGCATAAATGCAAAAGATAATTTGTCAAGCCTAAAGTCAAGACGAAGCCATACAGTCTAAGTGTTTGTATGGTACCAACAAGTAATTCTTCCGAGTCTGCATGTGTCTGTCTGTGAAATTGTATAATATAACCATAATACTGGAGTCCTACTGTAGAGGTAAAGTTTAAAAAAAAATTGTAACGAACCATATTTAGCTGGAATGTTCTACTTGGGTATAAAAGAGTGCACTGGCGTTCAAATTATTGTATCTCGGGAATGCGATAATAAACAAGGCAAATACTAGCAATCAACAATCGATATATGCGTATATTAAGGACTATATTTGATATTGAACACTCGCTCTGTGTGTGAAAGAATACATAAATTCATCCTCATTAGCTTTTTTGCTCAACCCACACATTATATAAGGGAAAACATTATAGGAGAATATCTTATATCTTTATATTTGTAAGAGGCACGCTAAAGCTGTAATATTTTTGTAGTACAGATGGGTACGGCTCGAGGATCACGCTATCACAGAATACCAGCGTAAAATATCAGCTTGATGTTTCTCTGTTTCGTATGGTGAGTGTAGATAACTGGATACCCTTCTAACTGGATACGAGATATTTCGTCTTAATCATCAGGGGTGACAACGCATTTGCATTTCGATTCTTAATCGAGGATGAATGTTGATTTTTATGGGCCACAGCATCCACTTACCATCAGTTCTACTCCTTTGTCACCCCTATTCTATAAAAAATACTGACTTTTTCTAATTATTTGTCATGTCCCTATTAGTCTCTCGGCTGACTCGCGTCCGTACTTTCGCAATCATTTGAAACAGCCTTTGATGTTTTTGTGACTGCGGTCCTGTTTCTGACATTGAAATCTAATTTTCCTTCATAAAACAAAAGTTAGAACACACAAAGTAAATTATAACTTTAATCAAAACTTTTACTTCCAATTGTTGTTACTCGGTGAAGTCTAATAATATCACTAATAACTGGCTTTGCCACAGGTTCGCTCTGGTAGAATCCTATTTCGAAAAATCATCTTTATTGTGGCCCTTTTTAATACAATACAATTAGTATTGAAATTTGGAAGAGTCATACTGTATTTAAATTATTGTTGTAGTAATAATATCTTCGAAACCCAATTTCGATCACATCGACCAGTCTCAACATGGACTAGCCAGCTGCGCGGGACAAGATTATAGTGCCCAAACGCATTCACAAGCACAGTTGCAGTTTCTATTCCCTCACTCTCATAATCCGACGGGACGGTAATCCGATACGACCGGAGAGAGATTAGGCGCAGGACCAACGACTTTACGCGCTTTTCCCAAGCACTGAGTAGGACTCTGCCAATTTCCTGACTCGGGACTGCTACTGGGAATTTCTCGACATAAAAACCCAATAACATATTTAGACCCGACCTAGGATTCGAACCCTGGTCCTTATGATCAGCAACGCTGTTAAGACAACGTCAGCGTTATGTAAGAGCGTGGTCTATCTAAAACGCATATAATACTTAATCGAGGATAGATGTAGACACACTGGGTCACAGCATCCAATTACCTTTGCATGCGCAGTATGCTTTTGTGTCACCCGTATGCTATAATAAAAGTAAAAAAAAAGAAGACAAATAAGAAGCCAATTAGTAAATAAGAATTCGCGTGTTGTTTTTCCAATTTTCGTTTTATTAAATTTTTAATTGGAAGAGTTTTTTCGTGTTTACGTTAACGAAAACAATAAGAAGTTTAGTTGAAGTTTAGGGATGGGCTAAGCGCGCAATATTAACTGAAAAGTGTATTTAGATTTATTCATTTCTTATGTCATAGTTAGTGTATGTACACAGATACTTTAAAAAATTTAAAAAGAACACATGTACAAAGCTTCCAGAAAATCTAATGTAGGATAGGTGAAAGTAATAAAGGTAGTCTAAGTGTGCACTTCTATACAAACTTAATATCTCGCAAGTGTAACTCATCATTTAAATTTTATTTACTTATGAAGACTGAACACTCTTTTACCATTGAATGGTCTTTTTTTCAACTAACTAAATTACGTGTTGCATTGACCTGAGTCTTGGCGTCTGACGGGAAACTTGTTTTACTCTAATCCATCAAAGACATCCGTCTAGGCCTATAAAAGTCCGCTGCTGAATATATGCTTCCACCAAGTTACCACACTTTACAGACGGTTTGGCAACTGCAGATTTTTATAGCTTTGAGTATTGTTTCTTTGATTTTTTTATAGCGAAGCCATGATAATATCGCCAAAATTGATTTCACTTAACAAATCACTTTCAATGCGGAGTATTGATAATGCATCAAATTTTTCAATTTTCGAGAATCATATTTTAGTTTTTTAAATTAAAATTTTAAGCACGCTGTAAAACTTGAGATCTTAGGTTGCAAGCCTAAAGTACTATTTCCTTGTTCAACTTGTGTAGTGTAGTGAAAATACTTACGTGAAATACGAAATATGGGAAAAAGAATTTGCAAAGATTAATACCATACACAAATTCGCGAATTGAATAGAAAATGCTAACTGGCATTAATTTTATTTTTATTTATTAATTTATTTCAATCAACAAGGATCATAGGGTAAAATAACACACATTAACATCTATTCTAATACTAAAATTATAAATCATTACTAATATTAATTATATCAAATGCGTAAGTATTTATAATAATATCGAAAATAAAATAATAATTTAATAATAATAAAATAACATAAATCTATTCCACCGTTACACATACATCATATCCGATTTAATTATATATTAACAAATCCACCAACAAAACTTACCATAATGATATAATACAGTACTTTTTGTTAAAAATACAAAGAAAAAGTCTTAAATATATGTAAGTAAAATTAGGTAATAAATTAGTTCATATACCTGAGGTGCCTGTCCGAGGTAATGGGTACATGGACATGAACCCAGTGCCTCAAAAAAGCACACTCGGGTTTCTCACTAATTACGTTAAGAATGCTGTTAGCGCTCCCACGAACCCTGTGCATCAGTGAGGCGGTTCTTTTGTGAATAAGTGTTGAAAAATTGTCTACGTGGACGTCAACAAACATACCTGATGCACTACAGTAACGTGGGAGCCCCAGCAACAATCTAAAAGCGTTATTATATTGTGTACGTAGGGTGTTGTATGCCCGCCGCGTATATCCGACCCATAAGACACACGTATAGAGGGATTGGCAATAGGCCTTAAATAAAATAACTTTTACCTCGGCTGTACAGCGTGAGAACCGACGGGCCAGCATATTGCAGCGGACAGCCAGCGCTCTCCTTTCTCTTTCAATGTCTTTATCATCTTTTAAATCTTCGGTAACAATATGGCCTAGGTACTTAAATTCAGTTACTCGTTTAAGTGCAACACCCCCTAAACTTACAGGTGGTACGAAATTCGGTTTCTTCGTGCCCACCTAAAACACCATGAGCTCACTCTTCGCAACATTATGTTTTAGACCGTGAGCTTCTGCATATACCTCACATATGAACAAAAACCGTCTGAGTGCACTGACTGACGGGCTCAGAAGCACCATGTCGTCTGCGAGGTTAATCCCCCTTGTCTCACACCGCATTCCAATCTGTACTCGTCCTACAGTGCACTAGACTATTAAGTCCGTCCTTTGTAAGCTTTATGGTTTAAATAAAAAAAAATTAAACAAAAACAACATGCATAACATGCATTTTTCCTTAATGAAACATGTATATATATATATACACATATATATATATATATATATATATATATATATATATATATATATATATATATATATATATATATATATATATATATATATATATATACTCTCAGTGCCTAGTGTACATTACTATATGTAAATCTATTACTGACAAGAGCTCACTCTATGGTTATGCAGTAATTACACGCTTCGCATCAGTGTGTGTTGGCTGACATAACTAGTAATCAATAACTTATCCAATAACATGTCAACTAAGGCCAACAGTGAGCAAATCATTGATGTATTACCCACTAGCAATTGATTTCACAGCTTAATATCACTGTATCATTCAACTGCAGACAGTCCATAAAACCATTAATCGCATTGAGTGACATGTTGACGTTTATGACCTTATAATATAGTATTCAGCTATTTTTATTATATGGCTGTTAGTTAGTAGAAGTTATAATATATATAGAATGTATTAATTTATTCAATTATGCTAGTTACTGCCTTGTGGGTCTAGTGGTCGTAAACGGGACTGCTGATCATGAGCTCCCGGGTTTGAATCCTGATTCGGGTCAAAACGAGTTGTTAAGAAATTCTCAGTAGCCACCCGCGGTCAAGTAGTTGGCGGTGATTCACCCGCGTGTCTCGAAAAATACTTAAAGCCGTTGGTTCTGCGCCTGACCTCTCTTGGTACTGGCGGATCACCGTCTCGGACTGTGAGATTGAATGTAAAGCCCACTCTCGTGCACTATAGTCCGGTCCTGCGCAGATGGTTAGTCCCTGTTAAGACAGGCATAGTGACCAAAACAGTTACAGGCTATTGTGACCAAAATTGGGTCTGGACGACACTATTTTTATATACATAACATAACATAACATAAACACTCACGCCTGTCACCCAGAGGGGTAGGCAGAGACTACGGACTTCCATTTGGCACGATCCTGACATACCTCTTTCGCCTCTTTTACATCCATATATCTACGCATACATGCTCGTCGGTTAAGGGTACTTCTAACGTGTCCCATTTTCAAAATATCGCCAATTTGGTCGATAAACTTTTTCCTAGGGCGTCCCTTCCCGACTCGGCCGTTCACATCTGCCATATAATTTTGCTTTGTCACCCTTTCCTCATTCATTCTTTCCACATGACCAAACCACCGAAGCATTCCTTTCTTAATCCTGGTCACAACATCATCTTGCATACCACATTTATCTCTTATCACGCAATTTCTCACCCTGTCATTCAGATTCAACCCTAGCATATTCCTTAAATATCGCATTTCTACATCATTTATTCTACTTTCGTGCTTCTTCTGCCACACCCAGCTTTCACTACCATACATTAAAGTAGGGACTAACACAGCATTATGAATTACCATACGTGCCTGTTTTGACACATTCTGGTTCTTCATAATAGAGTGTAGTGCCCCATTCACTCTATTCCCTGCATTTACTCGTCGTTCTTTAACCCTATCATATCTACCATCCCTGCTAAATACACATCCCAAATACACAAACTCATCCACTTGCTCAATTAACTCTCCTTCTATTCTTATTTCACATACCGTTTTGCTTTCTTCTCTTTCAAAAACCATCACTTTCGTCTTACATGCGTTCACTTTCATTCCCCTTTCTTTTAATTCCCAGTTCATTAATGTAACCATCATTTATAACTCAGCCGCCGATGACGCAAATATGACTTTTTATTTTTATATACGTTAATTACAAAGTGCTACCACGAGAGAGCATAGTAAGTGATGAACATGAGTAAGTGAGATATGTTTAGGAGAAAATAATGAACCAGTTCAAATAATTGATTGACGTTATCTTTTATTTTTTGTTTATAAGCTAATATCGCAGTATATAGACAATTTCTTGTCTATATAAAGAAATAGGAAATTATTTTTTTTATAATAATTTGTGCTGTGTTTGGCGGCGATGAGAATCCATCACTAAATTTCGTCTCGGAGTTATGGTGAAAGTTGGTTATGCGAAATGCTAAAAAGTCTAATGGCTACCGATAGATGGCGGTATAACTGTTGGCATCGTAGACAGAGAAACCTACTGTCTACGGTTGGCATATGCAAAAATCGTAGACAGAGAAACCTATAGACTAATGATTAGCGTGGCCTCGAGTGAAAAAAGACGATAACGTACTTTTAGGTAATACAAAAAATCTTTATGACTTTTAAACATATTTAGATAAAAATTTTAATTGTTCTAAGAACTGAACTGAATAAGATTCACCAATCTTAAGCTCACAAAACACTTTTTTCTCACTTAAACTAACTTAGAAACTCCTTAGATCGCTACGAACTGTCAAAGTTGTTTAGCAAAGTGTAGTTTGCTAAATAAAAAAACCGGCACGGAGAAAGGGACAAAAATCACACCGCTCTGTCTCATTTCTATGCACGACGTATGCATAAATCTATCTTTTTCGTGTGCGAATGCGAAAGAAGGCGTCAATTTGTCTATAGGTTTCTCTGTCTACGGCAAAAATACTAGTCAAACTTAAAGTCTCTTTAATAACGGATGTAGTCAAAACAAGTCTATTAATTATTTCTTTGTTAAACGGTAAACTTTGTGTTGACATTCTATTACAGAATTTCGTATAGTACACAGACATTCTTTTACCCCACAACCATATTCCAACAGGTTATGAGCCCAGGTCACTTTTTCTAAAGTACTACTTAAGGTAATGATTTCTTAAATTTACGCGAACACTACACATTGAATAAAACTATTATTTACGGATTTTATCGCGTTTAATTACTTTTAATTTATTTTTATTATTATCCCGACGTTTCGGGTGCTTTACAGCGCCCATGGTCACGGGGGGGACTGAGATGTTTGACGTCCCAATGTCATAGTTAGTCCGGCTACCTTCAGTTTTTTAATATTAATTTTTGGTCCGATTTACGCAAAACGAGCTTATAGTATCATGAAATCTTGCAGTGGTATGCTTGGGTTTGGGTTTAATTTTGTTAATTATAGGATCCCAAGCAGATGGTAGCACCCAACCATCTTCTCTATTGAAATTTGGATGTTTTTTAATTTCAATAGCCTCGCGTATCATCCTTGGTAGGAATCGGTGTTCTTTTGCGAGAATTTGTGGTTTATCAAATCTAATGTAATGGTGGGGACGATCTTGAACATGTTCGCAGACTGCAGACTTCCCAGAGCGTCGGTGCTTCACATCAGCTATATGTTCCTTCACGCGGGTTTTTATAGATCTCTTTGTTTGACCTATGTAAGAGAGACCACATTCACAATCTAGCTTATACACACCTGCATCTTGTAGAGGAATATTACATTTGATGGATGGTAAAAATTGACTAATCTTCTTCAGCGGCTTGTAGTATGTCTTAATGGACGCTCGCTTCAAGATGTAGCCAATCTTGTCCGTGACTCCTCTAACATATGGTAGTAGAGCAGGCGCGCGCTCGACTGTGGCCGGCTTCACTCGTTCACTGTGACGTAGGCGCGGGACCCGAAGCTTGTTGTCTTGCAATACTTGCTCGACGTGCTGAAGCTCCGCGGCCAGATGTTTTCTGTCACAGATCCCTCGTGCTCTCTGAAACAAAGATTTACCCACGGTAGCTAACTGTGAAGGATGATGGTGAGATTCACCATTTAGATATCGGTTGGTATGGGTCTTTTTCCTATACACAGTGTGACCAATAGTGTTATCAGGATTTCGGATGACTAAAACATCTAGGAAAGCTAAAGAATTATTTGCCTCTAACTCCATTGTGAATTGTATTTTAGAGTTTATGGAGTTAAGGTGGTCTAAAAATGCAGTTACTTTGTCAGATGGTAAAATTGTGAAGGTGTCGTCTACGTACCGCTTGTAGAACCTTGGATTTACAGGAGCAGTAAGAAGGGCTTTCTCCTCAAAGTCCTCCATGAATATGTCGGCGACTATGGGAGACACAGGTGAGCCCATCGCCACACCATCTACTTGCTTGTAGAACTCCTCCTTCCACAATAGATAGCCAGATGTGAGGCAATGTTCAAGTAGTATTGCATATTCTTGAGGCATGTTATTTTCTTCTAGCTTCCTAGTTACAATTGAGATGCAGTCCACAATAGGTAGGCATGTAAATAGTGACTGAACATCAAAACTGACCATAGTTTCATTGTTAGCGAGATGTAGGTCTTTTATCTCACTCACAAAATGGTATGAATCCTTTGTGTGTGCTCTGGTATGTCCTCTTAGTGGTGATAGTATTTTTGCTAAGTATTGTGCCAGCTTATAAGTTGGTGAATCGATCTGGCTCACTATGGGACGTAGTGGAGCGTTTGGTTTGTGTATCTTCGGTAACCCATACAACCTCGGTGGTTTGACACATGATGGTATTAGCGAATTCACGTCGAGATTTAATTTTTCGGAGTATTTCTTTATTAAATCGCTAGTTGTTTTAAGCGTGTTGGTTGTAGGGTCTGTTTTGACCTTTTTATATGTACTTTCGTCCGATAAAAGTTGTTGTATTTTAAAATTATATTCCGACGCGTCCATTACTACCGTAGCATTTCCTTTATCCGCGCGGAGAATCGTGAGTTCTGGTCTGTTGCGTAAGTTATTTAGCGCTGTAAATTCGTCTTTAGGAAGGTTTGGTTTCGGCACTGAACTACGACGTAACAAGGACGAAATATCTTGACGTATGGCCTCCAAATCTTCCTTACCGATATTATTCTTAAACAGACAATCCTCAACACTGCAGATAATTTCTTCGTACGGGATTTTTCGCGGAGTTAATGCGAAGTTCATTCCCTTCGCTAATACTTTCATTGTCGGTTCGTCCAGTGTATATTTTGACAAGTTATAGACAGTGCGTTGTTTATAGTTTGTGTCTATGGTCAACGGTTGTTTATTGTTCTGGCGTTGACTTGGATGTTTGGCATTTGATTTGATCGTTAATTTTTGATATTTTTCTATTTGTTTATTTTTGCATTCATTGTATTTTGATGTTTCTCGTTTGTTTAAAGTTTCGATGCAATTATTAAAATCAAATGTCGTTAAAATTGTCTTTAGTTCACTGGACAAATTGTCTATGGTGTTGTTTACGAAATGTAAATCGAACCGTTTCTGCTGAATCACCGTCCGTAACAACTTTTTACTTGCCTGATTTAAGATCTTAGCGCTTCCTCGAATGTCCTTCTTTGTTGATATTTTGACACACGTAGGAATGAGATTATGGTCTCTGCATCTCTTCAAGAAATTTAAAGATGTTATATATCTTGCGCGCTTGGTTTTAAGATCTTCTAATCGGCGAATTTTATTTGCTATTACCAGTCCGTACTGGTTCACATAATGATTTCTTAAATTTACGCGAACACTACACATTGAATAAAACTATTATTTACGGATTTTATCGCGTTTAATTACTTTTAATTTATTTTTATTATTATCCCGACGTTTCGGGTGCTTTACAGCGCCCATGGTCACGGGGGGGACTGAGATGTTTGACGTCCCAATGTCATAGTTAGTCCGGCTACCTTCAGTTTTTTAATATTAATTTTTGGTCCGATTTACGCAAAACGAGCTTATAGTATCATGAAGTCTTGCAGTGGTATGCTTGGGTTTGGGTTTAATTTTGTTAATTATAGGATCCCAAGCAGATGGTAGCACCCAACCATCTTCTCTATTGAAATTTGGATGTTTTTTAATTTCAATAGCCTCGCGTATCATCCTTGGTAGGAATCGGTGTTCTTTTGCGAGAATTTGTGGTTTATCAAATCTAATGTAATGGTGGGGACGATCTTGAACATGTTCGCAGACTGCAGACTTCCCAGAGCGTCGGTGCTTCACATCAGCTATATGTTCCTTCACGCGGGTTTTTATAGATCTCTTTGTTTGACCTATGTAAGAGAGACCACATTCACAATCTAGCTTATACACACCTGCATCTTGTAGAGGAATATTACATTTGATGGATGGTAAAAATTGACTAATCTTCTTCAGCGGCTTGTAGTATGTCTTAATGGACGCTCGCTTCAAGATGTAGCCAATCTTGTCCGTGACTCCTCTAACATATGGTAGTAGAGCAGGCGCGCGCTCGACTGTGGCCGGCTTCACTCGTTCACTGTGACGTAGGCGCGGGACCCGAAGCTTGTTGTCTTGCAATACTTGCTCGACGTGCTGAAGCTCCGCGGCCAGATGTTTTCTGTCACAGATCCCTCGTGCTCTCTGAAACAAAGATTTACCCACGGTAGCTAACTGTGAAGGATGATGGTGAGATTCACCATTTAGATATCGGTTGGTATGGGTCTTTTTCCTATACACAGTGTGACCAATAGTGTTATCAGGATTTCGGATGACTAAAACATCTAGGAAAGCTAAAGAATTATTTGCCTCTAACTCCATTGTGAATTGTATTTTAGAGTTTATGGAGTTAAGGTGGTCTAAAAATGCAGTTACTTTGTCAGATGGTAAAATTGTGAAGGTGTCGTCTACGTACCGCTTGTAGAACCTTGGATTTACAGGAGCAGTAAGAAGGGCTTTCTCCTCAAAGTCCTCCATGAATATGTCGGCGACTATGGGAGACACAGGTGAGCCCATCGCCACACCATCTACTTGCTTGTAGAACTCCTCCTTCCACAATAGATAGCCAGATGTGAGGCAATGTTCAAGTAGTATTGCATATTCTTGAGGCATGTTATTTTCTTCTAGCTTCCTAGTTACAATTGAGATGCAGTCCACAATAGGTAGGCATGTAAATAGTGACTGAACATCAAAACTGACCATAGTTTCATTGTTAGCGAGATGTAGGTCTTTTATCTCACTCACAAAATGGTATGAATCCTTTGTGTGTGCTCTGGTATGTCCTCTTAGTGGTGATAGTATTTTTGCTAAGTATTGTGCCAGCTTATAAGTTGGTGAATCGATCTGGCTCACTATGGGACGTAGTGGAGCGTTTGGTTTGTGTATCTTCGGTAACCCATACAACCTCGGTGGTTTGACACATGATGGTATTAGCGAATTCACGTCGAGATTTAATTTTTCGGAGTATTTCTTTATTAAATCGCTAGTTGTTTTAAGCGTGTTGGTTGTAGGGTCTGTTTTGACCTTTTTATATGTACTTTCGTCCGATAAAAGTTGTTGTATTTTAAAATTATATTCCGACGCGTCCATTACTACCGTAGCATTTCCTTTATCCGCGCGGAGAATCGTGAGTTCTGGTCTGTTGCGTAAGTTATTTAGCGCTGTAAATTCGTCTTTAGGAAGGTTTGGTTTCGGCACTGAACTACGACGTAACAAGGACGAAATATCTTGACGTATGGCCTCCAAATCTTCCTTACCGATATTATTCTTAAACAGACAATCCTCAACACTGCAGATAATTTCTTCGTACGGGATTTTTCGCGGAGTTAATGCGAAGTTCATTCCCTTCGCTAATACTTTCATTGTCGGTTCGTCCAGTGTATGTTTTGACAAGTTATAGACAGTGCGTTGTTTATAGTTTGTGTCTATGGTCAACGGTTGTTTATTGTTCTGGCGTTGACTTGGATGTTTGGCATTTGATTTGATCGTTAATTTTTGATATTTTTCTATTTGTTTATTTTTGCATTCATTGCATTTTGATGTTTCTCGTTTGTTTAAAGTTTCGATGCAATTATTAAAATCTAACACTATTGGTCACACTGTGTATAGGAAAAAGACCCATACCAACCGATATCTAAATGGTGAATCTCACCATCATCCTTCACAGTTAGCTACCGTGGGTAAATCTTTGTTTCAGAGAGCACGAGGGATCTGTGACAGAAAACATCTGGCCGCGGAGCTTCAGCACGTCGAGCAAGTATTGCAAGACAACAAGCTTCGGGTCCCGCGCCTACGTCACAGTGAACGAGTGAAGCCGGCCACAGTCGAGCGCGCGCCTGCTCTACTACCATATGTTAGAGGAGTCACGGACAAGATTGGCTACATCTTGAAGCGAGCGTCCATTAAGACATACTACAAGCCGCTGAAGAAGATTAGTCAATTTTTACCATCCATCAAATGTAATATTCCTCTACAAGATGCAGGTGTGTATAAGCTAGATTGTGAATGTGGTCTCTCTTACATAGGTCAAACAAAGAGATCTATAAAAACCCGCGTGAAGGAACATATAGCTGATGTGAAGCACCGACGCTCTGGGAAGTCTGCAGTCTGCGAACATGTTCAAGATCGTCCCCACCATTACATTAGATTTGATAAACCACAAATTCTCGCAAAAGAACACCGATTCCTACCAAGGATGATACGCGAGGCTATTGAAATTAAAAAACATCCAAATTTCAATAGAGAAGATGGTTGGGTGCTACCATCTGCTTGGGATCCTATAATTAACAAAATTAAACCCAAACCCAAGCATACCACTGCAAGACTTCATGATACTATAAGCTCGTTTTGCGTAAATCGGACCAAAAATTAATATTAAAAAACTGAAGGTAGCCGGACTAACTATGACATTGGGACGTCAAACATCTCAGTCCCCCCCGTGACCATGGGCGCTGTAAAGCACCCGAAACGTCGGGATAATAATAAAAATAAATTAAAAGTAATTAAACGCGATAAAATCCGTAAATAATAGTTTTATTCAATACTACTTAAGGTGTTTAGTTCTTTATTGAATTGCTAATGAAGATTTTTAGAATCATCAATCAGTTTAACGGTGAGTGGAAATTTCGCATAAGATCACTTTTAGAAGAATTACAAGTGTTAAGCGTAATTGATGAGGATGTACCAACTACCTCAA
Source organism: Parnassius smintheus behrii (assembly GCA_036936625.1). Classification (NCBI taxonomy): domain Eukaryota; kingdom Metazoa; phylum Arthropoda; class Insecta; order Lepidoptera; family Papilionidae; genus Parnassius; species Parnassius smintheus. Next base: position 17,394,920 of record JAUPFT010000026.1, on the reverse strand, counting down.
ATCAAGAGTGGAGTAAGAAAAATTTTATCGCAAAAGGTACAATTGTTGATTATTTAAGTGATTCATTATTTAATTTTGCAAGAGAATCTTTAACATAAAAATCCATATTTAGTAAACTTGATAAAATATACGAAAGAAGTTTAGTGACACAATTAGCACTTCGTAAGCAATTACTTATTCTAAAGCTGCAACCTGATACAACCTTATTGCAACATTTAACCAATTTCAACAACATAGTATCGGAATTAATCTCGGCTGGTGCTAAATTAGACGTAATGGATAAAATATCGCATTTATTCTTAACACTACCTACTTCATATGATGGTGTCATCACCGCTTTAGAAACTCTCGGAAAAGACACCTTAATCTAACATTTGTGAAAACAAGCCTTTAATTTTACTTCGTGGTCTAACACCATGAAGTAAAATTAAAGGCTAAATAACAACAGATCTCAAGATTTTACAGACTGCATGTTACAATTATTTGACGCCCAAAATACCCACAAAATTTGATAAAAATAAAAAGTTTTATTCTCAATCGAAGACAATACACCAACCTAGTAATGCGACTTATAAAATAAGTAAAATATATTGTGAGTATTGTGAACGAAGAAATCATATCAAAAACGATTGTCGTTTCTTTAAGAAAATGCAACAAAATGCAATTAATACTAAATATTTATCTACCGCCAGTATAATGGAATTTAACAAAAATAATGAGGACAGTTTCGCCTTTATGTTTTAAATTGTAAGTTTATTAATTGTCATCAAAATCCATCAAATGTTATTTGTTTTGTAATAGATTCAGGCGCAACAGACCAAATTGTAAATACAATGAATTATTTTGCTTCATATGCAGAGCTATCCGTTCCGATAAAAATCAATGTCTCATCCAACTTAGGATATCATGGATCAATTGACAATCTTTTGTTTTCACCTGAGGTTCCGTATAATTTATTATCCGTTTATCGCGTCCAGCAAGCGGGTATGGTTGTTTTTTTTGGTAATAGTACAGTATAAAACATGCACACCGGCACAATTAGCGGAACACAAAAATAAAGCAGGATTTTAAAATCTTTTACTTGAGGAACTGGCCAGTTACGATATTTTTTTAATTTATTGTCAAATTTGAAAATAGAAAATTAGATGACATACACTTTTTTCATTCATTTGTTTTATTTTCCCGAACAATACGTTTCGTCAACTTGTTCGAGTAATAACTACGTAATTGTAATTTTTTTGAAAAATTGCAACTAATGGTTTTTTATAAATTTGTTATTCTATAGGCAATTTTGTTTATTAAAAGCACTTTATTATGCCTGACTTAACATCACTGGAAATCATTAGGGCTGATGAAATGAGAAGAAATGGCCATACCTACAGATCGATTGCCTGAAGGCTTCGTCGACCAGTATCAACGATTCATCGCAGCATCCAGCGGTACAGATCGTCTAATTCTCTTGTGAGGAGGAGGGGTCAAGGTAGAAAAAGATGTACATCGAGGCAAGATGACAGTTTTTTACAACTTGGAGTTCGTAGGAATACGCGATTAACGGCTGTACAAGCTCGAAATGAACTGAAAGACGTTCGAGGAGTACGATTAAGTAAGCGTACAGTTCGCAGGAGATTTGAAGAAGTTGTTTTAGGGTCGTATATACCTGCCAAAGGCCCAAAACTTGAGAGACGTCACCGCGTAAACCGATTAAGCTATGCGCGAGAACATCGTCATTGGGATTTAAACGAATGGCAGCAGGTTCTCTTTACTGATGAGTGCAGAGTTCTTTTAAAATAGATCGATGGGAGACAGCGAATATGGAGACGCAAAGGAGAACGCCACATAAAGTCTAATTTTGAACACACAGTGGCTTATGGTGGCGGCTCGATTATGGTTTGGGGAGGGATATGTTTGGGAGCTCGCACGGAGTTAGTGATAGTCACAGGAGGGACCATGACAGCAGATCGATACATCAGAGACATTTTAGAAGAACATGTTGTACCATTTGCCCCATTTATTGGTGACGACTTTATTCTAATGCAAGATAATGCTCGTGCTCATAGAGCACAATCGGTACAGGCATATCGGAGCCACGTAGGTATACCGGTGATGCAGTGGCCAGCAAATTCCCTCGATATGAATCCGATAGAGCATGTCTGGGACTTGCTAAAAAGAAGGGTTAAATCCAGAATGCCACCCCCCAACAATCTGAATGAACTTGGAAACGCATTATTTGAGGCGTGGGAGCGGTTGCCTCAAGAAATCATCGATAACATAATCTGTAGCATGGCCAGACGAATGGAAACCATAATCAGAGCAAGAGGGGGAAACACTCGTTATTAATTTTGCTTTAATTTTATTGTTAAATCATTTAATGCTTACTTTTATTATTTTTTGTGATGGTTCATAATCATCTAAAAACTTCACTTATTTCAAATTTCTTTATTTTTCAATAAAAAATAACGAAGACTTTTCAAAGTCGTTGTTAAAAGATGTTAATCAATTTGTTATTTTGTGTCTAATTACATTTTCGTCAAATATATGCGTTATTATCTCATAGTCTCACTTTTTTTTCTGTTCCGCTAATTGTGCCGGTGTGTATATATAAAAAGGATAAATTTATGATGTCATGTGTGAACAGCAATAATCTTTTTAAAATTCATTTTATCAATTCATCTCAGTGTCTTTTAAATATTATTAAAGAATCATCTTACGATTTATGGCATAGACGGTTAGGCCATGTTAATAAACAGAAATTCATTTTATTGAAAAATATGATCGACGATTATCACGTTATAGACAATATTATTCCGAATGATGCTTTATTGTTGTCTCGCATATTAGGCGACCAATGTAGAAAAATCTGTTAAAAATAGATCACTTTCTATTATTCATTCCGATGTTTGTGTGCCAATAACACCTGCAAATATCGATGATAACAATTATTTCGTTACTTTTATAGACGACTATACACATTATACGGTAACATACATAATGCAAAGTAAATTGAAAACATTGAAATATTTTAAGGATCAATTTGCAAAGGTATTGAGAAAAAGGTGTTGACAATATGTTTCATTTAAAAGTTGTAAATTTATATTTTGATAACGGTCGAGAATATCTTTCTAACGATTTTAAAGATTTTTTGTTTGTAATGGAATGGTGAAATGTTGAAAAAAATGGTGTATCAGAGCGCATGAATCGTACATTAACCGAAATGGCAAGAACATTGGTTTTAAGTGCGAATTTATACAAGATATTTTGGGTTGAAGGTGTTTTAACATCTACATATTTAATTAATATATTACCCACAAAAGCGATTATTAATAAAACACCATATGAATATGGCATGGTAAAAAACCAAAAATTTGAAAAAAAAATTGGCTTTTTACCATGCCACATGAAAACAAATACCTAATTAAAACAATATCCCACCATTTTTTAATATTGTTTTAATTAGGTTACAACTTAAAAATAATTTTTACAATGTCACTACACTAACGAGGACATATTTCCGTTTTTCAACTTCACAGCGGAGTATACTGACATTATATTTATATGCACTCATTAAATACATAGCAGAAGCTGCAATAACTTCTACGTCGTCCGTATCGTACCAATTCTCAATGACGACGAATTACGGGCAACATATGGATGGCTCCACAAAAACTCGTGAGCCTTGGTCTCATTCGAACCTGACCAACGTGTAGAATGTAGCACTCGCCTTGTATCAATTTGCCCACGCTCGCGTTGGCTGAGGATTGGCTAACATGTATTGCCGGGCTAAGACTCTGCAATTTCCGCTTCGTCAAAGTTATTCAGGCCTCTTAAAGACTCCGGGAGAGACCCATATTCGCTTGAGGAATTTTTCGGGACGATAAAGAAATACAAAGAAGAAATAATTTGTTTTAACGCACACGCATATTACGTACTAGAAAATTCTTATTGCTTTCACTAGAAGAAGCGAATGAATTTTTTTACGTGGTAGAGCCATGCTGCAGTTATATTAGTAGTACAGTTGTAGCACGAATGGGTCGGCTCGATCGGGGAAGGACCACGCCCTCACAGAATACCAGCCTCAAATAGTAGCTTAATGCCTCTGTGTTTCGTATAGTGAGTGTAGAGAACCAGAGACCCTTTTTACTGGAAACGAGGCATTCCATCTTATCCTCACGGGTAACAACGCATCTGCATTTTAATTCGTAATCGAGGATAGATGTAGATGTCAATGGGCCACGGCAACCACTTACCATCAGGTGAACTGTGTACTCGTTTGTCACCCTATCCTATGAAAAAAAGTACTTACAATTTATTATACATTGTTTTATAAGGAAACTAAGTCTCATTTTGCAAATACCTATTAGATTAAAATGTGCTACATAAAATTTTATTAACACGTCTTGTGTTCCAGGATTATAATGCTGAGAACTAGTCTTTTACGGGAGTACTTGTATTTCGAGACCCATAAAATATAACTCAACATCGTTTGAAGCAAAGTTTAGAATCAACTTAAGGACTAATTCCATAAGGATATCGTAATACAGGTAGTGTTTCAATTGCGTTCGTAATTACAAAACCTTACTGTTACCGTTATAACCTGATAAAGTTCACAGCTGGGTGGCCTGTCCCCCCCGTATTTGACATAGTTACCTCACTTGGCAAGGGTGTTGACAACCGCAGTTTTTTATTTTTAGACGTTGTTAGGGGTATCGTCGAGTATCTTAAGTAGCAACTGAGGGAAATTGAAACATGAGATGGACAGTAGCATCCTCCAAATAAGGTAACGTAAATTAATAAAAAATTGCAGTTGCCAACCCGCCTGACAAGCGCGGCAACTATGGCAAATTCCCCCATATGAGGCAATTTATGGAGGAAGTTCATGTTAAGCAGTAGACTACTATGGGCTCTGGTGATGGAGGAAGACGCAGTTGTTCATCTCTTGATTTGTGTTCCTCTGTCATCTCTAACGACACCCACGGGATGAAAACGGGCAGTGGTTATTCTTACACCGTCTCTGCACTGTAACACGGTTACACAAAATCTTACTCTTTGATTATAGAAAAAAGCATTTTTTATAAACTGTCTTTTCGTGACACAATGTTTTACTGAGTTGATTAGTTACGTCTCGGACGAATTATCATACATTTGTCCAAGTCATGTTTGTATTTACGTTTAGGTTTAAAGAATTTACTATCTCATAAAAGAACAAAAAAATTCACTTATATGAGATTTAAAAATAACATAATTGGTAAAAATACTACATTTACATACGGTGACTTATATGAATAAAAATATGTAAAAAACCACTTTAAATTAATGTTTGACAGCCTTTTTGTTATCTTTAAAACTTGAAAACGATTTTTCGTAAAATACCTCGTTCGGTAGGCTATTGTACAGTAGCGCTCCCTCAACCTGAATTTGAAAATAACTTTATTGGCCAAAATGGCACTAACACAAATGCTTTTTTCTCTATACTACGTACGTGAATGCTGTGTCTCATAGACATCAAATTTTATCATTCATTATTATTTAAAATGGAGGTGCGTTGTCATCTCGAGGACTACGTGGAATGCCTCGAGGGTATTTATTATATTATATATGGTTTCTGGTTCTATGTATGTTTATCCACGTGGTAGAGCCATGCTGCAATTATGTTAGTAGTATAGTTGTATTACGAATAGGTCCGCTCGACCGGGGAAGGACCACGCATGGGTGAGTGTAGAAAACCGGAGACCTGCCTTCTGATTCGTAATCAAGGATATATGTAGGTATCTATGGGCCATATCAACCACTTACCATCAGGTGGACTGTGTGCTCGTCTGTCACCCTATATATATATATATATATATATATATATATATATATATATATATATATATATATATATATATATATATATATATATATATATATATATATACTGGCTCTCCATACCCTTCTGACCGGACCCCAGCAGTGCAGACACTTCTGTTGGTAGCAGAAATGTGTGTGAAGGAGCCTCTGTGCCTAGAAGTTTCACCACCTTTACCCAATCTATTAATATTTATTAAGTGGTAAAAGAAAAAACTATAACTTTTATTTATTGTACTTTAGCAATATACTATATATATATATATATATATATATATATATATATATATATATATATATATATATATATATATATATATATATATATATTTATTTATTTATTTATTATATTTTTCGGTAATGGCAACTGTATCACACAACGAGTTTACAACTGAACATAGTCTTCCCCGACAGATGGTCACAAAGCAGGGTCCTGAGCCCCTGTATCCATCGATCACCTGTGTGTTTTATCAACACGGGTACAGTAGACAGATTTTTTTTCTTACATTGAATTACTTTTGTGTTCTCTTGTGTAATACACAGTTTTTTTTCTATACTTAAAATTATAACAATGCGGGCTGATTTTTCACCATTAGACATAATTTATTCATAGGTTAAAACAAATAAAAAATTACAGTTGTATGAACAAAATACTATATTCAGCCAATTTAATTCTCTTTTTTATTCCAGCTAGGTTATATTTCATTTACTGGGTGAATTTTATTTGTTTACATGTTATAACAACCATTCTGTAGTTTACCGTTCAATATGGCGACCGCAAACCAGTTTAATAAAACGCTCTTCACTTTTTAAACTCACTTCAGTTAACATACAGGCGTCTTAAAATCTGAGCGCTATTTAGTGACGCTGTGCTCGGATCATTAACCACTAAGCGAGCTTTGATGGGATTTACCTATAACTGAAAACGACGGACGTACTTATACAAAGAATATTGGAAACTATGTCAGCCTATTTTTGGTTTCATTATATTACTGCTATTAATATAATAGAACAATGTTTTACGATGCAGAATTATATAATGCATCTTTAATTTGACGACATGTGGGGCCTAACAACCCAATGAACGACAAAACGAAATGGTGGAATCTGTTACTCATAACAGATTCTCCACCATTTCGTTTTGTCGTCGATATAGAAAATGCTAGAAAAGTTTTATTACTACCTAAAGAAGCCAAAATGATCCTACAATTCGAGGTCTATTATCTTGCATATGCCGTGGTAGCTCAGATGGTTAACGCTCGCTGTATATATTACAGAACGCGAGTAACCCGGGTTCGATTCCCGCCGGCACGAATGAAATTGTTAATTGCAATTTTAAGTGCTGATTTACCACGCGCTCGGCGGTGAAGGAAAACATCGTGAGGAAACCTGCATGTCTGAGTTATAAGAGAAAAAAATATTTCGAAGATATGTGAAGTTTGCCAACACGCATTGGGGCAGTGCGGCGGACTTTTCCTTGCTATAAAACCCTCTCAGATGAGGGGAGGCCTGTGCCCAGCAGTGGGATGTATATAGGCTGTAACTTTTATCTTGCATATTGAAAAACTAAAATTTTGTAATATTAAAATTAACCTTGTAAAATGACAAAAGAAGAAGATGAAAAAAAGAAGGAAGTGGATTAGCAGCATAATCAAAATCTCTATCTATATCAGCATAATCAAAAAATATATTGTGAGCATTGTGACGAAGAAATAACATGAAAAACGATTGTCGTTTCTTTAAGAAAACGCAACAAAATGGAATAAATACTAAATATTCATCTACCGCCAGTATAATGGAATCCAACAAAAATAATGAGGACAGTTTCGCTTTTATGCTTTCAAATTGTGAGTTTATTGATTGTCATAAAAATTCATCAAATGTTATTTGTTTCGTTTCAGATTTAAGTGCAACAACATTGTAAATACACCGAATTAATTTTCTTCATATGCAGAACTATCCGTTCCGATAAAAATAGATGTCTCAACCAACTTCGGATTACATGGATCAATTGACAATGTTTTGTTTCACCTGAGGTTCCGTATAATTCTATATCATCCGTTTATTACTTCCAACAAGCGGGTATGGTTGTTATTTTTGGTAATAGTGCAGTTAAAATATATAAAAACGATAAATGTAAAATGTCATGTGTGAACAGCAATAATCTTTTTAAAATTCCTTTTTTATCAATTCATCTGTGTCATTTAAATATTATTAGAGAATCATCTTATAATATGATCATTAAAAGTTGTAAATTTATATTGCGATAATGGTCGAGAATATCTTTTTAAGTGCGAATTTAGACTTAATTAATATATTACCCACAAAAGCGCTTATTCATAAAACACCATATGAATGTGGCATGGTAAAACAAATGCCTAATTAAAACAATATCCCACCATTGAAAAATGGTGAGATATTGTTTTAATTAGGTTACAACTTTAAAATAATTTCGACAATGTCACTATGCTAACGAGGACATATTTAAGTTTTTCAACTTCACAGCGGAGTACACTGACATAATAATTATATGCACTAATTAAATAAATAGCAGAAGCTGCAATAACTTCTACGTCATCCATGTCGTACCAATTCTGAATGACGACTAGTTACGGCCAACATGTGGATAGCTCCACAAAAACTCGTGAACATTAGCCTTGGAAGTTTCTTTCGAACTTGACCAACGCTTGTATCAATTTGCCTACGCTCGCGTTGGCTGAGGCTTGGCCAATATGTATTGCCGGGGTAAGACTCTGCAATTTTCGCTTCGTCAAAGTTATTCAGACTTCTTACAACCTTCGGGAGAGACCCATATCCGCTTGAGGAATTTTTCGGGGCGATAAAGAAATACAAAGAAGAAATAATTTGTTTTAACCCACACGCCTATACCTAGGTGCTTTAAGAGGTGAATTTATAAGGCACTAGAAAATCCTTATTGCTTTCACTAGAAGAAGCGAATTAATATTTTTTACGTGGTAGAGCCATGCTGCAGTTATATTAGTAGTATAGTTTGTAGCACGAATGGGTCGGCTCGACCGGGGAAGGATCACGCTCTCACAGAATACCAGCCTCAAATAGTAGCTTAACGCCTCTGTGTTTCGTATAGTGAGTGTAGAGAACCAGAGACCCTTTTTACTGGAAACGAGGCATTCCATCTTATCCTCACGGGTAACAACGCATCTGCATTTTGATTCGTAATCGAGGATAGAGGTAGATGTCTATGGGCCACAGCAACCACTTACCATCAGGTGGACTGTGTGCTCGTTTGTCACCCTATCCTATGAAAAAAAGTACTTACAATTTATTATACATTGTTTTATAAGGAAACTAAGTCTCATTTTGCAAATGCCTAATAGATTAAAATGTGGTCCATAAAATTTTATTAACACGTCTTGTGTTCCAGGATTATAATGCTGAGAACTAGTCTTTTACGGGAGTACTTGTATTTCGAGACCCATAAAATATAACTCATATCGTTTGAAGCAAAGTTGAGAATCAACTTAAGGACTAATTCCATAAGGATATCGCAATACAGGTAGTGTTTCAATTGCGTTCCCAATTACAAAACTGTTACTGTTACTGTTACCGTTATAATCTGTTAAAGTTCACAGCTGGGGAGCCTAGGGTGTATTTGACATAGGTACCTCACTTGGCAAGGGTGTTGGCAACCGCAGTTTTTTTATTTTTAGTCGTTATTAGGGGCATCGTCGCGTGGATGTCTTAAGTGGCGACTGAGGGAAACTGAAACAGGAGATGGACAGTAGCATCCTCCAAATAAGGTAATGTAAATTAATAAAAAATTGCAGTTGCCAACCCGCCTGGCAAGCGCGGCAACTATGGCAAATTCCCCCCTATGAGGCAATTTATGGAGGAGGTTCATGTTAAGCAGTAGACTATTATAGGCTCTGGTGATGGAGGAAGACGCAGTTGCTCATCTCTTGATTTGTGTTCCTCTGTCGTCTCTAACGACACCCACGGGATGAAAACGGGCAGTGGTTATTCTTACACCGTCTCTGCACTGTAACACGGTTACACAAAATCTTACTCTTTGATTATAGAAAAAAGCATTTTTTTATAAACTTTCTTTTCGTGACACAATGTTTTACTGAGTTGATTAGTTACTTCATACATTTGTCCAAGTCATGTTTGTATTTACGTTTAGGTTTAAAGAATTTATTATCTCAAAAAAGAACATAAAAATTCACCTATATGAGATTTAAAAATAACATAATTGGTAAAAATACTACATTTACATACGGTGACTTATATAACTAAAATTACATAAATATGTCCAAAAATAAAATAAATAATAAAATATGTAAAAAAGCACTTTAAATTAATGTTTAACAGTGCTTTTGTTATCTTTAAATCTTGAAAATGATTTTTTTTCAATGATTTAATTTAATAATTGAATAAAAATATAAAAAAGTTCTATTAAGAAAGATTTTTTTTTGTAAATAATTATTTAATTATAAAAATAACTCTAAAAGTTTAATTTTTTGGTATTCGTTCGGCTAAGATACTCGTATTTTTCAAATATATTCATTAACGCTTTCTGTAGCACTCTTAATTTAATGTTAGTAGAAACCAGGAATGCCTAATTAGACGTCAAGTCTACATAGACAAGCCAATTTTCTTCTACAATACCGTACTCGTTGGATCCGGTCTATATCTTCTTTTTGACGTTTCATTGTATTACTTTATTCATAATTGTATTGTAGTTAATTTTCTTTGTAATAAAATTTCTTTCGAGGCTTAGTACTTTTTATATCAGATTTATGATTTTCTTTGGGCTTAAGGTTGCAAATAGCTATTACAGTTCTCTTCAGCAAATCAAACAGCTGTTTCTAAATGAGTCACACTTCTCCATAGCAAAATCCTATAATTACATTATGCTATGGGAATGACGGAAATAAACTAAGCTATCTGTCTCGACACTATTGAGACCTCTAATATTTTTACAGCATACGCTGCAGTGTTTAGTCTGCTTGATAGTTTATATATTTATGGTGGCTCCACTAAAACTTAGCGAAAACGATGCCAAGAAAAGCAGTGGATTCAACGGGGCTCAGTTCTTTCCCATTTAAAAACACATTGATGTTCAGGTTTTTAACATTCGGTGTGGTCAATTTAATAAATTTAGTTTTACTGCCGTTTAAATGCATATTATCGTTAAACTAATGTACTAATTCTAACGCAGAATTATTCATTTCGTCACATTTAGATGATTGATTTTTGAGCTTAAACATTAAAGAAATATCATCAGCAAAAAATATACTGGCTGAAAATTGAACCGTGAATGTGACCCGAAGTAAGTTTTACCGTTGATTAATAACTTACGCGCACACAGTCCACCTTATAAGAAGTGGATGCTGTGACCCAAAGACACCCACATTTATTCTCGATTAAAAATCAAATTGCAGATGCGTTGCCACCCCTGAGGACTACGATGAAACGCCTCGTTTCCACTCAAAAGGGTTTCCGGTTCTCTACACTCGCTATATGAACATTTTTTTATAGGATAGGATGACAAACGAGCACACAGCCCACTTGATGGTAAGTGGTTGCTGTGGCCCATAGATATCTACATCTATCCTCGATTACGAATCAAAATGCAGATGTGTTGTCATCCGTGAGGACTTAGGTGGAAGCCTCGTTTCTAGTAAAAAGGGTCTCCAGTTCTCTACACTCACCATACGAAACACGGCAGCATTAAACTTCTATTTGACGCTGGTATTCTGTGAGAGCGCAGTCCCTACCCGGTCGCGCCGACCCATTCGTGCTACAACCATAATACAACTGTCGATTGACTCTGCCATGCAAAATTACTGTATAAGTCGCAAAATTCGTCTGGGAAGTCCTGAATGTCTTAAGATGACATACTTCACAGCTTGTAATTGATAATGATAATGATAACCAATCTATGAATGTTTATTTAGTGGTAAAAGAAAAAAACTATAATTTTTATTTATTGTACTTTAGCAATATACTATTCTTATATATTATTATTATATTTTTAGTAATGACAACTGTATCACACCACAGGTTCACATCTGAACATAGCCCTCTCCCACAGATCACAAAGTAGGGTCCTGAGCCATCTGTATCCATCGATTACCTGTGTTTTATCAACACGGGTAACACAGAATTTTTTTCTTACATTAAGTTACTTTTGTGTTCTCCTGTGTAATATATAGTTTTTTTTTTGCTATACTTAAATTTATAACAATGCGGGTTGATTATTCAGCCTCAGATACAATTTACTCATAGGTTAAAATAAATAAAAAATTACAGTTGTATGAATAAAATATTATATTCAGCCAGCTTTGATTCTCTTTTTTATTCCAGCCAGGTTATATTTCATTTAATGGGTGATTTTTATTTGTTTACATGCTATAACAACCATTCTGTAGTTTACCGTTCATTATGGCGACCTCAAACCAGTTTAATAAAACGCTCATCACTTATTAAACTCATTTCAGCTAACACACAAGCATTTTAAAATCCGAGCGATATTTAATGACGCTGTGCTCGGATCAATAACCACAAAGCGAGCTTTGATGGGATTTATAACTGAAAACGACGGACGTACTTATACAAAGAATATTGGAAACTATGTCAGCCTATTCTTGGTTTCGTCATATTACTGTTATTAATAAAATAGAACAATGTTTTATGATGCAGAATTATATAAGGTTGCTTAATTTAACGACATGTGGTGGCTGAGTAACAGATTCCACCACATCGTTTTGTCGTTCATTGGGTTGTTAGGGCGGATACAGAAAACGCTAGAAAAGTTTTATTACTACCTAAAAAAGTCAACATGATTCTACAATTCGAGGTCTATATCTTGCATATGCCGTGGTAGCTCAGATGGTTAACACTCGCTGTAAATATTACAGAACGCGAGTAACCCGGGTTCGATTCCCGCCGGCACAAATGAAGTTGTTAATTGCAATTTTAAGTGCTGATTTACCACGCGCTCGGCGGTGAAGGAAAACATCGTGATGAAACCTGTATGTCTGAGTTATAAGAAAAAAAATATTTCGAAGATATGTGAAGTTTGCCAACACACATTGGGGCAGCGCGGCGGACATTTCCTTGCCCTTCCCTCTCAGAAATGAGGGGAGGCCTGTGCCCAGCAGTGGGATGTGTATAGGCTGTAACTTTTGTCTTGCATATTGAAAAACTAAACTTTTGTAATATTAAAATTCACCTTGTAAAATGACAAAAGAAGAAGATGAAAAAAGGAATGAAGTGGATCATCTGCATAATCATAGCAGCGTATCAAAATGCATTGCAGGGCCAATACATAGGCCTCTTCATTAGATTAGGGACGAGAGGTACTTATGCAGTTTATTTCGCCGTTTCTTCTCCGTTAGAGGAATCCTTATACGTTGTAGAGCCACGCCGCAAATGTATTATGGTTATAGCATGAATGGCTGGGCTCAGCCAGTGAAGGACCATGCTCTCACAGAATATCAGCGTAAAAGAGCAGCTCGATGCTGCTGTGTTTCATATGGTGAGTGTAAATAACCGGAGACACTTTTTACAGGAAACGAGACATTCTACCTTAGCCGACAGGGGTGACGATGCATCTGCATTTTGATTCATATTCGAGGAAAGAAGTAGATGTCTGTGGGCCACAGCAGCCAATTACTATCAGTTCTCGCCAGGCTGTACTCGCTTATCACTCTTATTTTATTAAAAGAATCCCATTTCAAAACAGTAAGCAATAAATTTTAAGGGAAAAAAATTAGCTTCTAATAAACAGTTAACTCAGACTTCAAACAACTAATAAGAATAACAAATTCACATTCTGAAGTATTTTATTATATACTAGCTGTGCCCGCGACTTTGTTCACGTGGATTCAGTACTTTCGCAATTCTAAGTGATGATGATTTGTTTGTAAATATAACTCTCGCGAAGACTTAGAAAGACACTAATCTGAATAAAAACATTCAGTTAGTCGGTTAATCGGACAAACAAACGAACGAACACATAAACGAATCCACAAACGAACCAAGAAATGAATAGGGCAAACTGTATATTTCGTAAATAAACAAAAAAAAGACCATAATAACGTAATCCCTAATTTGAACCCGAATTTCTCTAGTCAATACCTACTTGGTTTCCATACAACAAATAATATATTGCCCTAGATAAGCAAGCATCATAACTAATTATTGATATTAAATAAAAAAATTTGAAACGAAAACTACAATCCAATGCCTGCCTAAAACTAACCTAACAAAATAAATGAAATTACGTAAGTACCTATATTTTTTCGCATCTCGCGAACAAATTAAAAATAAAACTAAACTCAACCTAGGAAAGTTTTTTACCTTGAAGTAATAGGTGTCATCGAGTTTAAAATCAGTTGGGTTTTCTATCAAGAAATTTTCAGAAGCAGCCCGGAGTCAAGAGTTTCCAACGATTATTTTAATATAAATCGGTACTTTATCCATGATATGTTAACTAACAAACAGACAGATATACAATTCTAAAAATGATAGAAATATATTTAGTTACTTATTTTTCATCCCTTTCGATCAACAATACCAACTAGATGACGGATTGGCGCAAGAAACCCATCTCGGTACATAACAGCGCACATGAGACGTGAGCTCTTGTTTCGTTTAGTTCACTTGAAACAGCCAATGTAAACAGCCGCAATGTGTATTTAAAAGTTGTGTTACGAGCTTAGGGTTCGTGACAATATAAATTGCCGATAAAATTACCTAAATTAACACTTTAATTTACTTTACACAGATTAAAACTCAAAACACTAATAATTAAACACACTAATTCACTTAATTCCGCTCCGAAGCTTCGCTTGTGTCGCCGAGTTCAACTCTGCCTCGATCGCATCTTGCAGCGCCTATTTATTTAAATTAGCAAAGAAGCATCCCGAACATTCAAGTAAATGCGCGCAAAGGGACGAGTGTGCGAGTGCAGACTTTCTAGAAATTTAGTTCTTCGGATGGCGCTGTCGGTTGAGAGATTTGTGATGTCATTTTCTGCAACGCTCTACTCGCTCTCGTTCCTGACACTAGATGGCGCTAGTGTATCGTTGGCTTGAGCGCGTAACACTGCCCCCTCCTAAGACATGCTCGTTCCGAGCATTATCGGTCCCATAATAATGCGCCAAGCGATCCACATGGACGATCTTAGGAGTCCCTCTTGCGCCTTTCTGTATCCGGTAGGTCACATCGTTGATCCTGGTTACAATCCGGTACGGGCCGTCCCATTTAGCTTGAAGCTTAGGAGATTTCCCTTTGCTGCGGACTGGATTGTGCAACCACACTAATGAACCTTCGTTGAACCCTTTATTGTTCATTTTGCGGTCGTACCGGGTTTTCATTTTCTCAGACATTTGCTGGCCCGATTGTCTGACGTGCTCATAAATGTCATTCATTTTGTTCCGCAAGTCATTTGTATAATCGGTTATACTGCGTGGGGCATCAGGTGGTATCCCGGTGATCAGGTCTGCAGGCAGCCGTAATTCTCTTCCAAAGTTTGCGAAAGCTGGTGTCACTGCTGTACTTTCGTGAACAGAGCTTCGATATGACAACAAAAACGGTTGTATGTGCTTGTCCCAATCTCGTTGCCGATTGTCTACAACTTTTGCTAGGTACCTCTCCAATTTCTGATTAAATCGTTCCACCATTCCATCAGATTGCGGGTGATAAGAAGTCGTTCTTGTTTTATGAGTACCCATAACTCGGCAAGTTTCCTGGAATATTTGAGACTCAAAATTCCTTCCTTGATCGCTGTGAATCTCTAAAGGTACTCCAAAACGACAGAAGAATTCATGACCTAGTTTATCTGCAACTGTTGAAGCTTCTTGATTTGGAATGGCGAAGACTTCTGGCCACTTAGTGATGTAATCCATCACAACCATGAAATACTTGTTACCGCTTTCACTCTCCGGAAACGGCCCCGCCACGTCAGTGGCTATTCTCTCCCATAGTGCACCAACATTGTACAACTTCAATACACCTCTACTACGAGTCTGAGGTCCCTTTACAGTCGCACAACTTGTACATTTACGACACCAGTCCTCGACATCGTTTCGACAGTGGACCCAATAAAACCGTTCTCGGATCTTCAGTAGAGTTCGTTTAACTCCCAGATGGCCTCCGGAACAATGACTATGGTACCGCTGTAGAACATCCGGTACTTTAGCTTTAGGGACAACCATTTGCAAATGACAGCTGTCTCCCCTAACATTTTCCCATTTACGGCACAGAACTCCATCCTGAAGCAGCAAGCTGTCCCACTGGGCCCAATAGCTTTTAGTGGTCGAACTCATTGCTGAGACGTCGCTCTACTTAGGCTTGGGAGCACTGGCCTATCCATTCCAGAATCGGCTTGATGTCCGAATCTTCCTGCTGTGCATGTTGTAAGCTGTCCTTCCATTCGTTGCCGAGGTGGTCCGTCCTGAGCATCCTCACGGATACCTCTTCTTTACTCTCTTGCCTAGTACAATGGTTGCAATCTTCAGGACAAGGTCTTCTTGACAATGCATCTGCGTTGCCGTGAGATTTTCCGCTGCGATGTTCGATCTCAAAGTTGTATTCCTGCAGTAGTTCAATCCACCTCGCAACTTGTCCTTCTGGATTTTAAATTGCTATAGCCATTTTAGTGCAGCATGGTCAGTTTTTAAGTGAAATTTTCGTCCCAGAAGATATTTGCTAAAATGCTGCAACGACTTTACCACAGCGAGCAATTCGCGTCTTGTGACACAATAGTTCCTTTCCGGTTTTGACAACGACTTGCTGAAGTACGCTATCACGACATCTTGGTCACCATTCCGTTGAGACAACACACCGCCAATTCCTATATCACTTGCGTCTGTGTCAACTATAAATTCTTTGCTTGCATCAGGGTATCCCAAAATAGGTGTTTTGCACAGACGGTCCTTGAGCTCCTGGAATGCGATATTGCAACTTTCATCCCAGCAGAAATGTTGCTTCTCCTCAGTTAGCTGGTGCAGAGGTTTAGCTATATCTGCAATGTTCCTCACAAATCGCCGATAATAGGAGCACAAACCCAAAAATGCTCTAACCTGCGTCTTGTCTTTTGGAACCGGCCAACCCTTGACCGCGGCAATTTTCTCCGGATCCGTACGGATACCTTCTTCCGACACTACATACCCTAAAAAGTTAACTTGTCGTTTGAATAGTGAACATTTCTTCGGACTCAACTTGAGGTTGGCACTCTGAATCTTCATGAGCACGCGTTCCAGGTTCTGACGGTGTTCCTCAAACGTACGGCCCACGATGATGATGTCATCCAAGTAGACCAGACAGGCATCGCCAATTAGCCCGGTAAGTACAAGTTCCATCAGCCTTTCAAACGTTGCTGGAGCATTGCACAACCCAAACGGCATTACTTTGAATTGCCACAGACCCTTTCCCGTCGAGAACGCAGTTTTCTCCTTGTCCTTAGGGTCAATTTCAACTTGCCAGTAGCCACTTTTTAGATCCAGCGTGCTAAACCACTTTACTCCTGTAAGCATGTCCAGCGTGTCATCAATTCTTGGCAAGGGATAGCTGTCCTTCTTTGTAACGTCGTTCAGACGGCGGTAGTCAACACAAAACCGCATGCTGCCATCCTTCTTCTTCACCAGCACCACTGGTTTCCCTCAATTATGGTTTCCACTTCCTTTTCACAAAACAAAAAAATTCCCTCAATCATGGTTTCCACTTCCTTTTCACGTACTACCGGCAATCTTCTTGGCCGCTGACGGATAGGCAATTCTTCTCCTGTGTTTATTTTGTGTTGAACTAAGCCAGTCTTTCCTATGTCAGCATCCTTTGATGAGAATACATCGGCGTACTTGAGTAACAACTTCTTCGCCTTGACCAATTCGTTCGGGGAGAGAACACTGCGACAGTCTTCCAAAAGTGTGGTCACTCTCGTTTCTGCATCCTTGCTGGGGGTCCCAGTCGATAGATATTGGCACCGACGTAACCAATCCACTTCCTCACAAGTACCAATCAGTGTGCCTTTTTCTATAATCTGTTCCCGGTCGCAAAGGTTCAGCACACGTACTCCTGAGATGTCAGTGGTCCTGACCAAGGTTCGAGCTACTTTCCATGGAAGGTCATTGTTTACCCTTTCCACAAGTACACAACGGTGAGCTTGCCCAGCGTTTCGAGGAAGACTAACCGGAACAATCGTTTCCGATCTCGGCGGAAGAACAATCTTCTTGATGCTGTACACGTTCCCTGGTAACGCACCTTCCATAACAAGTTCCTCCTGTCCACATTTCAAAACACCTTGCTTAACGTCGATCTCGCAACAATTATTCCTCATAAAGTCTAAGCCTAGGATGCAGTCGTCCATTATATCAGCCACGATGACATTATGCAGGTAGATCACGTTGCCTAGCTTCAACTCCATCTCCTTCTCTCCACGGACGGGTATACGCTGACCGGTGGCTGTTACCAAATTAATGCATTCTCGGTTGTATGCGGAGTCCCCAAGGAACTGACTTATAAGCTGGGAACTAACAACCGTACGAGAGGCTCCAGTGTCTATGGTCAGCTTACACGGCATTCCGTTGATCTCGCCCTTTATGATTAGGCTGTTCCCATCATGGGTTTGTGAGATCGAGATCCTTGGGGCTCTTTTAACATCAGCCAGCACCTGCCCCGCAGTTCTGGCTTTTACTCGTTTCCCTGCTGCTGCTGGGCGGTGCTGTTGGCCGCACTACCCTCCTGAGATCGTTCAATTTCCCTTTCTAGGGTTCGCTTAGGGCAGCTGGATCGAAGATGGCCCTTTTCCCCACAGCCATAGCACCTTGGGCTGTATCCTTTGTTGCGGTCGCGAACTGTAGCTGCTGCAACCTCCCTGACGCAATGGGAACGATGATCCTGCCGCACGGCTTCCACTTCCAGTGCATGGGCCAAGGCGTCCTTAAGCGTCTCGTGGTGCCCGAGCCTCACAGCAGCTCTGACTTCCAGGTCGCGGATGCCGTCGATGAATGTCTGCACCAGGTTCCCTTCAATGAGCGCAGGTACAGACCGATATGCTTTTCGCACCAGCTTCTCCACTTCTGGAGCCCACTGCTGCAGGTTTTCGTTGATGCGCTGCACACGATCTTTAAGCTGCGCACGAAAGACGTGTTCCAGGTGAGCGTCGCCATATCTCGCCTCCAATGCCTCAAGGAGTTGCTCAAAAGTCACTTCCTCACCGAGAGCTTCCAGAACTGTTAAGGCCTGGTCGCGCAGGCCTAGTGTGAGAGCAGTCATGGCCTGACTTTTATTCCAGCCGTTCGCCTTCATAATAGCCTCGAACTGGATCTTGTAGGCTGACCAGGAAGAGGTACCGTCTAACGGCGGCACTTTGAATCCACGTAGCGAAGGTGTTGTAGCTACTACGGGAGCTGTTGTTCCATCCCCAAGTTTGAGGTCGTCCAGCGTTTTCTTCACGTCAGCCATTACGTTGTCAACCCGATTGTTTACTTGGTCGATTCGGGTTTCGGCCTCCGACAGGCGGTTGTCATGTTGAGCAACCTTATCCTTCACCTCCCGTATCTCTTTTCCGAAGATAGCGTGAAGGTCCTTCATGAGAAGCATCTGCTCTTCCTTATCGCGTTGGAGTTGCTCTTCTAAACGACGGGCCTGTTCCTCCTGCCGGCGGGCCTGTTCTTCCTGCTGCTCTTTCAACAGACGGGCCTGTTCCTCACGTCCGCGCTGCAGCTGCTCCTGTAGCATCGCCATCAAAGCACCTAAGTCTGCCTATTTATTTAAATTAGCAAAGAAGCATCCCGAACATTCAAGCAAATGCGCGCAAATGGACGAGTGTGCGAGTGCAGACTTTCCAGAAACTTAGTTCTTCGGATGGCACTGTCGGTTGAGAGATTTGTGATGTCATTTTCTGCAACGCTCTACTCGCTCTCGTTCCTGACACTAGATGGCGCTAGTGTATCGTCGGCTTGAGCGCGTAACAGTTGCAAGAATAATGCCCGAAAAATTAATTTAACGGCCGGAGTGTCTTACTTTCGGCAAGTACATGTATAATATGTTATATTTCGAGCTAACAAATAATATCATATTTGGAACAAAATTACCGATCTAAATCACCCCTACAAATGTTTTGCCAAGGTTATTATATTTTTTTATATTTTTTTTATATTTTTATTTGTAACATACAGCTATTGACACACTATTGGCAGCCGCCAATATTACATGCATGTGAAAAACAAAAAAGCGTACTTGCAGTTTATTACTTTTTGTGTACAACACATAAAAACACATAAATAAAAAATTCTATTATACGCAAAAACATAAAATAATTAGTATTTTATTTATTCATTTTTCTTTATTGTACACCAATACAAACAAGTTTTAAGCTATTGCATAGCATCTATCGCGGGCCTTGAGTGCGGGAAAATCCAGAAATCGTAATCGTAACGAAAAAAACCTCACGTTCTCCGACGGGCACGGAGGTGTGGCTTGAAGGCCGCGCATTGTCTAACGATGGTCTAACGTCGTTTCTTTTCCTCAGTCTTTGTTGTCTTTGTCAAAGAGTTTTGAAATTTTGAATATGAATGAACAAAGTGCATTTATTAAGGCTGCTCTCTCGCAAAAAGCTTGAAAAAAGCGTGCAGATGAACCAACTTTTGAGAAATTACATATGAAAAAAATAGCTAGTAATCTACATGATTTGATACGTAATTTGGTTTAGCTATAATTTTTCTATCGGTGTCACATAATAAATAAAAAAATACCCAAATCACCTCCAAATCGTTGAGATGAAACCACTTTACTCCTTAATTGTTTATCAAAGGAATATAAAAAATGCTTTGCAATACAAAATAAAATAATTTGGTTTGGTTACTTTTTAGAAATATGTATTATTTTTATGATAATAAATTAAAAATGCGTCCCGATTAAATACTGCGTCTATATCACCCCCGCATTCGTCCACGAATTCAGTGCGGGGCGCATCGTGTTGCTAGGTGGACGTACACCGCGTTGCGAGAGCTCAGCACTACGAAATAAAATCGTAAAATATTACTGCAAAAATTTAATTTTGTTAATAGTGGAGTAGGTTTTTTCTGATTCTTGTTTAATAGTAGTGTTTTTTAGTTATATTAATTGTACAGTTTTATTAATGTTTAAGTTTAGTTTGTAAAACATGGGGAATAAGCAGAAACGATTGAAGAGAGGTCTAAAAAATATTACAAACAAAAGGGTATACATTTATCAAGGTAAGTTTTAAGTTTTATCTACATATTTCATAATATTAGACAGGTGCTGTTTATAAAATACCTATATTACTGTGATTTCGCCACTCTGTGATGACACAAAGCGCGGCAAAGGTAAGTGGCGGCAAGGCGCGGGCCGCGTCGTCGCATGGATGTAGCGCATGTCTGAGAAATTAAAAAATATATATTTCGAAGAAATGTGAAGTTCGTCAACACGCATTGAGGCAGCGTGGCGGACATTTCCTTGCCTTAAAACCCTCTCAGAAATTAGAGGAGGCCTGTGCCCAGCAGTGGGACGTATATAGGCTGTAACTTTACTTTTTTTTACTTTTATAAATATGTTATTTTACCGACGAAAATTTTAAAGAAAAAAAAAAATAAGCAACCGACAACCTCCTAGGTCCCTAGGTGACTTGCGAGATGTCTGTGTAACAAAACAAAACCGCTCAGAAAAACAGACTTTCCAACTGATAGCTAAATCAGCACGCAACAATTTCATTGGTGCCAGTGGGGATCGAACCCGGGTTGCTCCCGTACTGTGATACCTATAACGAGCGCTAACCATGTGAGCTACCACGGCTCTCAACGACATCGTTCCGTTCGTGTACAGCGCTGAAGATAGCAGAGTAAAAAATTAGAGATTGTGATGTTTGAAATTTGTCATCTGTGAGAGTGAATTTTATCTGTGTACTCTGTAACAAATAACAATATAGAAAAAAATCTGAAAATGATATTTCGCCATTTTTGCTTGTGTACTGGTTAGGAACTCGATCAAAAATTTGATAATTTTTCTGTTTTTATACGTTATTTCTAATGTTATTTTACATCAAATTAATTGTGAAGATATTTTCTTTAGGAAATATGTTTCATTACGACGATTCAAAAACGTTTACATATAATAATTTACCTCGAAATTCACTATACGCGATTATCGTTTATTGTTTATAATAGAGCGTGCCATTTGAATTTAAAGACAATTAATTGGACAATAAATAATAAGTGGCAAATCTTGCCGTGGAGCGTGGAACTGAGTAGTTACGCGTCTTGTAAATATAATTGCCGTACGGCCGCCCTGACGTATGTACTGCGCGAACCTGAGTTTTTTGCGACGCGGTCCGGTGATACAGTATTTTTCACAAATAGTGAGTTCGTTATAACGCGGGTTCGGTTAAATCTGGTTGAATTTGATTGTATTAACCTAAGTAACTTGAATTAATATCAAAGAAAAAGAAATACTGCATAAATAAAATAAATAAATAATTATAATTGCATAAGTTGATACAAAATGCTATGCAATAGCTTTACCGCGGCAGTCCCCGAGTGCCACACGTCTTTTTTTTATATAATAGGGTGACAGACGAACACAGTCCACCTGACGGTAAGTGGTTGCATTGGCCCATAGACATCTACATTTTTCCTCGATTACGAATCAAAATGCAGATGCGTTGTCACTCTTGAGGACTAAGGTGGAATACCTCGTTTCCAGTAAAAAGGGTATCCGGTTCTCTACACTCACCATACGAATCACAGCAGCATTAAGCTACTATTTTACGCAGGTATTCTGTGAGAGCGTGGTTCTTCCCCGGTCGAGCCAAACCATTCGTGCTACAACTATATTACTAATATAAATTGAATTAGTTAATTAAATGCAATCAATATACTACATACTATATTTTATTTTTTGACTGAAAGTATGCATACCAACGATCATAAATGCCCAAAACATAAAATAATTTTAATCAAACTTTTGATCATATTATAAATTATTTTAGTGTTCAATGCGACTCAATACTTCCTGGGCCAAATTCGAAGAAGAAAACAGAAACATAACAGAATGACGTAGCTCGCAAGGCAATAACGGGAAAAAGTGCTTTATTTATTATACCTTAAGGTTGATTTCACACAAAATGTTATTTAAACTATGTCTTTTTATTTCCAAGTGATAGGAGTATTGTATAGCTTTGTTCTTTTTTGTGACTAATGAACTAATGATCGTAATATTTGTGACTTTATCACCAGATGCGACGGTTGTAATTAGTTTGAACTTAAAACTATTTTAATTTCTGTCTCATTTCTTTAGTAAACAAATGTAGCTGTATAAGTATATATTCACGCGGACAGTATTTAGCTATGATTTCGTACGTGACCCATTATCTAGTTGGTATTGTTAATCGAAGTTCGTCCCTCTCAATCAATTTTGTAACAAAAATATAAAATGTACAGACATCTGCGATATACATTTTTATTATATGTAATAGATTACATAAATTCATATTTTATGAAAGAATACAAGCCCCTACTATTTCCCTCTGTGGATGTTGCAAGAGCTGGTAGAGTAAAACATCACGCTCGCGTAACAACATCAAGCAACATCATCCTGACAACAAAAATAATAACAATAAACTGGCAAGCGTGGCAGCGCTGGTAATTATCCCTCCTTTAACCCAGGATTTCCCAAACTTTAAAGATAATGAAAATCAAATCAATCATCAAATCGTTACACATCCTAAACAGTGCAATTGAAATATTATAATATAATTCTCGCTAACTATCTAGGTATCTATATAAAAGTAATGGGTTCTTCTCATCAATTTTACGCCAGTTCAAAAAAAAAAGTATTTGTATCTAAGTGTGAAATTATTCAACAAGCAAAAATAAATAATTTCGCGGATACTTGTTGACTTTTCCCTGGAACCCACTTTAAATATTTCTGCTCTTACCCATGTTCAGCAGTGAACTTGTGTATTGAAAAATTGTATAATGATTACAAAATTACACGGGACAATATCTTTAAATCATTAAAAAAAAACATTGCCCTATAAACTGCCTCATAAATTGTATTTCGAAATAGGAATCTTTATTGTATACAATGCTGAAAGATGTTCACACTAAAAGGTGATAAATATTTTAAATAAAGTGCTTTGTTCTTACATTAACCTGCTCTCCGTAGGTTATAAATTATTCCAGCGAGTCAATTTATGTCTCCGTTAAAGACATTGGCTCAAATTTATAGTGATTTTTGAATTTAATTGCTTTAAAACGGCTGCGTAACATTTATATTATCAACATTAGTTAATTGTCATTTTTAATAAAACATTAGTTAAAGAAGTGTTGGACTTCTCCAGAGATTTAAGATCAATCATTTTGCCGTGTAGTAGTTTCGTAAGAGAATCTAACACCCTTCTGTCATCTTTTACAGCACCCGTGGGTAATATATGGAGTAGTGGATATTCTTACACCGCAACTACGTGGGACGGTAAACCAGCACGACCAAAGAGAGATCAGGCACAGGACCAATGACTTAGCGTGCTTTCCGCGGCACGGGAGTGATATACCGTCAACTTCCAGACTTCGCGCAGATACTAAGAGTTTCTTGCCGAAAAACTCAATAACCTGATTTTTGACCCCGGATTCGAACCCGCTACCCTATGATCAGGATTCGCTCTACTTCAACCACTAGACCAACGAGGCAGTCACTATGATGTAGTCAAGCACTGACAAAGAATATTAAAAAAAAAAACTTATTACATCAGATCACCTTTTGATGAAAGGTGGGAGACATATGAAAAATAACCACCCTATATCATCCTAGTGTAGTGGCGGTAAAGAATATCCACTACCCCATATCTTCCCGTGGGTGTCGTAAAAGGCGACAGAGGGAAACAGGCAGGAGATGGGCAGCAGCATCTTCCTGATAACAGCAACTGTACAACAAAAAAAAACTGCGGTTGCCAACCCGCTCGCCAAGCGTGGCAACTATGGCAATATACCCCCCATTAACAATTACACAAATAGACGGCCCCCAGTCCCCGGCGGCCCAGCTATTCCTGGCTACGGTGGCGACCATAGTGACGGCGGGGCAGGGGGTGCTAAGAATCTCCGGTGGAGGTTTGGTTGCCACCTACGACGACTCGACCTGGCAACATTTAACGCACGCACCCTGAGGACTGACGAGAAGATCCTGAAGCTGGAAGAAGAGATAGACAAGTTGCGCTGGAATATTATAGGATTATCCGAGGTCCGAAGAGAGGGGGAGGACACGGTGATTCTCGAATCCGGCAACTTGTTCTATCACCAGGAGGGCGACCATCTGTCCCAAGGAGGTGTCGGATTTATCGTCCACAAGTCTCTCGTCAACAACGTTGTAAAGATTGGGAGTGTGTCGACGAGGGTCGCGTACCTGATACTCAGATTCACCAAACGGTACTCGCTGAAGGTCATACAGGTCTACGCACCAACCTCGGCACATCCCGATGAGGAGGTGGAGGAAATGTATGAGCATATTTCCAAAGCCATGCATTCCTCCAAAACCCACTACACGGTGTTGATGGGAGACTTCAACGCAAAACTAGGCACAAGAGAAAACGGTGAGCTGAAGTTAGGGAAATTTGGAGTAGGGCAACGGAACCGAAGGGGCCAGCAGCTTTATGCAGAAAGAGGGACTCTTTATGATGAACTCTTTCTTCCAGAAGCGGCCCCACAGGAAGTGGACCTGGTCGAGCCCCGACGGTTCGACAAAAAATGAGATTGACCTCATTATGACGACCAGACGCCAACTGTTCAGTGATGTCTCAGTGATCGCAAGGGTGAAAACTGGCAGCGATCACCGAATGGTTAGAGGCACACTGAACCTAAACGTTAAGTTGGAGAGGTCTCGTCTAATGAAGTCAACGCTCCGTACCCCTCGTGCTCTAATCCAGAATCCCGAAAACTTTCAGCTTGAGTTACGTAACCGCTTTCAGTGCCTAGAAGATTGCAATGCAGTGGACGATATGAATGACAATCGCTCATGGAAACTGTCCATGCAGTCGGAGCTAAGTTCTGCAAAGACCCGCCGCAGAAAACAACAAAAACTCTCCGATCACACTCTTAATCTCATGGCTGTTAGACGGGAGATGAGGCTGCAATCGTCCAAAGACCTAAGACCAAAGTACAATCTGCCACTTTGCCTAGCGTATGTGGACTATGAGAAAGCATTTAATTCTGTCGAAATTTGGTCGGTGCTACAGTCCCGTCAGCGATGCCGAGTTGACTGTCGGTAGATCGAAGTGCTGAAGTGTTTA
Organism: Parnassius smintheus behrii; assembly: GCA_036936625.1. Classification (NCBI taxonomy): domain Eukaryota; kingdom Metazoa; phylum Arthropoda; class Insecta; order Lepidoptera; family Papilionidae; genus Parnassius; species Parnassius smintheus. The sequence continues at coordinate 17,368,789 of JAUPFT010000026.1, read as the reverse complement.
TACAGTAGGGCTACGATGGCTATCCGAGTACAGAACCAGAGCTCGAAACCTATCCAACTGCAGAGAGGTGTGTAAGACAGGGTGACGTTATATCCCCGAAACTCTTCACTGCTGCATTGGAAGACGTTTTCAAGCTACTGGACTGGAAAGGATACGGTATTAACATCAATGGTGAGTACATCACTCACCTTCGATTTGCCGACGATATAGTCCTTATGGCAGAATCGCTGGAGGACTTAAGCACTATGCTCAATGACCACAATAGTGCCTTCCAACGGATAGGTCTTAAGATAAACATGGACAAAACAAAGATCATGTTTAATGTCAATGTCACACCTATGCCGGTAGTTGTTGGGAGCACTATGCTCGAAGTTTTTGACGAGTACGTTTACCTGGGACAAATAGTCCGACTAGGTAAGTCCATCTTCGACCGAGAGGTCAATCGACGGATTCAACTCGGCTGGGTAGCGTTCGGGAAATTACGACATATCTTCTCGTCAGGTATACCTTAATCTCTAAAAACTAGATTGTACAACCAGTGCGTGTTGAGAGTGATGACTTACGGATCTGAGACGTGGTCCATCACTGCTGGCCGTATGAGGACGCTCAAGGTCGCTCAGCGAGCTATGGAGAGGGCTATGGTCGGAGTTTCTCTGCGTGACAGACTCAGAAATGAGGATATCCGCAGTAAAACCAGAGTGACCGACATAGCCCAACGGATTAGTAAGCTGAAGTGGCAATGGCCCGGTCATATAGCTCGAAGAACCGATGACCGATGGGGAAGAAAGGTTCTCGAGTGGCAGCCTCGTACCGGTAGGCGTAGTGTAGGGCGACCCCCTACTAGATGGAGTGACGACCTGGTAAGATATGCAGGAAGTCGTTGGATGCAGGTGGCTCAGGACCGTGCTTTGTGGCATTACTTGGGCGAGGCCTATGTTCAGCAGTGGACTTGTGAAGGGCCGTAATGATGATGATATCATCCTATGGCTGTTGAGAGAGTCAACAAACGAAAATTAAACAAATGTGCAGAAGCGTCTACCTAATAAAAACTAAAAACGATAGAAAAATGCGCTTGTCAATCCGCTGCTAAGCATGGCAACTATAACAAATATCCCCCATAAGAGGCAATCTATGGAGGAGGCCTACATTTGTTCACGAGTGGATTTTGTTACGTTGATAAGAATGAATAAACAAGTTAGATGAATTCTTATTTTCCAGCAATCATCACTTTATTGACTATTCTTGTAACTCGTTATATAGTAGAGCCGCGCTGCAATTATATTATGGTTCTAGGACGAATAGATCAGCTCGAACGGAGATAGACTATGCTCTCACAGAATATCAAAGGGAAATCTCTTCCGACAGAAGTAGAAACAATAAGCTAGAGTATAGACTAATGAAATTTTGATATGCTGTCGCTTTTAATTTAAAAATACTCGTATTCTAAAATATTATTTAGTATCTTTAGTAATAGACCATTAATTAAAATAAAGTTGAGTTAAAATTTTCATAAGTTGTAGACTAGTAAATAACATAAGAGTTAACTCAAATTAACTAATGATACTTATGACTGACAAAGTTACTTCACACCGTTGAGTAAAGAACTCTCATTTCTAAGATTCTGAGAGGGTTGAAATTAAATTAAGTTTAATTTTCTTACGTGAAATTAAAACGAACTGAATTTGAAACTGTAGGTCCTATATATAATGTTGTTGTAAACCTTACTACATTCCTGATGAGAATGGCAGATATATTAAAAGTCGGAATATTTCCCTCTCACCCCGGATAACTCCATGTTAGCGGCAAATTATATCAAATTCTTTCTGCATGAATAATCACATACAAAAAGTTATTGAATTTAATTAAACCGGCCGGTCAGCAGCGGAACGAAAGTTCATCTTCCACGTTCGCCGTCTCTCAAGTTCGCCGTCGCTCAAGTTCGCCGTCCACACATTTCTGCAATATCAGGGGACTTCACTCTCCAACCTAAACGCCGTCCACTACCATCTCGAGACGGCGAGGCCGGCTCTGCTCTTTCTGACCGAGACGCAGGTGTCCTCTCCGGCTGATGTCTCGTATCTCTCCTGCCCGGGGTACAAACTGGAACACTCCTTTGTGCCTCGGGCTGGAGTTTGCGTTTACGTCAGAGAGGACATCTGTTCTCGACGCCTCGGCAGACTTGAAGGTTCGGACTTGTCCATCCTTTGGCTACGCGTAGACAGCGACGACCATCCGCACGTCTACGGGTGCCTCTATAGGTCCCATAGCGGTAATGCCGAAACAGGCCGACTCTTCGACCACGTCCAAATGACTGCAGATTCGTTGCTACAGCAGATCCCCTCCGCAGAGATCGTGATCCTCGGCGACTTTAACGCCCGTCACGCCGAATGGCTTGGTTCAAGTTTAACCGATCATGCGGGGAGATCTGTTCATGATTTTGCCTTGACATATGGTCTGACACAACTGGTTACTTCGCCTACGCGGATTCCAGATGTGGAGGATCATGCACCTTCCCTGTTGGATCTTCTGCTGACCTCTCACCCGGACGGATATCAGATTTCCGTCGACGCCCCTTTAGGCTCCTCGGACCATTGTCTGGTCCGGAGTGTTGTGCCACTCACGCTGAAATCGCGGTTGCATTCTGCAGGCTGCCGCCGTGTTTGGCACTATAGGTCAGCCGATTGGGATGGGATGCGGTTTTTCTTTGCATCCTACCCTTGGGGACGGGTTTGCTTCTCGCCGGATGATCCCAACGTTGTTGCGGATTCTGTTACTGATGTGGTACTTCAGGGTATGGAACTTTTTATTCCTTCCTCTGTGGTGCCCATTGGAGGCAAATCTCAGCCATGGTTTGGTCGCTCCTGTAAAATAGCATCATGCTATAAGCAGGAGTGCTACCAAGCCTGGGTTGATGCATCAGCGTCCCGGGATGTAAACACCAGCGCTCTAAAAAAGAAGTATAATTCCGCCTCTAGGTCCTTCAAAAGAGTCATCGCCGAGGCAAAGTCAGAGCACATAGGCAGAATTGGCGAGAAACTAGTTCGCCTTCCTTCTGGAACCCGTGCATTCTGGTCTCTCGCCAAGGCTGTCCAGGGGAATTTCTGTCAGCCATCTCTTCCATCTCTGCACAGGGAGGACGACTCACTGGCCCATACTGCAAAGGAGAAAGCCGATCTTCTAGGCTCTTTATTTGCGTCTAACTCGACTCTCGATGACGGGGGGAGTACGCCGCCGACCATCCCGCGGTGCGAGTGCTCCATGCCGGAAGTGCAGTTCACACAGCGCTCGGTTCGCCAAGCACTCCTCTCCCTGGACATCCACAAGTCGAGTGGGCCTGACGGAATCCCCCCAATTGTGCTGAGGACGTGTGCTCCAGAGTTGGCACCGGTTTTAACGCGTCTTTTCCGGTACTCCTACTCCCTAGGCGTAGTCCCAAAATCATGGAAGACGGCTTTCGTCCACCTGATCCCTAAAAAGGCGACCGCTCAGACCCGTCCAACTACCGGCCAATCGTCATCACCTCCTTGTTCTCCAAAACAATGGAGTCCATTGTAAACTGCCAGCTCATGAGGTACGTTGAGGATCACCAGCTGATTAGTGACCGCCAATACGGTTTTCGCCGTGGTCGGTCAGCTGGTGATCTTCTGGTCTACCTCACTCACAGATGGGCGGAGGCAGTAGAGTTCAAGGGGGAGGCATTGGCCGTTAGTTTGGACATTGCGAAGGCCTTCGATCGGGTTTGGCACAAAGCGCTTCTTTCGAAGCTTCCTTCCTATGGGCTTTCCGAGAAATTGTGCGATTGGATCACCAGCTTTGTTACAGATTGTAGCATCAAGGTCGTTGTAGACGGTGCAAGCTCCGATTGCAAGCCTATTAATGCTGGTGTTCCACAGGGCTGCGTGCTATCACCAACGCTGTTTCTTCTGCATATTAATGATATGTTGCATACCCGTAACATTCATTGCTATGCGGATGACAGCACGGGTGATGCTCTTTACACCGGCCGAGCTAATATTTCTCGGGAAAACGTCTCCGAGTGCCGGGACAAACTTGTGTCTGAAGTCAAGTCTTTGCTGAACAGAGTCTCTGATTGGGGACGACTAAATCTAGTCCAGTTTAACCCCAGAAGACACAAGTTTGCGCGTTAACCGCTTAAAAGAACCCCTTTGTCGTATCCCCTCAGTTTCAAGGCACTCCCCTTGTTGCCTCAGCCAGTATCGGAATCCTCGGCGTCGACATATCGAGTGACGTGCAGTTTCATAGTCACTTGGAAGGGAAGGCCAAATTGGCCTCTAAAAAGCTTGGCGTGCTCAGCAGAGCGGGACAGTATTTCATGCCGGCACACCGCCTGCAACTTTACAAGGCGCAGATTCGGCCGCACATGGAATACTGTTCCCATCTCTGGGCTGGGGCTCCCCAGTACCAGCTCCTTCCACTTGACCGCATCCAGCGCAGAGCGGCTCGAATCATCGACGACCGAGTGCTTTCCGATCGGCTCGATTTACTGGCGCTGCGAAGAGATGTTGCATCTCTTTGCGTATTTTATCGCATCTATCACGGGGAGTGCTCTGAGGAATTGTTCGGATTAATCCCAGCCGCCATATTTCGTGAACGCACTACACGGCAAACGTCCCGATACCATCCACACCATCTGGATGCTTGGCGGTCCACCACTGTACGTTTCACAAGGAGTTTTCTTCCGCGTACAACCTCTCTGTGGAATAGTTTACCACCGGCGATTTTTCCGGACCGATACGACCTGGGAACCTTCAAGAAAAGAGCTTACTCCTTTCTAAAGGGCCGGCAACGCACCCGCAATTCTCCTGGTGTTGCGGTTGATCATGGCGGCGGTAGTCACTTAACATCAGGTGAGCCGCATGCTCGTTTGCCCCCTCTTCTATAAAAAAAATATACTTCTCCTCCCTAGGCGTAGTCCCAAAATCATGGAAGACGGCTTTCGTCCACCCGATGCCTAAAAAAGGCGACCGCTCAGACCCGTCCAACTACAAGCCTATCGGCATCACCTCCTTGTTCTCCAAAACAATGGAGTCCATTGTAAACTGCCAGCTCATGAGGTACCTTGAGGATCACCAGCTGATTAGTGACCGCCAATAAGGTTTTCGCCGTGGTCGGTCAGCTGGTGATTTTCTGGTCTACCTAACTCACAGATGAGCGGAGGCAGGAGTCCAAGGGGGAGGCATTGGCCATTAGTTTGGACATAGCGAAGGCCTTCGATCGGGTTTGGCACAAAGCGCTTCTTTTGAAGCTCCCTTCCTATGGGCTTCCCGAGAAATTGTGTGATTGGATCACCAGCTTTGTTACAGATTGGAGCATCAAGGTCGTTGTAGACGGTGCAAGCTCCGATTGCAAGCCTATTAATGCTGGTGTTTCACAAGGCTGCGTGCTATCGCCAACGTTGTTTCTTCTGCATATCAATGATATGTTGCAAACTCGTAACACTAATTGCTATGCAGATGACAGTACTGGTGAATCTCTTTACACCGGCCGAGCCAATATTTCTCGGGAAAACGTCTCCGAGTGCCGGGGCAAACTTGTGTCTGAAGTCGAGTCTTTGCTGAACAGAGTCTTGGATTGTGGGCGACTAAATCTAGTCCAGTTTAACCCCAAAAGACACAAGTTTGCGCGTTAACCGCTAAAAAGAAGCCCTTTGTCGTATCTCCTCAGTTTCAAGGCACTCCCTTGTTGCCTCAACCAGTATCGGAATCCTCGGCGTCGACATATCGAGTGACGTGCAGTTTTGTGGTCACTTGGAAGGGAAGGCGAAATTGGCCTCTAAAAAGCTTGGCGTGCTCAGCAGAGCAGGACAGTATTTCATGCCGGCACCACGCCTTCAACTTTACAAGGCGCAGGTTCGCCTCGCCTGCAACTTTACAGCTGCACATGGAATACTTTTCCCATCTCTGGGCTGAGGCTCCTCAGTACCAGCTCCTTCCACTTGACCACATCCAGCGCAGAGTGGCTCGAATCGTCGACAACCGAGTGTTTTCCGAACGGCTCGATTCACTGGCAATGCGAAGAGATGTTCCATCTCTTTGCATTTTGTTTTTCATCTCAAACGTCTCGATACCATCCACACCATCTGGATGCTTGGCGGTCCACCACTGTACGTTTCAAAAGGAGTTTTATTCACGTAAAACCTTTCTGTGGAATAGTTTACCTCCAGCGATTTTTCCGGACCGGGTTAGGTGTCAGGATCAGGTGAGCCGTATGCTTGTTTGCTCTTCTATAAAAAAAATCTGTACACTCTAAGCCAAATTCGCCAGATATCACAATGTGCTCTGCTCGAATAGTTACCGTTATCAATCAGTTGCACTCTATATTCCGATAAAATAATGTGCTTCAGACCGAACTCCCTGATTGATTAGCCATTTGTACAGGACAGGACGAAAGCACAGGTTCACACAGAGTCTATTCCCACACTCTCATAATCAGATGGGACGGTATTCTAACATGACCGAAGAGAGATCAGGTTTTGTACCACTTCGAGAAACGGAGTGAAACATAGTCAACTTCCTTAAGAGGAAAACCCAACACCTGATTTTGGTCCGACCTGATATTCGATTCCTGGATCCCATAGTAGATACTATGCTTGCTAGCACTAGACTAACTTAATATTCTTAATATTCTGGTGGAAGCGTTAATGTGTGGAATCTTTTTTAATTTTAGAATTGTGGTTCTGGGATTTTTTATTTAAAAAGTGTGTATTGTGGCGAACGAATAAAAAGATGTACATTGTTCCATTGTCGTTAATAGGTCCTCACTAATACACTCATACCGAGTAATATATAATAACCTAAAACAACGTTACACGAATGTTGCGCGTGTCATCGCCCTAGTTGCACTTCCGATGCACACACCTAAATGCATTAAATAAATCTATATATTGATTGATTTTAACATCACATAATATAATTACCCCCTAGAAAAAAAAATGTTACAATAGTTTTTTGTACATTTAAGAAAATCCTAGAAAAGAAAATAAACAATTATATAATGAATAATTTGTATTATTTTTATATGTAATGTATTCTTTCTCATTTTTTATAATTTTTACATTTGGAGACAGATCTTCTACAACTATATACGGACCTTTATAAATAAATTGTAACTTATCGCCTGTTTGATGTTTCAAAAGTATAGGATCAACTTTATTATACACAAGATGGTTCATATTACTATCATACAATGCTTTTCTTCGTAGTATGTTTATAATCAAATTTTCTTTTGCATCTGCCTGAGCTTTCTGTAACCTATATTTTAATTCTCTGGGATAACTGTCGTAATTATAATGTGGATCTATTGTGCTATTTTGTAAATTACTTGGCAATGTACATTTGTTACAAAAAACTAACTCATATGGGCTGTATTTTGTCTTTGAATGAACCGTTGTATTGAAAAAAAAAACACCAGTAGGATAAACATGTACTCCAATTGGATTTGTTTTCCTCACATTTTATTCTAAGAAAAGCTCCTAATGATTTGTACGTATTTTCAAAAGAACTGATAGTTTGATGGTGGTAAGTTGTCGCATGCAACTTATTAATTTTTAATAAACTACATACTTCTGTTAACACTGCGGATACAAATTCTGTTCCCTGTTCATTTAAAATTTCACTTGGAATGCCATATCGCAAAAGAATGTAATTTACGAAATTTTGAGTCACGGTTACTGCATCTTTAGTTTGCAGAGGACAAGCTTCTACGAACTTACTTAAATTACATTGAATAGTTACATGTTTAAAATTATAATCATCTACATCTAGTGGGACCATAATATCTAAACTAATATTTTCAAATGCCGAATTGGCTGTATTTGTTATGACCATAGGCTCTTTTATGTACCTGTTAGTATGTTTGTGAATTTGTTCTCATTCGGATTCGTAATTTTTCTGTCAATTTAGTTATAAGAAATCGAGGATACTTTATTTTTAATTTTCACCTCACTCGTACGGGATTTTTTATTTCATGTAAAATATATTTATCTTTGATTATTAATCATATTGTGATATTTAACCTATAACACAGGGCCTCTAAGTCCCTCGCTAACACCTCTGGAGTCGACAACGATCGGGATCGCAGATAAATCGCTGCCTTAGTTGGCACTTGGCACATATAATCAATGATTCTTATTGGAGAATATATTCCCTGAATATTTAATTTTTTAGGGAACCTCTACACCTGTAGGTTGATCAGGCCTGGAATGAATAGATGATCTCTGATGAGTCAATCAAAGTAGGGGTAGGATTTTCTATATTCCTACGCTGCGCTCGAGTCAAAACTGAAATTAAACCAGTGATAAAAAAAAGTATTTCACGTGACATAAAAACACAATCCTCATTTACTGAAGTCAGTATAAACTTAATTACCTCGCATAGCGGCGGGATCGAATGTCTTTACCAACCCTTACAATTTATGTTTACAATAACTGATCGTGAGTATATTATATTCTGAATGATGAAGTTTTGAGTTTAAAGAGATGGAAGGAATATTTTGAAAGCGTGTTTATGACTGAGGAGACAATGTGTGTACTAAGTGAAGTAGAAACACCGAAAGAAGAGGAAAGAGGTAGCGAGATAAGTATAGATGAAATAATGAAAGCAATGAAAAGCATGAAAGCAGATAAGGCTGCCGGATATGATAGAGTTTCACTCAAAATGCTAAGGGCTGGAGAGGAAGTGGTGGCGGGCCTGCTGCACACCTTGTTTAATTTATGCTGGGAACTGAAGCGGATACCGGTAGACTCGTGCAAAGCCGTGATAATCCCAGTATATAAAGGAAGAGGGTCGCAGCAGGACTGTAAAAACTACCGTGGCATCAGCCTTCTTAGCATTGTGGGAAAACTGTATGCTAAGGTACTGATTGAAAGGGTCATGAAAGAGACTGATGGAAAAATTTGGGATGTGCAAGCGGGATTTAGGAAGGGAATGGGATGTACAGATCAAGTCTTTTCCATGCGCATGATCGCGGAGAAGTTTCTGGCCAAAAACCAAAAGGTTTTTTGTGCGTTCATGGACTTGGAAAAGGCCTATGACAGAGTGGATAGAGATTTGCTATGGCAAACACAGAACTCATTTGGGTTGAGCGCTGGCTTGATACAGGCATTGGAGTCTCTTTATAGGGACTCTAGTGTTAGGATCAACGGAGTCTACTCGGACTGGTTTAACATCCATAAAGGTGTCAGATAGGGCTGTGTGGCTTCCCCGTGGCTGTTCAACCTATTTATGGACAGTTGTTTTGCAAAATTTGAAAGTTGAAGCATGCGGGTTAAGGATGGGTGAGTTAACCGTCAAATGCCTTTTGTACGCCGATGATCAAGTTATTCTTGCGTCGTCGGCGGCCGAGTTGCAAATGATGGTTACATTAATGAACGGATCATTAAAAGAAAGGGGTATGAAAGTGAACGCAAGTAAGACGAAGGTTATGGTTTTTGAAAGAGAAGAAAGTAAAACGATTTGTGAAATAAGAATAGAAGGGGAGTTGATCGAGCAAGTAGATGAGTTTGTATATTTGGGCTGCGTATTTAGCAGGGATGGGAGATATGATAAGGATATAGAACGACGAGTGAATGCGGGAAATAGAGTAAATGGGGCCTTGCACTCTATTGTGAATAGTCAAAATGTGTCAAAAAAGGCACGTATGGCAATTCACAATGCTGTGTTGGTCCCTACATTAACGTATGGTAGTGAAAGTTGGGTGTGGCAGAAGAAGCACGAGAGTAGAATAAACGCAAAGAAATGCGGTCGTTAAGGAGTATGTTAGGGCTGAATCTGAATGTCAGGGTAAGAAATTGTAAAATAAGAGAAGAGTGTGGTTTACAAGATGATGTGGTGACCAGGATTAAGAAAGGAATGCTTCGGTGGTTTGGTCATGTGGAAAGAATGAATTAGGAAAGAGTGACAAAGAAAATGTATGGTGCAGAAGTGAATGGCAGAGTCGGAAAGGGGACGTCCTAGGCGAAAATTTATCGACGACGAAGGTCAAAGAGAAATGGCTGTCTATTAAGACAGCCATTCAATCAGTCAATCTTTTCGTTAGCCACTTCGAAAAAAATTTACTTATTTCTTTACTATGAGAACCGGATAAGATAAAGTAGTTACCTTATTATAAAGGCTATGAATATCAGTCACTAATTTAATAATTGCAGTTAAGTCGCTCGTGGTCATTTCTGAATTTTTAAAACAATTTTGCACGTGAGATAAAATTCAGTCCAAGTTTTCATATTTTAAGCGAGCTTTATCGTATGTCCTAACTCCAAATTCTGTGCGCTGACTTTCTGGTACTAACTTGCTAATATATTCTTTTATCGCAAATAAAATATTATATAAATCGGTTAAATCAGTTATGAATTACATAGCACAAATAAAATAAAGTAACAAAAGTCTGAAATAATATGATAATAATAGAACGGTAACGTCTATTTACACATCACTGGTCTGATTTATTTCGGAAATAAATGTGGCCTTAAGGAAGAGACTATTTAGTTCTCGTTAAGCAATCTAATATTATGTTTCCTATATTTTCTAACAAAGTAGTATGCAATACACAATAACAAAACTATAAGAATAGTTACAAAATAGTATTTCAGATGTAGTAAGCCCCTGGCAAATTTTTTCGGTTGCCTGTGCGTCACCTGACAGTGTTTGAGAGATTATTACTTCTTCTTTCGAGTTTCGAATACCCATTATAAAAGATTTAGTCACTACTATAAAGAATCGAAGGAAGGAGAAATACTTTAAATATGGTTCTATTTCAATAGAAGGGATACGTAGAGCAGCTTGGCCATAAAATTGACGAACACTGCAAGGGCTGCAACCAATATTTCAGCTTTCATTTTCTTGTTTATTTCTTTCCTGGACACCACTGAAACGGGATGATCTTAGACAACACTGAAACTGCGTCGATCTTCTATAAGGAACTTCTCTCTTCTATAATTTGTCTTCAAAATCTTCTTTAAGGAATCTCTTTCTTTATAATTGTCTTAAAATCTTCTATATGAGGAACTTTTTTCTTCATAATTGTCTTATAAATCTTTTATAATTTTGTTCTTCTATAACGTTTGTTTATGATGTATGAGAACTGTGGCGAGCAAATAAAAAGATATTCACTTTTCCATGGTCGTTTATTAGTTATACGCAAACACATCATACCGTAGTCTATACACTACAGAGTAGTGTACAAACTACATCACCCGAAGGTTGTACTGATCAGGGTACCATTAACCAGAAATAGACCATTTCACTGCCCAGTCACTAAGTAAGGCGACTGGGCAGTGAAATGGTCTATTTCGAGTGTTACTTGCAGTCCATGCAACCAAATCCTAATAAAGGATACCACAAATTTATTGTTACTCATGAGTGCTGTGAATATACTGGCGTTCTTATCCTCAGTTGTGTACAGGCGGCCAGACTAGAAATAATTTTAGTCTAACAAAAACTTGTTCCATGTGGGAATCGAACCAGTCTCACACCACCATCTTCAAATGGTTAACCACAGCGTTATATCTCATGTAAACTCTATTACATAGCGCGCAAACAAACCTGGAATAATTTTTGTAGGCCTCACCAAATTAAGTTCCGTGCGTGAATCAAACCCGCTGTCCGTACCGTACAGTCAGTATCTATCATCGTACAGTCAATGCTTTGCCACTGCACAATCAAATCACCAAGCGTCTGCCTCTAACATGAAACACGAAAGAAACTCAATAAACGTGTTTTCTTTCACTACATAAACTAGTACGTACTGAGAAGCATTCCATCTTTATCTTCGACGACCACGCAACTGTAGTATTCTATGTTTTGAAGCTGATTGTGGGAGTCTTGGCCTGTCTATGGTCCGCGTATAGCCAATAATTTTATAGACTGTTGTTCCGGTGGCCACAACAGAAAATAACGATAATCAACATCCGCTATATAAGGGAAGCATCACGCTCTCACAGAATACTACCATAAAACAACAGCTAAATGTCAGTGTTTCGTATGGTGGGTGTAGAAAACCGGAGACCCCTTTTACTGGAAACGAGGAATTCCATCTTAGTCCTCAGGGGTGGCAACGAATCTGCATTTTGATTCTTAACCAAGGTTAGATGTAGATGTCTATGGGCCACAGCATCCACTTACTATCGGGTGGACTGTGTGCTGGTTTATAACTCTTATTTTAAAAGGTTCGTAAAGTTTCATATCAATTGGTTCAGGCATTCGGAATATTAGCAACAGACGGACGGACAGACGCATAGACAAACAAAAATTTTAAATGGTTATTTACGTCTAAACGCATTCAAGTAATCCCTTAAGCTTAATATAATATAATTATTTCAATATTTCGGGCAACTTTAATTTTATTTAAATATATAAAACGGAAACTAGGAGGAGGACATACAAAAATAGCAAACAAGCTTTGTCAATTGAAATAATACTAGTTTTTACGGAATTCCAGCTGTCACATCCTGTCACGTCAACATCTCAGTCCCCCCCCCCCCCGTGACCATGGGTGCTGTAAAGCGCTCGAAACGTCGGGTATTTAAAAAGTTAAATATACGCGATAAATTCCGTAAAAACTAGTATTATTTCAATGTGTAGTGTTCGCGTAAATATAAGAAATCATTAAGCTTTTTCAATAATTAGGAAAACTTCGAAAATTCAACTTAAAAAGTCTAACACTTCACGAACGATAATAAAATCGACTAAAATATTTTCTATCACGTCAACTGTCAAAATCACGTCAATGAAGCAGCGCCCTTTTGAGTCAAAGTAGCCTAAGTTACTCCTTATAATATCAGTTATCTGTCAGACAGACAAGGAGCCAAAATTTTTAAAAATTTTATTTTTTTTTTGCTATAAATACCGTACATAACACTTCAATTTTCAGACACTTCAATTTTAGTTTTTTACGCAGATTTAGAATCTTATTTGTACGTTACTAAATCTAATTTATAAAAATTAATATTTATTTGTTCGTATTTGATGCGCTGTGCCATAGCGTTCATCATCAGATTGCGGTAAAACTTTGTCAACATATTGTTTGCACTTACGCGTAGGTTAAAGGCAGACTAGAATTAACTTACAGTAGGTGGCGCGTGTATCATACTAACAAATTTATTTGAAAGTTATTTATTATTCAATTTCAATTAATGTATTATCATTACTAATTAAACAATATAACTCTTCCAAATTTAAAACGATATTTCCACAATTATTATTTCTGTGGTTGCAACGCGTCGGGCACCAGCCAGTGATATAATAAAACTGTCAACAAAATAGTTTAGCATAAATCTTTTGTATTATAGTAACCGCTACACGATGATGTTAACCCAATAGCAAGTGGGAATAAATCAGATTAATTAGTCGACACGGCTGTGAATAGCGTATACGCTATTTTAATAATATTTATGGCAAAGTATATTGCAATAAGATAAACTGCGTTATAAATACATGACTGCGAATACGGACACAGTCACAGTAATGTACCCGGGCTGGGTTTTTGGTTAGAATGTCAATTACCGTTACTTTTACAGCCTATCAAAGACCACTGACGAAGATTGCCTTCCTCCCCCATAAATTGCCTCATATGGCGATATTTGCCATAGTTGCCACGCTTGGCAAGCGGGTTAGCAACCATCGTTTTTTATTTTTAGTTTTTATTAGGAAGACGCCACTCCTAATTTTTTCCTCGGTCGCCCTTACTACATCTACGGGATGATATGGGGTATCGGATATTCTTACACCGCTACTATGCGGAATGTCAGCTTTAGATGAAATTTGGGAAACAACATAATTAGATAGTTTTAGAATCTGTTGCGTCTGGGGTGGAAGGACTATGTACTAACTGTTTAGGTGACTTTAAAAGAAAAAGGATTACAATTTGTTTGTAATATTCGTCTATTGTGAATTTTATTTGATTTGATGATTCTTTATTAATATTTTTTTCATAGAAGAGGGGGCAAACGAGCATGCGGCTCACCTGAAAGTAAGTGACTACCACCGCACATGAACAATCGCAACACCAGGGGAATTGCAGTTGCGTTGCCGGCCTTTTAGAAAGGAGTAGGCTCTTTTCTTGAAGGTCCCTAAGTTGTATCGGTCCGGAAAAGTCGCCGCTGGTAAACAATAGGTTATACTTCAGGCGTCATCCCATGGAAATTAAGGGATTTTTTTAAATTAAGGTCTTTATTATAACTATTAGGATGAATTAGAAATTTTGATATTCCATAATCCAGATAAAAGTGTAAAATATTAAATGGACTTTATATTTATCATCAGATGACGTATTAGCTTCTTTGTCTGTTCACTTTTATAAAATAATACTCTGTTCTATCTCTTAAATAATTTCTGGTTATATTTTTATCAAAATGAAAGTTTATAAGTGTGAAAGTGAACAATGAAAGTCACATACATTAATTTAAAAACATAATTTATCTTAATCCCAAACATTTAATTTATTAAAGAATACATTAGTGTATTGTTTATAGTCAATGATTTTCGTTTTGTCATAAAGCTATTGTGAACCTTTAATTTCGGTAAATCCGACTAAGGCCGTAGTTAGTTTCGTGTCGTTAACTTCTCCATGCTTAACTCAGAAATTGCTCGGATAGGCAGTTTAAGTGAAAACAACACATTATTTAACGGTCACTACCAAAAGAGTCAACGTGCACGAAGGTTAGCACAAAATAATATTTATGACTGTAATTTTTTTATAGTATAACGGTGACAAACGGGCACACAGTCCACTTGAAGTTAAGTCGATGCTGTGGCCCATAGACATCTACGTAGATCACTCAAAAAGTTTTGAGATTCTCGAAATTTAAAAATGGAACGCACCAGTTTTATATGTTCATAAAAAGAACATTTATTTACAAAATAGAACTCCATAAGCTAATTACTCAATACTAAAAAGAAAACAAAGTTCTATTAATTTTCCTGCAACGCTTCCCGCGCTTTTCATTTAAGACGATGGATGTGAACCGTGAAAATTTGCGTGCTATGATCCACTATGATTTTAAATTTGGTTTAACCAAACAATTAGGTTTACAACGGTTACAATCAGCTTATGGGGACTCAGCTCCATCACGCGCAACAATTTTAAGGTGGTTTGATGAAATAAAAAGGGGTAAAATTAACCTTAAAGATGACCAAAGATCGGGGCTCTGCAAACAGCAGTAACGGCAGAAAATGTATGGACTACTGAAATATTGGTGCGAGAACCCACGAATCACATATACGGACATCGAAAAGATTGTAAGCATTAGTTCGGGGAGCATTCATACCATCCTACATCAACATATTGAGGATGCTTTGTTGTCGATGGATCCCTCGTTTGCTCTGCGAAAGCAAAAAATAGACTCGTGTGTTTAGGTGCCACGAAATGCGTCTACCTTTTGAAAACGGGGCATCTAAGCGTGTTTCAGAAATCGTTACTGGTGATGAGATATGGGTCTATCAATATGATCCGGAAAATAAAAGGCAATCATCGGTGGTCTACTCAGAAGGATAGCTACCGACAAAACTGCAAAGACCTTGCAACGTGGACAAAAAAATGGTGGCTAGTTTTTTTTTCGCGGAGCGGTCATTTGTCGATGTCAATACTGGGAAATTGTAGGTCTATCAACTCTGAATGGTATACTATATTTGCACTACCCAAAGCTTTTCAAGCTGTGAGAGAATACCAAAGACCAGGCTTCGGGGAATCGTGCTGCATCACGATAAAAACCACCTCTTCACATACCTTCCTTTAGGAGAATAAAAGCAATTATTAAGGGATCTGGTGTTGAAACTCTAATTCACCACCCTAAAGCCCTGATGTAGTTCCTTGTGATCTCTTTTTGTTCCCAAGAGTCAAAAAAAAAAATAAAAGGCAAGTTTTTTCAAGCGCCGAAGAAACCGTGGCTGCCTACGAAGAAGCGATTTCCGACCTGTCAGATCAAGACTGCCAAAAGTCAGAGTTGGTTTAGGCGAATGGAACTTTGTATAGAGCATGATGGAGAATATTTTGAAAAGCTGGAAAATAAATATTAATAGTATCTAGAATACTTTTTGTATATCTCAAAACTTTGTCCAGTTTACACAGCGATCGGTTCGCAAAGCACTCCTCTCCCTGGACATCCACAAGTCGAGTGGGCCTGACGGAATCCCCCCAATTGTGCTGAGGACGTGTGCTCCAGAGTTGGCACCGGTCTTAACGCGTCTTTTCTGGTACTCCTACTCCCTTGGCGTAGTCCCAAAATCATGGAAGACGGCTATCGTCCACCCGATCCCTAAAAAAGGCGACCGCTCAGACCCGTTCGTCTACCGGCCAATCGTCATCACCTCCTTGTTCTCCAGAACAATGGAGTCCATTGTAAACTGCCAGCTCATGAGGTACCTTGAGAATCACCAGCTGATTAGTGACCGCCAATACGGTTTTCGCCGTGGTCGGTCAGATGGTGATCTGGTCCACCTAACTCACAGATGGGCGGAGGCAGTAGAGTCCAAGGGGGAGGCATTGGCCGTTAGTTTGGACATTGCGAAGGCCTTCGATCGGGTTTGGCACAAAGCGCTTCTTTCCAACATCCCTTCCTATGGGCTTCCCGAGAAATTGTGCGATTGGTTCACCAGCTTTCTTGCAGATCGGAGCATCAAGGTCGTTGTTGACGGTGCAAGCTCCGATTGCAAGCCTATTGATGCTGGTGTTCCACAGGGCTGCGTGCTATCGCCAACGCTGTTTCTTCTGCATATCAATAATATGTTGCAAACCCGTAACATTCATTGCTATGCAGATGACAGCACTGGTGATGCTCTTTACGCCGGTCGAGCCAATATTTCTCGGGAAAACGTCTCCGAGTGCCGGAACAAACTTGTCTGAACAACTGTGTCTGAAGTCAAGTCTTTGCTGAACAGAGTCTCGGATTGGGGGCGATTAAATCTATTCCAGTTCAACCCCCAGAAGACACACGTTTGCGCGTTAACCGCTAAAAAGAACCCCTTTGTCGTATCCCCTCAGTTTCAAGGCACTCCCCTTGTTGCCTCAGCCAGTATCGGGATCCTCGGCGTCGACATATCGAGTGACGTGCAGTTTCGTGGTCACTTGAAAGGGAAGGCCAAATTGGCCTCCAAAAAGCTTGGCGTGCTTAGCAGAGCGGGACAGTATTTCATACCGGCACACCGCCTGCAACTTTACAAGCGCAGGTTCGGCCACACATGGAATACTGTTCCCATCTCTGGGCTGGGGCTCCCCAGTACCAGCTCCTTACACTTGACCGCATCCAGCGCAGAGCGGCTCGAATTGTCGACGACCGAGTGCTTTCCGATCGGCTCGATTCACTGGCATTGCGAAGAGATGTTGCATCCCTTTGCATTTTCTTTCGCATATACCATGGAGAGTGCTCTGAGGAATTGTTGGGATTAATCCCAGCCGCCAAATTTCGTGAACGCACTACGCGGCAAACGTCCCGATACCATCCACACCATCTGGATGCTTGGCGGTCCACCACTGTACGTTTCAAAAGAAGTTTTTTTCCGCGTACAACCTCTCTGTGGAATAGTTTACCACCGGTGATTTTTCCGGACCGATATGACCTGGGGACCTTCAAGAAAAGAGCTTACTCCTTTCTAAAGGGCCGGCAACGCACCTGCAATTTCCCTGGTGTTGCGGTTGATCATGGGCGGCGGTAATCATTTAACATCAGGTGAGCCGCATGCTCGTTTGGCCCCTCTTCTATATAAAAAAAAACTTATTGTAATTCAAAATGCAGATGCGTTGCCAGCCCTGAAGACTGAGGTGGAATGGATTTGTTGGATCGTTCGATTATTATATTAATATAACTGGCTTCTTAATAGAAGGCTCAGGTTCAGGAGGTTATTTGAATGCTGTTGAGATATAAATAACCAGTTTCAAATAATTTTTAAACTTAAGAATTTGTGTGAAATTAAAAAAAAAATATATATTCTGTTAATATATCACATATCTAAATGACGCCAGATATTTGGATACTATCTAGGCGAAGACGGGCGAGTTGCTAGTATAAGGTATAGTAGTAAAAGGTAAAAAAAAAGAACACACAATTCCCCTGATGTTAAGTGTATGCCTTTGTTAAGTTTTGCTTTTTTATAAAACGGGGGCAAACGATCATGCAGCTCACCTGATGTTAAGTGTCGAACGCCGACCACAAACAAACTCAACACCACGGGAATTTCAAATGTTTTACTGGCCTTTATAAAGGAGTAGGCTCTTTTTTAAAAGTCTCTAAGTGATGTTGGTTCTGTAAAATCGCCAGTGGTAAATTACTAGTATATCACCCAGAACTCTCCTAGTAAATTGCCCATTAACACATTTAAATTTAACCATGAATAAGGATTAAAATTTAGATATGTTGTCACCCCTGAGGACAAAGCTAAAAATGGACTACTCTCTCATAAACTATCAAGGAGCCGTGACACTTCATGGGCAAAGCACTTGCCGTAAATTTATATTAAGTGGAGCCGTGCTGCAGCTGTATTAAACACGCATGGGTCAGCTCAACCAGGGTAAGAGGCCGCTCTCCGAAAACAGCAGCGTGAAACACCAGAATAATGCTTCTGTGTTTCTTACAGTGCATGCAGAGGACCGGGGGCCCTTCTTATTGAAAAAGAGGCTAGTCCTAAGGGACAACACATCTGCATTTTTCTTATTTATTGATTGGTCATGTTACCACTTACTGTTTATTTTTACTTCTGTTTTTACATGGAAGAGCCACGTTGCAGCTATATTATAGTGGTAGCACGAATCGGTCGGCTTGACTGGGTAAGGATCACGCTCTCATAGAATATCAACGTAAAATAGCAGCTCAACGCTGATGTGTTTTTTTAATAGGATATGAGACTCTAAATATTTTTATAGGATAAGGATGACAAACGAGCATGCAGTCCACCTGATGGTAAGTGGTTGCTGTGGCCCATAGACATCTATATTTATCCTCGATTGCGAATCAAAATGCAAATGCATTGTCGCTCGTGAGGACTATGATGGAATGTCGCGATTCCAGTAAAATGATTTCCAGTTCTCTACACACACCACCCGAAACACAGCAGCATTAAGCTACTATTTTACGCTAGTATTCTATGAGATCGTGGTCCTTCCCGGGTCGAGACGACCCATCAGTGCTATAACTATACTACAAATATAACGGCAGCATGGCTCTACCACGTATTTGTATATTGTGTTTAGTACGGTGAGTGTAGAAAACTGGATATGAGGCATTCCATCACAGTCCTCTTGGTGACCAAGAATCTGTGTTATGATTCTTAATCGAGGATAGACGCAGATGTATGTGAGCCACAACATCTACTTACCATCAGATGAATTGCGGGCTCGTTTGTCACATTTATTCTCTACTGTACCCTCAAAGTAATAGGTGGGAAAGTTTATGTTATTTATCTTATTTTATGTTTGATATTAGTTAAGAACATTCTACGAATTAGTATGCATAACATCAAAATTAAACTAAATATAACAACGAATTATCTTTGTAGTGTTTCTTTGCTTCTATACAAATCACTCGTAAAAGAATAGACAAAGCAGCAATTTAAGATCATTTTACGCAATCGAAACCATCAAAGTTGAAATTACAAACAGTTATTAAGGGGAAATATAATCTCAAATGGCTTAGCAAGATCCTTCGTTATGCCGAAAATATTGAAGCATTAATTTTGAAATAAATATATGGTATAGTTGAGGATTAATGTTAAGGATTATGTTAGACGAAAACACGATTTCGTAAAATTTTCTCGACGGAAAAAAAATCCAAAGTTACCTCCAAAACAAACAATAAACCGCTGTTATTCATAAAATACTTTAAATAATATCATGCAACTTTGCATACTAAATGAACTAACTATAAAGCAGTGCTTATGTTATTTACTTTTTTAAAATACCATTATTTTCACTGTAAAAAGAAATTACCTAAACTATGGGCCTCTTGAAGCGTGATTCCTGCCGCCCGGTCACTTCGCTTCGGCCTTTGAAGGGGGAGGTTGTGTTGCTTACGATCAGAATATACATTACGCAACAGGACGACGCAAAATTAAAATGGGAAATAACCGTAATAAAAATAAGAAGCGACTAGCTTGGCGTTAAGGAACAGGCATAAATATGATAAACCTAATGAAATAAGTGTCTAACGACCTTTCTACTTACAGTATTAGTGATTACAAACATGTCGGTACATAGCATACGACGCGCGGGTAAGTGGGGACGAAATTAGAATTTGAGCTGACTTACCATATCCCCTTAAAGACAGAATTCTTAATATCTCTTTGAAGTTATTTTGGAATCTTTTAAGAGATTTTCATCATTCCTTTATTCTAGGTTACTTGTTCATGTTTGTTACTCACTGACTAAATGAACAACAATGTAATGTATAGTCATGATTCACTATAGCTATATTAAGGTTGCCGCACGAATGGGTCGGCTCAACCGGGGAATGATCTCGCTTTCACAGAATACCTGCATAAAATGGTAGCTTTATGCCAATGCAGTGATCCATATACTAGGTGATATTTTGTAAAGTCTGGAAAAAATAGGGCGTAAACATGTGAACGTAATAAAAGCCTATGGCACTGATATTTAAAAATATATTATACATTTACATATTATGAAATTGATCTTTTAATCATCATCATCATCGTCATCATCATTACAGCCCTTCACAACTCCACAGCTAAACATAGACCCACTCCAACTTCGAACGAGACGTTACACAACGGATTCAACTCGGATGGGCGGCGTTCGGGAAATTACGATACAACTTCTCGTCAGGTATACCTCAAAACCTGAAAACGAGACTGTACAAACAGAGCGTTTTGCCAGTGATGACTTACGGATCAGAGACGTGGTCCTTCACTGCTGGCGGTATGAGGACGCTCAAGGTCGCTCAGCGAGCTATGGATAGGGCTATGCTCGGGGTTTCTCTGCATGATAAACTTAGAAATGAGGATATCCGCAGTAAAATCAGAGTGACTGAAATAGCCCAATAGATAAGTAAGTTGAAGTGAAAATGGGGCGGCCATATAGCTCGAAGAACCGACAACTTATGGGGAAAAAGGAGTGCTTTGTGGCATACCTTGGGGGACGCCTATGTTCAGCAGTGGACCTTCTAATAAATACTAACAATTCTAATAAATACTAATTTGAAATAAACTTTCAGTACTAAAAAATAACAAAAAAATTGAACTAAATAAATTAAAAAAAACTATCAAAATAAAATAATACGTACCCAATTAGTAGTATTTATTGGTAGATCTATTTTATATTATGTTAATGCAAAATTAAAATAAAATTGTAAAATATCAGTTCCATAGGCTTTTAATCCATTCACCTGTTACCTATAGTATACCCTATTATTCCCAAACGGAAATAATCATCTAGTATATAGGCGAAATACCACTAATTGACTGTCTCATGACGAGATTTCTAAAGAGTGTCTCGATCTGAAGGGTGCTAAGAACCAGCACAATTATTGGGTGTGAGATGTCGCCTCTTAGTTCTCTGAGGTTTGTAGTTGGCTACAAGTGTCCGTGGACTATAGTAGCTACTTATAATTTGGTTTGTAAGTTTGTTTGTCACTTCAAACTTATAAACAAAGCATTAGGATTTATAATCTATGATATCGCATAATCAAGTTCACACAAACTGGAAGGACAGACGTTTCGACGCGTCTTTTCTGGTACTCCTTTTTTATAGGATAGGGTGAAAAACGAGCACACAGTCCGGTAAGTGGTTGCTGGGCCACATAGACATCTACATCTATCCTCGATTATCAATCTTTAAAATCAAAATGCAGATGCGTTGTCATCCGTGAGGACTAAGATGGAATGCCTCGTTTCCAGTAAAAAGGGTCTCCGGTTCTCTACACTCACCATACGAAACACAGCAGCATTAAGCTACTATTTGACGCTGGTATTCTGTGAGAGCGTGGTCCCTCCCCGTTTGAGCCGACCCATTCGTGCTACTAACTACTAATATGATTGCAGCATGGCTCTATCACGTAAAAACCCTACTCCCAATGCGTAGTCCCGAATTCATGGAAAATAGCTTTGGTCCATCCGATCCCTAAAAAAAGCGACCGCTCGCATCCGTCCAATTACAGGGCTATCACCATCACCTCCTTGTTCTCCAAAATAATGGAGTCCATTTTAAACTGCCAGCTCATTAGTGACTGCCAATACGGTTTTTGTCGTGGTCGATCAGCTGGTGATCTTCTGGTCTACGTGACTCATAGATGGGTGGAGGCAGTAGAGTCTAAGGAGGAGGCATTGGATGTTTATTTGGACATAGCGAAGGCCTTCGATCGGATCTGGCACAAGGCGCTTTCGAAGCTCCCTTTCTATGGGCTTCCCATGAAATTGTGCAATTGGATTACAAGTTTCCTTGCTACTCGGTGCATTAAGGTCGTAGTCGACGGTGCATACTCTGATTACAAGCCTATTAACGCTAGTATTCTACAAGGCTGCGTGCTATCACCAACGCTGTTTCTTCTGCGTATCAATTATATATTGCAAACTGGTAACATTCATTGTACATTCATATCATCTCTGAAAACTAAAATGGAAAGCTTTAATTATTCTGGCTCTCTATATCCTCCATACTGAAACTCAACAGAGCACGCACTGTTATTACGCAGCACAAAATACGTAGTTCAGATTAGTTTTCGAAGGGCTATTTTCCACCACTCTACGTCTAAGCAAGTATTTTGCATGTGGTCGGGAATATTGTGATTTTTCGAACCATTAAATCTCCTCAAAGAAGTTGAGCAGTCCTTTATGTAGACAAGAACCTCAGGGAGTGAGGCAAGGTGTGTTTTCTGGGCGCGTCGAGATGTTAATCTCTGTATTCGGCGACCTCTGGACACGCCAGCAACACGTAGGCTGCCGTTTCTTCCTTCCTCATTCATTTCCTGCACAGGGAACTGTCTAAAGAAACTGAAATAGCAGAAATAGGTGAGAGGGTGTTATCAACTTTGTAGTGGCGGTGATAGAATATCCACTACTCCACATCATCCAGTGAGTGTCCTAAGAGGCAACGGAGGGAAACAAATCGGGAGGTAGGTAGCAGTGTCTTACTAAAATCAACTAAACATAAATGTTGCTATGGCAAATATTCCGGTATACTCGAAACTGGGAGAGAGTTGAAAATAAGACCGGTTCTCAATACGTCCTGTGTTATAATGAGAGCAAATGATCATGTCCTTAAAATGCAAGGATACTTAAATCGCACACATGCGAATGGGCGGCGTATACGCACGTATAATTGTAAATTGCAGCTTCAGATCTTTCTCGATATAATTCGAACATAATTTTGTCAATATTTAAAGTCTAGCGTACGATTCGTTTCACTCAAATCGAGCTTTCTTAGCAAAAAATAAATAAATTGAATTTATTTATTTTTTATGTTAATGCAAGATCTTTGGCTTGTGAAGAAAAATGAAAGCTTTTAACGTCATTAGATTAGCTTACATTAAGCTGTACTCTGAATGTTTTGTATTTTTGTAACTGTTCTATTTCTTGAAACAAAATGGATGGAAAATAACAAAGGCATATAAAAATTACTTGTTGTAACGTGTTAGCTTACTCATAAGCTTAAGTTATTTATGTATGTATGAATGTATTTATATATGGACGTATGTATGTGTATATTTGCTGTTTATTAGCTTCCTTTCTTTTAGTGAAAGTCTGCACTTACCAACACTTTTCTTGTTCTGTCAGGGTTTACTGACAGGGAATAACACAAGACATTTAAGTACACCCATTGTAAGACCCAATAAAAGATAAATTATACAATATTTTTATAGAATATAGGTGACACACGAGCACCAATAACACGCAACCACGGCTACTTCAAGATTAAATTATAGATCGGAACATAAATTATTAATTTAATTTTCGAAGTAGCCGTGTTTAACCATGGTAATGGGATGTTGAGCACCTCAGCCCCCCGCCCACGTGACCACGGGTGATGTAAAGTGCTCGAAACGACAGGAATATATAATAAGTTAATATGCTATAAAATCCGTAAAAATTAGTTTTATTTAAATATCATTGCGAATTCTAGACGTGAACAAAGCTAGTGAACTTGATGGTATAACAGGTGTAGTCCTGTATTGACGCGTTTGTTCCACCTCTCATTCAGAATGGGAATAGTGCCCAAATCTTGGAACGTAGCCAATGTGCAGCCTGTACCTATAAAGGTCAGCCGTGCCGAGCCTGCTAACTATCGGCCAATTTTAATTATCTCCATACTCTGCAAGATAATGGAGAGTATATTAAATGCCTACTTAAAGGCATACCTAGAGCAGAATGACCTCCTTAGTGACCGCCTGTACCAGTTTCGCCAAAATTGATCAACTGGGGACTTTCTAGGGTATGCCGTTTGGGCGAAGCCCCCGAGATTAAAGAGTAGCGCTGGGGTTTTCGCTGGCTTTTCACGGGACAGAGGTTTTTTTTCCAAACCAGTGGTAAAGTAAAAAATGACTTTCAGTAAGAATTACATACTTGTAATCTATATTGAATAAAAAAATATTCCTTTCAAAAGTGAGGAAGCATTAATTTGCAGTTTGATGTCTTGGAGGCCTTTGACAGGGTTTGGTACGCTAGTCTTTTTGACAAGCTTCCAGTGTACGGATTATCTCTGGCCTGATTGGCAAGGTGAAGGGCTATCTAAATAAACGAATTCCAGTCGTCGTCGATGGTTGCTCGAATCCCGTTGCGTAAACGCCGGAGTTCCTCACGGGTCCGTTCTCTCTTGAAATAAAAATGTTCTGAAAAGAATTGTCCCATGTTTGGATGTTCGACATTGTGTAATTTATGTACACATATTATAAACTTCCTCCATGATACAGGAGAAAATACAGGTGGTAACTTGATTCGTAATCAAGGATAGATGTAGATGTCCATGGGCTATAGCAACCCCTTACCATCAGGTGAACTGTGTACTCGTTTGTCACCGCCATTCTATAAACAAAAAAATTTCTTATTTATCCTTTTTATTCAATTTAAATCACATTCTACTTACATTTTATTTGTAACCCTGCTACGTCTAGAAATAATTGATTTTATACCCATTTCATTTTTCTATTTTGTGTTCCTCCTGCAAAGAGCTTTCCTCCACCACAATTTGTAATGAAAGTATAATTTTGTTGATTTACATCATACGAGTACTGTTGAAATGAATACAAATTGGTTTCTTATTATACATTCTTATTATTTCACAAATTTCTTATTTGAAAAATAAAAAGTGAAATGGAATTGTATTTAAGAAGAATCCGTTATAAAGATTTTTGTATTTAATAATCGCTTCAATCTCGTGTAAATCAATATAAGCATGCTTTGACTTGAATATAAAAATCAGCAATTTATTTTTTATTGCGTTTTATAATTCAGGAAATTTTTTAACTATAGATTAAATCTTAATAGTTTTAGGGGTTCAATTTTTTGGAAATTATCGCGTAATTTTTATGAGTTAGGTAGAGCAGAAGACCACTAGCTGATCAACAATGAAGAAAACCGTATTGGCGGCTACTAATCAGCTGGTGATCCTTAAGGCACCGCATGAGCTGGCAGTTTATAATGGATTCTATTATTGTGGAGAACAAGGAGGTGATGGCCTGTATTTAGACGGATCAGAGCGGTCGCCTTTTTTAGGCATCGGGTGGACGAAAGCCGTCTTCCATTAATTCGGGACTGTGCTTAGGGAGTGGATCAGTACAATTAAGGAGATTCTGTCAGGCCTACTCGACATGTGGATGTTCACGGAGAAGAGGCTTTGCAAACCAAGCGCTGTGTGAACCGCACATCCAGGATCGAGTGCGCAAACCGCAGGATGGTCGGCGGAGTGCTCTTCCCGTGTTGAGAGTCGATTTGGACGCAAAGAAAGAGCCTAGTAGATAGGCTTTCTCCTTTTCGGCATGGGCCAGTGTATCGTCCTCCTTGTGCAGAGATAGAAGTAATGCCTGATAGAAATTCCCTTGAACAGCCTTGGCGAGAGATCAGAATACACGGGGTCCAAAAGAAAGGCGAACCAGGTTTCTCACCAATTCTGCCCATGTGCTCCGAATTTACCTTGGTAATGACTATTTTGAAGGTAAGCATTAACACCATAAAAAGTAGTTATACTTCTTTTTTAGGGTGCTGATGCTTACATATCGGGATGTTGATGCGTCAGCCTAGGCCTGGTAGCACTCCTGCGGCTGCAGTCTCGACATAGTGTCTCGACTCCATCGCAAACTACCGATCGCTAAATAATAACAACAATAATGTCTTGCCGTAACGATGCTTACAATAAATGCAAGTCTCTACAGCCGAAATTTCGTGCAAGATCGTTAATTATCTTTACTTTATGTTGTTGTTACGCTAACGAAAAACGTATTCATAGTGCGGGTTTTCTTAAAAAAATATTGGATGTTAAAAAATAATAGGGAAAATTGGCAGACATTATTTTATAAAAATAATTGCTTTTCTTTGAAAATTGTACAGAAATAGAAGAAACCTTTTCTTATAAAAATATTTTGTATGTAACTTACAAGCAGCTTTTACCGTTTCTAAGAATTGAACTAAGTTAGTTCAATTCTTAGAAAATATAAATAATTAATAATAATAAATAAATAATAAATTAAATACCAAAGGACATAAAATTTTGTCTCCTTGCAACACTATTACATGTCTGTCTCGATTTGACAACGTTGACATTACCTACATATCATTTATTTTATGCTACACATTTTATAAAACATATCATATATTTTAATATATAAAATATAGTTTATATAATATTTTCAATGGTGGGGGACAGTGACGCAGGCGCAGGCCCGGTTTCGAGCTGCGTTAAGTAAGTACAACCCGAAAAGTATAACTGGTACAACTTGTCCAAATAATTATATGTGTACACCTATTTCGAATCTATCGTTGTTTATTGAATGGTTTGTTTAGAGACTGTAATTTTTACAATTTGAATATTTACTTCTATGTACGTTTCAGACGTAAGCGCACATCTCGAGTCACGAGTGGGCAGCTTGAGATATTATTGTCCAAGCTGGAAGCTTGTCCACATTTGTACACCAGAAAATTTGGTGGCCTGCAGGGCAAGGAAATTTTTGAAAAGGGCTGGAAGGAAGTTGCCGACGAGCTCAATCAGCTTCTCAACGGATCCGTCAAGACGCCTGAGCAGTGGATAACAGTTAAGTTTCGACTAAAGAATTTTTCTGATTTACTACTAATGGCTTATACATAAATCGGCCAGCACATTATGCAGTGCAGTGTACCTAATATTTACTTAAAATGCATAATTATTTATTTTGTAGGTATGGAGAGACTTCAAAAGGCAACCAAGGCATCACCACTGCTCCACTGACTGAGGTGGAAAAAAAATTGTGTCGCTGATAGGTTTTGAATACACATTTGGCAGCGACTGCCCTGACTCTATGCCAGAGGAAGAAGTGAGTTCAGTAGTGTGTAGTATATACTATTAATAATCACTTATATACAATTTCATAAACTTAATCAAACTTCATAATCATAGTTTTTGGTTTTAATGCAATTTACAATAATAAATAGTTTTACTTTTTATTATAGACATTACAACATGAGGTGGAGGCTGGAGTGGAAATAGAAGAAGTCGTTTATTTGTCTCAAGGTAAGTTTTTAAGATATATTAAAAATATAATGTAAATTCTGTTGCAATTTAAATGTAATCACCTACAATGTATTAAAACACAAATTTTAATTACAGGTAATGAATACCAGTTGCTTGAGACTGAGAGAGATAAAGCATCGCCAGCACCACAAATTAGTAAGTTTGTTATTTTTCTTACACCTACATTCATACCTCTACATGATTATATTTCACTAATATGTTTAATGTATTTGATTATTTCAGTAGCAAGTAACAGCAGAGCCACACCTGTTGCTTCACCAGCACCCAATCAGCAACAGGTGCAAGAAATAACATCTCAGCCAGCAGTCAGCAGCACCACAAATAAGTAAGTTAGATCTTTGTTATTTATATAATTCTTATTTACATACATTATATATTTGTGCTCCGCTGTTTTATCCACTATTTCAAGATAAAATGGTCTATGTGCCAAATGTTATATAGGTCTTCTGCTGTTTTAATGTGATTAATAAACAAACAAAAATCTTTGCAAATATTCACCTTTATACTATTAAATTAAAATTGTGATCATTTTATATGTATTATTTCATTACTTCAGCAGAGAGAGGCAGCAGTGCAGCAGCTGTCAGTACAACACCACCCACTGTACGACAGGAGAGGCCTAGAAGGATAAGGAGTAAGCTTGAATTTCAATTAAGAGCTAATAATATAAACATTAGTTCACAAGATGATCAGCTTGAGCAGAATAAAGCCAAAAATTATTTTAATTACAATACAATAAATTTTGGGTATTTTTACCTCGCCAATCTACTGCCGAGCAAGCTAATATAGCTCGGGAGGATTTCCTGGCAGTTGCAAAATCTAATGCAGATTCAATGAGGGTATGTTATAACTTCATATCTACATTCTGAACTAAACAGAAGAAAAAATCAATATATTTTTACGTGGTAGAGCCATGCTGCAGTTATGTTAGTAGTATAGTCGTAGCAAGGGGCCGGCTCGACTGGGGAAGTACCACGCCTATAACCACGCTAAGTGGAGTGAACCGGAGACCCTAACCTAAACCCTTGACTGGTAACGAGGCATTCTATTTTAGTCCTCGGGGGTGACAATGCATCTACCCTATCCTATCCTAAAGATTCACTAGCATGCTAGAGAGAATTAGCAAGCATTTCTCGATCTATCTGTAGTTTTCATTACAGTTGCTGGCAGAGGCTGCCAACATTCAGGCCGAGGCTGCCAGAATGCAGGCGGAGGCAGCAAAAGTTCAGGCCGAGGCATTTCATTTATTAGCTCAGGCTGTTCATAAAATTGGAGATTTGCTTGTTATTAAAAATAAGAAATAAATTAATATGTTTGATGTTTTATTTCAATTCACTTAATAGAATAGAATCATTTTTATTCAATATAGATTTTTTAGTAATTTTTTACGATTACCACTGCGTCGCCTCAGTACTTGTTAGGCCAACAGACCATTTGTGTAATTTTACAGGAGCAATGTTTTATTGTTTTTCTATGTTATGACTCAAATAAAGATGTAATGTTTGTTAGTTTCTAAAACTATGGCACATTTGGACTTCTAATAATGGGTAAAAATTAAAAACTTTTGACTATAACATTGTGTAAAACCGGTTTCAAAATGGATATTGGACAAAAAAACGAAACTATAATAACGTTATTGGATATACACTACATTCCTTAGGATGTTAACCAAATAGCAACCACAAGTATTTTGTGCTTGTTTGCCCTATAGCCTCAATTCACAGTATAGGGTGTGAAATTAAACAAATCCAGCGCGCATCATTATTGTATGTAAAATTATGTGTATATATATATATGTATTGTAAAATTAATAAATGAATTACAATTTTTTTTGAATCTCTTGACTACGATCTAACAGGCCTGAATTAAAATTAAATTTTGAATTCATAGATATACTACCGTGCCCTGCGGTTTCACCCGCGTTAATTTTAACGATACCGTTAAAAACGAACCAAACAAATAAACCAGACTAAACTCATACAACACCTACAAATCGCTAAAACCCCTCTCTCCTCTCGTATTTGTATAATACGAGAATATGTTTAGTACGGTATAATATGTTTAGTACGGTGAGTGTATAAGACTGAATACCGGGCATTCCATCACAGTCCTCTTGGTGACAAGGAATCTGTGTTATGATTCTTAATCGAGGATAGATGCAGATGTCTGTGAGTCACATCTACTTACCATCAGGTGAACTGCGGGCTCGTTTGTGACATTTATTCTCTACTGTACCCTCAAAGTAATAGGTGGGAGAGTTTATGTTATTTATCTTATTTTATGTTTGATATTGTATAAGAACATTCTACGAATTAATTTGCATAACATCAAAATTAAACTAAATATAACAACAAAATTAACTTTGTAGTGTTTCTTTGCTTCTATACATATCACTCGTAAAATAATAGACAAAGCAGCAAGTAAGATCATTTTACGTAATCGAAACCATCAGCGTTGAAATTACAAACAGTTATTAAGGGGAAATATAATCTCAAATGGCTTAGCAAGATCCTTCGTTATGCCGAAAATATTGCAGCATTAATTTTGAAATAAATATATGGTATAGTTGAGGATAAATGTTAAGGATTATGTTAGACGAAAATACGATTTCGTAAAATTTTCTCAATGGAAAAAAATCCAAAGTTACCTCCAAAATAAACAATAAACCGCTGCTATTCATAAAATACTTTAAATAATATCATGCAACTTTGCGTACTAACTGAACTAACTATAAAGCAGTGCTTATGTTATTTACTTTTTTAAAATACCATTATTTTCACTGTAAAAATAAATTACCTAAACTATCGGCCTCTTGAAGCGTGATTCCTGCCGCCCGGTCACTTCGCTTCGGCCTTTGAAGGGGGAGGTTGTGTCGCTTACGATCAGAATATACATTACGCAACAGGACGACGCAAAATTAAAATAAGAAATAACCGTAATAAAAATAAGAAACGACTGGCTTGGCGTTAAGAAACAGGCATGTCTGTACATAGCATACGACGCGCGGGCAAGTGGGGACGAAATTAGAATTTGGGCGGACTTACTATATCCCCTTAAAGACAGAATTCTTAATATCTCTGTGAAGTTATTTTGGAATCTTTTAAGAGATTTTCATCATTCCTTTATTCTAGGTTAATTGTTCATGTTTGTTACTCACTGACTAAATGAACAACAATGTAATGTATAATCATGATTCACTATAGCTATATTATGGTTGCCGCACGAATGGGTCGGTTCGACCGGGGAATGATCTCGCTTTCACAGAATACCAGCATAAAATGGTAGCTTTATGCCAATGCAGTGATCCATATACTAGGTGATATTTTGTAAAGTCTGGAAAAAATAGGCCGTAAACATGTGAACGTAATAAAAGCCTATGGCACTGATATTTAAAAAATATATTTTACATTTCCATATTATGAAGTTGACCTTTTAATCATCGTCATCATCATCATCATCATAACAGCCCTTCACAAGTCCATAGCTGAATAAAGGCCTACTCCAACTTCGACCGAGAGGTTACACGACGGATTCAACTCGGCTGGGCAGCGTTCGGGAAATTACGATACAACTTCTCGTCAGGTATACCTCAAAACCTGAAAACGAGACTGTACAAACAGAGCGTGTTGCCAGTGATGACTTACGGATCAGAGACGTGGTCCATCACTGCTGGCCGTATGAGGACGCTCAAGGTCGCTCAGTGAGCTATGGAGAGGGCTATGCTCGGGATTTCTCTGCGTGATAAACTTAGAAATGAGGATATCCGCAGTAGAACCAGAGTGACTGAAATAGCTCAATAGATTAGTAAGTTGAATTGGAAATGGGGCGGCCATATAGCTCGAAGAACCGGCAACTTATGGGGAAAAAAATTCACGAGTGGAAGCGTCGTAATGGTAGGCGTAGTGTAGGGCGACCCCCCACTTGATGGAGTGATGACCTGGTAAGACATGCAGGAAGTCGATGGATGCAGTTGGCTCAGGACCGTGCTTTGTGGCATATCTTGGGGGAGGCCTATGTTCAGCAGTGGACCTTCTAAGAAATACTACTAATTTGAAATAAACTTTCAGTACTAAAAGATAACAAAAAAATTGAACTAAATAAATAAATCAATTAAAAACTATCAAAATAAAATAATACGTACCCAATTAGTAGTATTTATTGGTAGATCTATTTACATACATACATATAATCACGCCTCTTTCCCGTAGGGGTAGGCAGAGACCACTTCTTTCCACTTGCTACGATCCTTACATACTTGTTTCGCTTCGTCCACTTTCATTATTCCCTTCATACATGCTCTACGGTTTAGGGTACTCTTAACCTGGCTTTTTTCAAGACGTTCCTAATTTGGTCTAGAAAAGTCCGCCTAGGTCTACCCCTTTCAGCACTTTCATTCACACTCACCTTATACACTTTTTTCGTCAATCGTTCTTCATTCATTCTCTCGATGTGGCCAAACCATCTCAGCATACCTTTCGCAATTTTTGTCACTACATCTTCTTTCAGACCACAACGTTTCCTTATCTCACTATTTCTTATCCTGTCACTCAGTTTAACTCCTATCATACTTCTTAATGCCC
The DNA here is from genome assembly GCA_036936625.1 of Parnassius smintheus behrii. NCBI lineage: Eukaryota > Metazoa > Arthropoda > Insecta > Lepidoptera > Papilionidae > Parnassius > Parnassius smintheus. The sequence goes on along the minus strand of JAUPFT010000026.1, from coordinate 17,336,537 downwards.
TCATCTCAACTGCATTTATTCTACTTTCATGTTTCTTCTGCCATACCCAACTTTCACTTCCGTACATGTGTGTCGGAACCAACACCCCCTCATACACAGCCAAACGAGCCTTGTTAGACACCTTCCGACTGCTCATAAAGGAGTGCAAAGCTCCATTCACCATGTTTCCTGCATTCACTCTTCTTTCGATATCACTCTCACACTTTCCGTCTCTTGTAAACTTTGACCCCAGATACACAAACTCTTTCACCTGTTCAATTTGTTCATCTTCAATCACGATATTGCAGTCTGTCACTGCCTCATCTTTTTCAAACACCATCACTTTCGTTTTCCTTACATTCATCTTCATTCCCTTTCTAACAAAAGCTCCACTCATAGCAGTAAAGAATTTTTCTGATTTACTACTAATGGCTTATACATAAATCGGCCAGCACATTATGCAGCGCCAGTGTACCTAATATTTACTTAAAATGCATAATTATTTATTTTGTAGGTATGGAGAGACTTCAAAAGCCGAGCCTGCACTAAAGCGGCAAAATTAAGACGAGAAAGGATGCGGACTGGAAACCAAGGCATCACCACTGCTCCACTGACTGAGGTGGAAAAAAAAATTGTGTCGCTGATAGGTGTTGAATACACATTTGGCAGCGACTGCCCTGACTCTATGCCAGAGGAAGAAGTGAGTTCAGTAGTGTGTAGTATATACTATTAATAATCACTTATATACAATTTCATATACTTAATCAAACTTCATAATCATAGTTTTTGGTTTTAATGCAATTTACAATAATAAATAGTTTTACTATTTATTATAGACATTACAACATGAGGTGGAGGCTGGGGTGGAAATACTAGAAGTTGTTTATTTGTCTTAAGGTAAGTTTTTAAGATATATTAAATATATAATGTAAATTCTGTTGCAATTTAAATGTCATTACCTACAATGTATTAAAACACAAATTTTAATTACAGGTAATGAATACCAGTTACTTGAGACTGAGAGAGATAAAGCATCGCCAGCACCACAAATTAGTAAGTTTGTTATTTTTCTTACACCTACATTCATACCTCTACATGATTATATTTCACTAATATGTTTAATGTATTTGATTATTTCAGTAGCAAGTAACAGCAGAGCCACACCTGTTGCTTCACCAGCACCCAATCAGCAACAGGTGCAAGAAATAACATCTCAGCCAGCAGTCAGCAGCACCACAAATAAGTAAGTTAGATCTTTGTTATTTATATAATTCTTATTTACATACATTATATATTTGTGCTCCGCTGTTTTATCCACTATTTCAAGATAAAATGGTCTATGTGCCAAATTTTATATAGGTCTTCTGCTGTTTTAATGTGATTAATAAACAAACAAAAATCTTTGCAAATATTCACCTTTATACTATTAAATTAAAATTGTGATCATTTTATATGTATTATTTCATTACTTCAGCAGAGAGAGGCAGCAGTGCAGCAGCTGTCAGTACAACACCACCCACTGTACGACAGGAGAGGCCCAGAAGGATAAGGAGTAAGCTTGAATTTCAATTAAGTGCTAATAATATAAACATTAGTTCACAAGATGATCAGCTTGAGCAGAATAAAGCCAAAAATTATTTTAATTACAATACAATAAATTTTGGGTATTTTTACCTCGCCAATCTACTGCCGAGCAAGCTAATATAGCTCGGGAGGATTTCCTGGCAGTTGCAAAATCTAATGCAGATTCAATGAGGGTATGTTATAACTTCATATCTACATTCTGAACTAAACAGAAGAAAAAATCAATATATTTTTACGTGGTAGAGCCATGCTGCAGTTATGTTAGTAGTATAGTCGTAGCAAGGGGCCGGCTCGACTGGGGAAGTACCACGCCTATAACCATGCTAAGTGGAGTGAACCGGAGACCCTAACCTAAACCCTTGACTGGTAACGAGGCATTCCATTTTAGTCCTCGGGGGTGGCAATGCATCTATCCTATCCTATCCTAAAGATTCACTAGCATGCTAGAGAGAATTAGCAAGCATTTCTCGATCTATCTGTAGTTTTCATTACAGTTGCTGGCAGAGGCTGCCAACATTCAGGCCGAGGCTGCCAGAATGCAGGCGCAGGCAGCAAAAGTTCAGGCCGAGGCATTTCATTTATTAGCTCAGGCTGTTCATAAAATTGGAGATATGCTTGTTATTAAAAATAATAAATAAATTAATATGTTTAATGTTTTATTTCAATTCACTTAATAGAATAGAATCATTTTTATTCAATATAGATTTTTTAGTAATTTTTTACGTTTACCACGGCGTCGCCTCAGTACTTGTTAGGCCAACAGACCATTTGTGTAATTTTACAGGAGCAATGTTTTATTGTTTTTCTATGTTATGACTCAAATAAAGATGTAATGTTTGTTAGTTTCTAAAACTATGGCACATTTGGACTTCTAATAATGTGTAAAAATTAAAAACTTTTGACTATAACATTGTGTAAAACCGGTTACAAAATGGATATTGGACAAAACAACGAAACTATAATAACGTTATTGGATATACACTACATTCCTTAGGATGTTAGCCATAGCAACCACAAGTATTTTGTGCTTGTTTGCTCTATAGCCTCAATTCACAGTACAGGGTGTGAAATTAAACAAATCCAGCGCGCATCATTATTGTATGTAAAATTATGTGTATATATATGTATGTATTGTAAAATTAATAAATGATTTACAATTTTTTTTGAATCTCTTGACTACGATCTAACAGGCCTGAATTAAAATTAAATTTTGAATTCATAGATATACTACCGTGCCCTGCGGTTTCACCCGCGTTAATTTTAACCATACCATTAAAAACGAACCAAACAAATAAACCAGACTAAACTCGTACAACACCTACAAATCGCTAAAACCCCTCTCTCCTCTCGTATTTGTATAATACGAGAATATGTTTAGTACGGTATAATATGTTTAGTACGGTGAGTGTATAAGACTGAATACCAGGCATTCCATCACAGTCCTCTTGGTGACAAGGAATCTGTGTTATGATTCTTAATCGAGGATAGATGCAGATTTCTGTGAGTCACATCTACTTACCATCAGGTGAACTGCGGGCTCGTTTGTGACATTTATTCTCTACTGTACCCTCAAAGTAATAGGTGGGAGAGTTTATGTTATTTATCTTATTTTATGTTTGATATTGTATAAGAACATTCTACGAATTAATTTGCATAACATCAAAATTAAACTAAATATAACAACAAAATTAACTTTGTAGTGTTTCTTTGCTTCTATACATATCACTCGTAAAATAATAGACAAAGCAGCAAGTAAGATAATTTTACGTAATCGAAACCATCAACGTTGAAATTACAAACAGTTATTAAGGGGAAATATAATCTCAAATGGCTTAGCAAGATTTTTCGTTATGCCGAAAATATTGCAGCATTAATTTTGAAATAAATATATGGTATAGTTGAGGATAAATGTTAAGGATTATGTTAGACGAAAATACGATTTCGTAAAATTTTCTCAATGGAAAAAAATCCAAAGTTACCTCCAAAATAAACAATAAACCGCTGCTATTCATAAAATACTTTAAATAATATCATGCAACTTTGCATACTAACTGAACTAACTATAAAGCAGTGCTTATGTTATTTACTTTTTTAAAATACCATTATTTTCACTGTAAAAATAAATTACCTAAACTATCGGCCTCTTGAAGCGTGATTCCTGCCGCCCGGTCACTTCGCTTCGGCCTTTGAAGGGGGAGGTTGTGTCGCTTACGATCAGAATATACATTACGCAACAGGACGACGCAAAATTAAAATAAGAAATAACCGTAATAAAAATAAGAAACGACTGGCTTGGCGTTAAGAAACAGGCATGTCTGTACATAGCATACGACGCGCGGGCAAGTGGGGACGAAATTAGAATTTGGGCGGACTTACTATATCCCCTTAAAGACAGAATTCTTAATATCTCTGTGAAGTTATTTTGGAATCTTTTAAGAGATTTTCATCATTCCTTTATTCTAGGTTAATTGTTCATGTTTGTTACTCACTGACTAAATGAACAACAATGTAATGTATAATCATGATTCACTATAGCTATATTATGGTTGCCGCACGAATGGGTCGGCTCGACCGGGGAATGATCTCGCTTTCACAGAATACCAGCATAAAATGGTAGCTTTATGCCAATGCAGTGATCCATATACTAGGTGATATTTTGTAAAGTCTGGAAAAAATAGGCCGTAAACATGTGAACGTAATAAAAGCCTATGGCACTGATATTTAAAAAATATATTTTACATTTCCATATTATGAAGTTGACCTTTTAATCATCGTCATCATCATCATCATCATTACAGCCCTTCACAAATCCATAGCTGAATAAAGGCCTACTCCAACTTCGACCGAGAGGTTACACGACGGCAGCGTTCGGGAAATTACGATACAACTTCTCGTCAGGTATACCTCAAAACCTGAAAACGAGACTGTACAAACAGAGCGTGTTGCCAGTGATGACTTACGGATCAGAGACGTAGTCCATCACTGCTGGCCGTATGAGGACGCTCAAGGTCACTCAGTGAGCTATGGAGAGGGCTTTGCTCGGGGTTTCTCTGCGTGATATACTTAGAAATGGGGATATCCGCAGTTGAACCAGAGTGACTGAAATAGCTCAATAGATTAGTAAGTTGAAGTGGAAATGGGGCGGCCATATAGCTCGAAGAACCGACAACTTATAGGGAAAAAATTCACGAGTGGAAGCGTCGTAATGGTAGGCGTAGTGTAGGGCGTAATAAATACTAATTTGAAATAAACTTTCAGTACTAAAAGATAACAAAAAAAAATTGAACTAAATAAATTAAAAAAACTATCAAAATAAAATAATACGTACCCAATTAGTAGTATTTATTGGTAGATCTATTTCATATTATGTTAATGCAAAATTAAAATAAAATTGTAAAATATCAGTTCCATAGGCTTTTAATCCATTTACCTGTTACGTATAGTATACCCTATTATTCCCAAACGGAAAAAATCATCTAGTATATAGGCGAAATACCACTAATTGACTGTCTCATGACGAGATTTCTAAAGAGTGTTTCGATCTGAAGGGTGCTAAGAACCAGCACAATTATTGGATGTGAGATGTCGCCTCTTAGCTCTCTGAGGTTTGTAGTTGGCTGCAAGTGTCCGTGGATTATAGTAGCTACTTATAATTTGGTTGCTAAGTTTGTTTGTCACTTCAAATTTATATACAAAGCATTAGGATTTATAATCTATGATATCACATAATCAAGTCCACACAAACTGGAAGGACAGACGTTTCGACGCGTCTTTTCTGGTACTCCTTTTTTATAGGATGGGGTGAAAAACGAGCACACATAATGATTTCTTATATTTACGCGAACACTACACATGATTAAAACTACTTTTACGGATTTTATCGCGTTTATTTTTACTTTTTATTTTTAATTCCCGACGTTTCGGGTGCTTTCCGGCACCCATGGTCACGGGGGACTGAGATGACTGACATCCCGATGTCATTGTTTATGGTCCGATCTATGCAAAATGAACTGACTATGTCTTGAGGTCTTGCAGGGGTATGCTTGGGTTTAGTTTTAATTTTATTGATTATAGGATCCCAAGCAGGTGGTAGTACCCAGCCTCCTTCTCTATTGAAATTAGGATGTTTTTTAATTTCAATAGCCTCACGTATCATCCTTGGTAGGAATCAGTGGTCTTTCGCAAGGATTTGTGGTCTATCAAATCTGATGTAATGGTTGGGGCCGTCTAGGATATGATCACAAACTGCAGACTTCCCGGAACGTTGATGCTTCACATCAGCTATATGTTCTTTTACGCGGGTCCTAGTTGATCTTTTGGTTTGTCCTATATAAGAGAGACCACATTCACAATCAAGCTTGTACACTCCTGCATCTTGTAGAGGAATATGACACTTGACGGATGGTAGGAACTGACTAATCTTCTTCGGCGGCTTGTAGAATGTTCTAATAGAAGCTCGCTTCAAGATATAGCCAATCTTGTCTGTGACACCTCTGACATACGGTAGTACAGCAGGCACACGCTCGACTGTGGCCGGCTTCACTCGGTCACTGTGACGTAGGCGCGGGACCCGAAGCTTGTTGTCGTGCAGAACTTGCTTGACGTGCTGAAGCTCGGCGGCCAGATGTTTGCTGTCACAGATCCCTCGTGCTCTCTGTAACAAAGGTTTGCCCACGGTAGCTAACTGTGAAGGATGGTGGTGAGATTCACCGTTTAAATATCGGTTTGTATTGGTCTTTTTCCTATACACAGTGTGACCAGTGGTGTTATTAGGATTTCGGATGACTAACACATCTAGGAAAGGTCAGGAATTATTTGCCTCTAACTCCATAGTAAATTGAATTTTTGAGTTTTTTGGAATTAAGATGTTCTAAAATAAAAAGTAAAAATAAACGCGATAAAATCCGTAAAAGTAGTTTTAATCAAACGAGCACACAGTGACGGTAAGTGGTTGCTGCGGCACATAGACATCTACATCTATCCTCGATTATCAATCTTTAAAATCAAAATGCAGATGCGTTGTCACCCGTGAGGACTAAGATGGATTGCCTCATTTCCAGTAAAAAGGGTCTCCGGTTCTCTACACTCACCATACGAAACACAGCAGCATTAAGCGACTATTTGACGCTGGTATTCTGTGAGAGCGTGGTCCCCGGTCGAGTCGACCCATTCGTGCTACAACTATACTACTAACTACTAATATGACTGCAGCATGGCTCTATCACGTAAAAACCCTACTCCCAATGCGTAGTCCCGAATTCATGAAAAATAGCTTTGGTCCATCCGATCCCTAAAAAAGGCGACCGCTCGCATCCGTCCAACTACAGGGCTATCGCCATCACATCCTTGTTCTCCAAAATAATGGAGTCCATTTTAAACTGCCAGCTCATTAGTGACCGCCAATACGGTTTTCGTCGTGGTCGATCAGCTGGTGATCTTCCGGTCTACGTGACTCATAGATGGGTGGAGGCAGTAGAGTCTAAGGAGGAGGCATTGGATGTTTATTTGGACGTAGCGAAGGCCTTCGATCGGATCTGGCACAAGGCGCTTTCGAAGCTCCCTTTCTATGGGCTTCACATGAAATTGTGCAATTGGATTACAAGTTTCCTTGCTACTCGGTGCATTAAGGTCGTAGTCGACGGTGCATGCTCTGATTACAAGCCTATTAACGCTGGTGTTCTACAGAGCTGCGTGCTATCACCAATGCTGTTTCTTCTGCATATCAATTATATATTGCAAACTGGTAACATTCATTGTACATTCATATCATCTCTGAAAACTAAAATGGAAAGCTTTAATTATTCTGGCTCTTTATACCCTCCTACTGAAACTCAACAGAGCACGCACTGTTATTATGCAGCACAAAATACGTAGTTCAGATTAGTTTTCGAAGGGCTATTTTCCGCCACTCTACGTCTATGCGCGTATTTTGCATGTGGTCAGGAAAATTGTGATTTTTCGAACTATGAAATCTCCTCAAAGAAGTTGAGCAGTCCGTTATGTAGACAACAACCTCAGGGAGTGAGGCAAGGTGTGTTTTCTGGGCGCGTCGAGATGTTAAGCTCTGTATTCGGCGACCTCTGGACACGCCAGCAACACGTAGGCTGCCGTTTCTTCCTTCCTCATTCATTCCCTGCACAGGGAACTGTCTGAAGAACCTGAAATAGCAGAAATAGGTGAAAGGGTGTTATCAACTTTGTAGTGGCGGTGTTAGAATATCCACTACTCCACATCATCCAGTGAGTGTCCTAAGAGGCGACGGAGGGAAACAAATCGGGAGGTGGGTAGCAGCGTCTTACTAACATCAACTAAACATAATGTTGCTATGGCAAATATTCCGGTGGTATACTCGAAACTGGGAGAGAGTTGAAAATAAGACCGGTTCTCAATACGTCCTTTATTATAATGAGAGCAGATGATCACGTCATTAAAACGTAAGGATACTTAAATCGCACGCATGCGAATCGGCAGTGTATACGCACGTATAATTGTAAATTGCAGCTTCAGATCTTTCTCGAAATAACTCGAAACATTATTTTGTCTATGTTTAAAGTCTAGCGTACGATTCGATTTACTCAAAAGCTCTCTTAGCAAAATACATTGAATTTATTTATTTTTTATGTTAATGCAAGATCTTTGGCTTGTGAAGAAAAGTGAAAGCTTTTAACGTCATTAGATAAGTTTACATTAAGCTATACTCTGAATGTTTATTTATTTATTTATTTATTCTTTTTTGTACACCACAATACAGAAACATCAATATAGTTAAAACTAATTAAAGTATGTACAATAGGCGGTCTTATCACTGAAAGTGATTTCTTCCAGACAACCTTTGCGTAGTGGAATGATGCAAACAAAAGTTACAAAGTACCAGTTTCGCAAAAATTGATCAACTGGGGACTTTCTAGGGTATGCCGTTTGGGCGAAGCCCCCGAGATCAAAGGGTACCGCTGGGGGTTTTCGCTGGCTTTTTACGGGACAGAGGTTTTTTTCCAAACCAGTGGTAAAGTAAAAAATGACTTTCAGTAAGAATTACATACTTGTAATACATACATACATAATACATAAACACTCACGCCTGTCACCAAGAGGGGTAGGCAGAGACTACAGACTTCCATTTAGCACGATCCTGACATACCTTTCTCGCCTCTTCCACATTCATATACCTACGCATACATGCTCGTCGGTTAAGGGTACTCTTAATTTGGCCCATTTTTAGTATATCGCCAATTTGGTCGACAAACTTCCACCTAGGACGTCCCTTTCCGACTTTTCCATTCACTTCTGCAACATATATTTGCTTTGTCAGTCTTTCCGCATTCATTCTTTCTACATGACCAAACCACCGAAGCATTCCTTTCTTAATCCTGGTCACCGCATCATCTTGCAAACCACACTCTTCTTTTATCACACAGTTTCTCACCCTGTCACTCAGATTCAGCCCTAACATACTCCTTAGCGACCGCATTTCTACCGCATTTATTCTACTCTCGTGCTTCTTCTGCCACACCCAACTTTCACTACCATACGTTAAAGTAGGGACTAATACAGCACTGTGAATTGCCATACGTGCCTTTTTTGACACATTCTGACTTTTCACAATAGAGTGTAGAGCCCCATTTACTTTATTTCCTGCATTCACTCGTCGTTCAATGTCCTTATCATATCTCCCATCCCTGCTGAATACACATCCCAAATATACGAACTCATCCACTTGCTCAATTAACTCTCCTTCTATTCTTATTTCACATACCGTTTTGCTTTCATCTCTTTCAAAAACCATTACTTTCGTCTTACTTGCGTTCACTTTCATTCCCCTTTCTTTTAATGACCTGTTCATTAATGTAACCATCATTTGCAACTCGGCCGCCGACGACGCAAGTATGACTTGATCATCGGCGTACAAAAGACATTTGATGGTTAACTCACCCATTCTTACCCCGCATTCTTCAACTTTAAAATTTTCCAAACAGCTGTCCATAAATAGGTTGAACAGCCACGGGGAAGCTACACAGCCCTGTCTGACACCTTTATGGATGCCAAACCAGCCCGAGTAGACCCCGTTGATTCTAACACAAGCACTCGAGTCCCTATACAGAGACTTTAATGCCTGTATCAAACCAGCGCTCAACCTAAATGCGTTCAGCGTTTGCCATAACACATCCCTGTCCACTCTGTCATAAGCCTTTTCCAAGTCCATGAACGCACAAAAAACTCTTTGGTTTTTCGCCAAAAACTTCTCCGCGATCATGCGCATGGAAAAGACTTGATCTGTACACCCCATTCCCTTTCTAAATCCCGCTTGCACATCCCAAATTTTTTCATCAGTTTCTTTCATAACTCTTTCAATTAGTACCTTAGCATACAGTTTTCCCACAATGCTAAGAAGGCTGATACCACGGTAGTTTTTACAGTCCTGCTGTGACCCTTTTCCCTTATATATTGGGACTATCACGGCTTTGCACCAGTCTCCCGGTACCCGCTTTAGTTCCCAACATAAATTAAACAAGGTGTACAGCAGGCCTGCCACCACGTCCTCTCCAGCCCTTAGCATTTCGAGTGAAACTCTATCATATCCGGCTGCCTTACCTACTTTCATGCTTTTCATTGCTTTCATTATTTCATCCATACTTATCTCCCTATCTCTTTCATCTTCTTTCGGAATTTCTATTTCATTTAGTTCACACTTCTCCTCACTCATAAATTCGCTTTCAAAATATTCCTTCCATCTCTTTAGACTCAACACTTCATCATTCAGGATACAGCCATTCTCGTCTCGTATCGCATTCAATCTAGGCTGTTTTGTATTGTAATCTATATTGAATAAAAAAAATATTCCTTTCAAAAGTGAGGAAGCATTTGCTGTTTGATGTCTTGGAGGCCTTTGACAGGGTTTGGTACGCTAGTCTTTTTGACAAGCTTCCTTTGTATGGATTATCTCTGGTCCGATTGACAAGGTGAAGGACTATCTAAATAAACGAATTCCAGTCCTCGTCGATGGTTGCTCGAATCCTGTTGCGTAAACGCCGTAGTTCCTCACGGGTCCGTTCTCTTTTGAAATAAAAATGTTCTGAAAAGAGTTGTCCCATGTTTGGATGTTCGACATTGTGTAATTTATGTACACATATTATAAACTTCCTCCATGATACAGGAGAAAATACAGGTGGTAACTTGATTCGTAATCAAGGATAGATGTAGATGTCCATGGGCTATAGCAACCCCTTACCATCAGGTGAACTGTGTACTCGTTTGTCACCGCCATTCTATAAACAAAAAAATTTCTTATTTATCCTTTTTATTCAATTTAAATCACATTCTACTTACATTTTATTTGTAACCCTGCTACGTCTAGAAATAATAGATTTTATACCCATTTCATTTTTCAATTTTGTGTTCCTGCAAAGTATAATGTAAGTATAATTTTGTAATGAAAGTATAATTTTGTTGATTTACATCATACGAGTACTGTTGAAATGAATACAAATTGGTTTCTTATTATACATTCTTATTGTTTCACAAATTTCTTATTTGAAAAATAAAAAGTGAAATGGAATTGTATTTAAGAAGTATCCGTTATAAAGATTTTTGTATTTAATAATCGCTTCATTCTCGAGTAAATCAATATAAGCATGCTTTGACTTGAATATAAAAATCAGCAATTTATTTTTTATTGCGTTTTATAATTGAGGAATTTTTTTAAATATAGATTAAATCTTAATAGTTTTAGGGGTTCAATTTTTTGGAAATCATCGCGTAATTTTTATTAGATAGGTAGAGCAGAAGACCACTAGCTGATCAACAATGAAGAAAACCGTATTGGCGGCTACTAATCAGCTGGTGGTCCTTAAGGCACCGCATGAGCTGGCAGTTTATAATGGATTCTATTATTTTGGAGAACAAGGAGGTGATGGCCTGTAGTTAGACGGATCAGAGCGGTCGCCTTTTTTAGGCATCGGGTGGACGAAAGCCGTCTTCCACTAATTCGGGACTGTGCTTAGGGAGTGGATTACCGGAAAAGACGCGGTAGAACCGGTGCCAACTCTGAAACACACGTCCTCAGTACAATTAAAGAGATTCTGTCAGGCCTACTCGACATGTGGATGTCCACGGAGAAGAGGATTTGCAAACCAAGCGCTGTGTGATCCGAACATCAAAGATGGAGTGCGCAAACCGCGGGATGGCCCGCGTAGTGCTCTTCCCCGTGTTGAGAGTCGATTTGGACGCAAAGAAAGAGCCTAGTAGATAGGCTTTCTCCTTTTCGGCATGGGCCAGTGTATCGTCCTCCTTGTGCAGAGATGGAAGTAATGCCTGATAGAAATTCCCTTGAACAGCCTTGGCGAGAGATCAGAATACACAGGGTCCAGAAGAAAGGCGAACCAGGTTTCTCACCAATTCTGCCCATGTGCTCTGAATTTGCCTTGGTAATGAATATTTTGAAGGTAAGCATTAACACTATAAAAAGTAGTTAAACTTCTTTTTTAGGGTGCTGATGCTTACATCTCGGGACGTTGATGCGTCAGCTTAGGCCCAGTAGCACTCCTGCTTACAGCATGATGCTATTTTACTGGAGCGACTAAAATATGGCTGAGATCTGCCTCCGATGCATACCAAAGAGAAGGGAATAAAACGTTCCATATCCTGAAGTATTACATCAGCGACAGAATCAGCAACAACGTTGGGATCGTCCGGCGAGAAGCGTAGCAGTAAGCGCAAAAAACATAGATAGAAGTAATAAGGGTAGGATGCAAAGAAAGACCGGATCCTATCTCAATCAGCCGATGAATATTGACAAACACGGCGGCAGCCTGCAGAATGAAACCGCGTTTCCAGCGTGAGAGGATTTACACTTCAGACTAGACAATTATTCGAGGAATCAAGAGGGGCATCGAAGGAGACCGGATCTGTCCAGTTGAGAGGTCAGCAGGAAGTTCAACTGGGAAGATGAATTATCTTTCACATGTGGAATCCACGTAAGCTAAGTAACCAGTTGTGTCAGACCACATGCCATGTCCAAATCATGAACATATCTCCCGGTATGATCTATGAGTTATACGTATACGATGAGTTATACGTAAACTAAGCCATTTAGCATTGTTGGCGTTAAAATCGTCGAGGATCACGATCTCTGCGGAAGGGATCTGTTGTAGCAACGAATCTGTTGCCATTCCTACATAGTCGATGAGTCCGTCTATTTGGGAATTACCACTATAGAGGCACCCGTAGACAAGGAGATGGGACGAAATGCAGAGACCTTTTATATATTAATAAAACAAGAGATGGTCTGACAACCGAGACACAAAGGAGTGTTTCAGTTTATACCCCAGGTAGGAGAAATACGAAGTATGAACCGGAAAGGGCACCTGCGTTTTAGTTAGAAAGTGCAGAGCCAGCTTTGCTGACTCGAGATGGTAGTGGACGGCATTTAGGTGCAAGTGAAGTCTCCTGACATTGCAGAAATTCACGGATAGCGTGGCAGGGGCGCCCTCTTCTTGTTGTTCAGCTTGCCCCGAGCAGTTATCGTCCTGAGTGAAATTTTGCATACACCTCCCCCCACTCCCAGAATACGTGGGGCAGCCTCAGAACGCACGCTCAGGCTTGGAGTAGCTTGGTCGTGAATAGTCAGCGAGGGATTCTCCAGGGGTGCTGGTGGCATCTTGGGGTAGCCTTACATTCAATTGCGCTACCATGTTGATGAGGGGGGGGGGGAAATTGGGTCTCCAGCCACCTGCACTCGCCAGACAAAACGCGGAAGCAGAGCTTCCACTTTGCGCTTGTATTCTGGGAAGTCTTGGTACCACCCCGGCTCGAGCCGGCCTATACGTGCAACAGTAAGAGCTGCCGCGTGGCTCTACCACTTTTTTACCTGTCATACCTGTTAAAACCTTTGAAATATACATCATTATTTATCGATAGATTGACTTTTATTAACTGACAACATTGGGTTATGATATCTACTATCCCATATCATCCCGCGGGTGTCGTAAGAGGTAACTGAGGGAAACAAATCAGCAGGTTCTTCCTAAAACGACTTAAAATAAAAAAAAGTCCTATGGGGTAGTCTATAACTTGTATGTAGGCCAATGCTTAGCAGTGGACTTTAACAAGGTGTAACGGTCACGGCAACCGGAAACACTATGTTTTTTCAACATAACACGTTTTTGCAACGTTATGGTTTTTCAAAATGTCGTTTTTTGTGACGTCAACAAACGACGATTTGTTCAAGAGACCATTGTTTGACGTTGGCGGTATAATAATTGAAATAATAATAATCAATGAATATTTTATTTAATTTAATTGAATGTATTTGTAACACCATAATACTACATCTAAATTTTAACCTTCATCACTCCTTCTCCTATAAACTTTTACTATCCCAAATCTCACCTTCCTCCGTGTGTACAATATGCTTACAAGTGTACAGGCATCCCCTTCACGCTTAATGCGTGAATATTAGTTCTTACGTTATAAAGATTACACCAAAATTCCGTTTTTAGTGTGCTTTATGTATAATGACAATACAATCAAGTAAATTTAAAAAAAGATTGAAGCTAATATCACCCGTCACTTAATGATTTATTCAGCTCGTGTAAGTCAGTCCTCTTTTATACCCCGCATTGTGTTTTGACTCGCTGCTTATGTATTTTCGATTAGATATTGAACATATTACTGTTTATTTTTCCACGTAGCGTCGATTTTTCTCGCTAATAAGAACAGTACAGTATCTTCTCCTTGCATGAGGAAGTTCAAGGTTGCTCAGCGAGCTATAGACAGAGAGTGCTAGTAATTTATCTGCGTGATAGACATAGAAATTAGGATGTATGCAGTAGAACAAAATAACCAAACCAAAATATAGCCCACGGGATCAGTAAGATTTCCAATGGTCTGGCTACATAGCTCTGAGAAGCGACAACCGATGAGAACAAAGGTTTCCGAGTGGCAGCTTAGTATTGGTAGGCGAAGTGGGGTGCGGCCATACACTAGGTGGTTTGACAATAAGAGATGCAGAATGCAGGTAGCCGTCATGAAGGTGCTTTGTAGCAATCCTTGCAGGAGGCCTCTATCCAGCATCCAACTACGACGATTTAGTGATAATGATAGAGATATGTGATCTTCTGTTCTGTCTTCATTAGCTCTCAAATGTAAACTGTTAGACATTTACATCTGAGGTTGTAAGGAGGATTTTGCTATACCATCACACTTGGTAAACGGATCGCTGTACCAGAGTAGTACGGTAGAGCAACGCGGCAGCTTTGCTGTTGCACGTATGGGCCGGCTCAAACCGGGGTGGTACCACGACCTCACAGAATACCGGCGTGAAGTGGAAGCTCTGCTTCCGCGTTTCGTCTGGTGAGTGCAGGTGGCCGGAGGCCCAAATCCCCCCCACCCATCAACATGGTAGCGGAATTAAATAATGATAGACTACCCCAGGAGGGTACCAGCACCCCTGGAGAATCCCTCGCTGAGCATCCACGACCATGTTTCTCCATTTCTGAGCGTGGGTGCTCAGGCTGCCCCGCGTATTCTGGGGGGGGGGGGGGGGCAAAATTCCGCTGAAGCCTACAATTGCTCGGGGCAAACGCAGCAACAAGACCAAGGCGACCCCTGCCACGCTGTCCATGAATTTCTGCAATATCAGGGGACTTCACTCTAACCTAAACGCCGTCCACTACCATCTCGAGACGGCGAGGCTCCGGCTGATATCTCGTATCTCTCCTACCCGGGGTACAAACTGGAACACTCCTTTGTGCCTCGGGATGGAGTTTGCGTTTACGTCAGAGAGGACATCTGTTCTCGACGCCTCGGCAGACTTGAATGTTCGGACCTGTCCATCCTTTGGCTACGCGTAGACAGCGACGACCATCCGCGCGTCTACGGGTGCCTGTATAGGTCCCATAGTGGTAATGCCGAAACAGACCGACTCTTCGACCACGTCCAAATGGCTGCAGATTCGTTGCTACAGCAGATCCCCTCCGCAGAGATCGTGATCCTCGGCGACTTTAACGCCCATCACGCCAAATGGCTTGGTTCACGTTTAACCGATCATGCGGGGAGATCTCTTCATGATTTTGCCTTGACATATGGTCTGACACAACTGGTTACTTCGCCTACGCGGATTCCAGATGTGGAGGATCATGCACCTTCCCTGTTGGATCTTCTGCTGACCTCTCACCCGGACGGATATCAGATTTCCGTCGACGCCCCTTTAGGCTCCTCGGACCATTGTCTGGTCCGGAGTGTTGTGCCACTCACGCTGAAATCGCGGTTGCATTCTGCAGGCTGCCGCCGTGTTTGGCACTATAGGTCAGTCGATTGGAATGGGATGCGGTCTTTCTTTTCATCCTACCCTTGGGGACGGGTTTGCTTCTCGCCGGATGATCCCAACGTTGTTGCGGATTCTGTTGCTGATGTGGTACTTCAGGGTACCTATGGAACTTTTTATTCCTTCCTCTGTGGTGCCCATTGGAGGCAAATCTCAGCCATGGTTTGGTCGCTCCTGTAAAATAGCATCATGCTATAAGCAGGAGTGCTACCAAGCCTGGGTTGATGCATCAGCGTCCCGGGATGTAGACACCAGTGCTCTAAAAAAGAAGTATAATTCTGCCTCTAGGTCCTTCAAAAGAGTCATTGCCAAGGCAAAGTCGGAGCACATAGGCAGAATTGGCGAGAAACTAGTTCGTCTTCCTTCTGGAACCCGTGCGTTCTGGTCTCTCGCCAAGGCTGTCCAGGGGAATTTCTGTCAGCCATCTCTTCCATCTCTGCACAGGGAGGACGACTCACTGGCCCATACCGCAAAGGAGAAAGCCGATCTTCTAGGCTCTTTCTTTGCATCTTACTCGACTCTCGATGACGGGGGGAGTACGCCGCCGACCATCCCGCGGTGTTGTGTGCTCCATGCCGGAAGTGCACTTCACACAGCGCTTGGTTCGCAAAGCACTCCTCTCCCTGGACATCCACAAGTCCAGTGAGCCTGACGAAATCCCCCCAATTGTGCTGAGGACGTGTGCTCCAGAGTTGGCACCGGTTTTAACGCGTTTTTCCGGTACTTCTACTCCCTAGGCGTAGTCCCAAAATCATGGAAGACGGCTTACGTCCACCTGATCCCTAAAAAAGGCAATCGCTCTGACCCGTCCAACTACCGGCCGATCGCCATCACCTCCTTGTTCTCCAGAACAATGGAGTCCATTGTAAACTGCCAGCTCATGAGGTACCTTGAAGATCACCAGCTGATTAGTGACCGCCAATACGGTTTTCGCCGTGGTCGGTCAGCTGGTGATCTTCTGATCTACCTAACTCATAGATGAGCGGAGGCAGTAGAGTCCAAGGGGGATGCATTGGCCGTTGGTTTGGACATTGCGAAGGCCTTCGATCGGGTTTGGCACAAAGCGCTTCTCTCGAGGCTTCCTTCCTATGGGCTTCCCGAGAAATTATGCGAATAGATCACCAGCTTTCTTGCAGATCGGAGCATCATGGTCGTTGTCGACGGCGCAAGCTCCGATTGCAAGCATATTAATGCTGGTGTTCCACAGGGCTGCGTGCTATCGCCAACGCTATTTCTTCTGCATATCAATGATATGTTGCATAGCCGTAACATTCATTGCTATGCAGATGACAGCACTGGTGATGCTCTTTACACCAGCCGAGCCAATATTTCTCGGGAAAACGTCTCCGAGTGCCGGGACAAACTTGTGTCTGAGGTCGAGTCTTTGTTGAACAGAGTCTCGGATTGGGGACAACTAAATCTAGTCCAGTTTAACCCCCAGAAAACACAAGTTTGCGCGTTAACCGCTAAAAAGAACCACTTTGTCGTATCCCCTCAGTTTCAAGGCACTCCCCTTGTTGCCTCAGCCAGTATCGGAATCCTCGGCGTCGAAATATCGAGTGTCGTGCAGTTTCGTGGTCACTTGGAAGGGAAGGCCAAATTGGCCTCTAAAAAGCTTGGCGTGCTCAGCAGAGCGGGACAGTATTTCATGCCGGCACACCGCCTGCAACTTTACAAGGCGCAGGTTCGGCCGCACATGGAATACCGTTCCCATCTCTGGGCTGGGGCTCCCTAGTACCAGCTCCTTCCACTTGACCGCATCCAGCGCAGAGCGGCTCGAATCGTCGACGACCGAGTGCTTTCCGATCGACTCGATTCACTGGCGCTGCGAAGAGATGTTGCATCTCTTTGCGTATTTTATCGCATCTATCACGGGGAGTGCTCTGAGGAACTGTTCGGATTAATCCCAGCCGCCAAATTTCGTGAACGCACTACACAGCAAACGTCCCGATACCATCCACACCATCTGGATGCTTGGCGGTCCACCACTGTACGTTTCACAAGGAGTTTTCTTCCACGTACAACCTCTCTGTGGAATAGTTTACCACCGGCGATTTTCCCGGACCGATACGACCTGGGGACCAAGAAAAGAGCTTACTCCTTTCTAAAGGGCCGGCAACGCACCCGCAATTCTCCTGGTGTTGCGGTTGATCATGGGCGGCGGTAGTCACTTAACATCAGGTGAGCCGCATGCTCGTTTGCCTCTTCTTCTATAAAAAAAAGACGTCTCGCATGTTTGACGCTGCTGCGCGTCGACGCTCTGGGTAAATATTTACCGATCTAATTAGTCAAGTAGGCTATGACTGACGTCAAAAAAGAAGTAGGAGTGAGAAAACATAAGGTAAGGAATCCATTTATAAAATGATATATATATATATATATATATATATATATATATATATATATATATATATATATATATATATAAATATCTTGTGAAACCAACTTGACCAACAGTCTGAAGGGCAAAGAGAACTAGTATAATTACAGGCATTCTTATCTCAGTCCTAAGAGGTGACAATACTAGGTGAATTAGACTCATGGACTGCAGTACTTACCATCAGGTGGGTTGTGAACTCGTTTACCACTTTAACCTATTCTTTAAACATGCTTGATAAAATGCCTTACACTAAAAACTTATTCTTTTCTGACACATTAAAAGTAAAGAAGTAGTCGTTACTGATGTTAAGCATTGAAAATATCCAAGGACATGTGATGAAGTGTCTCGCTTGTAACCATAAAGCTTTTTCAATTACTTGTATATCAAATTACTATTGAAATTACAAATTACTATTAAATTTTACGGTTGCCCGCTCACCAAGCGTGACAACTGTGACAACATTCCCCCCTATAAGGCAATCTATGGGGGAGGCACGCAGAGTGTTCAGCAGTTGATTTTTGATAGACCGTAGTGGTATGGTAAAATTCATGATATCCATCCAATGTTTAGTCAAATCCAAACATTGAGAGCGTGGGAAATATTTTTCTCAAAAGAAATTAGACGAATTCTTATTATAATTTCCGAACTGCCGCGTGGAATATTTTTCATTTTTTCCCTCAACAAAACTAGTTTTGAACTTCGCACATCTTGGCAAGAGTTTTTTATTCTAAATTACTTTCACGAAAATTTTTATAAATTTCGGTTGATTTCTTTTTATTCATTCGAAATACATTACCATAAAAATTAATTAGACAATCATTCTAATGCTTAGATTCAAAAACGTTTTTATTTCGTTTTTACGGACTTAATATTATTAAAGAATTACTTTTGTCTGACGTGTTGTGTTGTGACGCATCGGTATGGTATAGGTTTCATACATTTAGTATGATGAGATTTATATTTGCGTGACGTTATGTGTTATGCGGGCTTCTGATGCAGAGCGGTGTAAGAGAAGACGATAATGTGAAACAGAAAATGGGTAAGTAGGTAAATTATCTGAGTTTCAATGACATTCACGTTGTTGTTATCTAAATTTTTATATATTTTGCATATTGTTGCGTGCCATAATTAATGTCTGGTACATGGCGGGCGACTATTAGCGCCATCTAGTATCAAGTAGCAGAAATAGGAGCATCAAGATCTTTCTAGAAATTTCATTAGCGCCATCTAGTATGAAGTAGCAGGACTAGGAGAGCTTTCTAGAAAATTCCTTGCTAGAATTTTTGACATTCTAAAGGCGTTAAGGTCCGCGACCGAGGCGATATTGAATTGGCGATACAAGCCAAGACTTAGGAGCGAATTAAACTGAACTAAAATGTTAAGTGTGATTAATTATTAGTGTGTTTCAAGTTTTAATTGGTGTTCGGTAATTAAAGGGTCAAATTTGGTAATTCAATCGGCAGTTTTTATTGTCAAAAACCCTAAGCTCGTAACAGTGTTAACCTTCCTCACATTGTATACTAATGTTCTTATAATCAGCAGATTATTAGTACATTGCACACATTTTATAACACCTCGGTGTATTACCAAGTAATATCAAAGGATTCGATTTGTTTTATCACAACACCTAACCCTATAGTAAGAGCGGCCTTAATAAAGGTGCGTAACGGGCTAAATGATATTAACACTCGCGCGCGGATGATAAGGTTCTGGCAGCAGCGCTGTTGGGAATGGGCGTGTGATGCAAATTTGATCTAGTAGCATGCTATTCATCGCGCGCGACATAATTTAGTGTTAGACGTTGTTTAGTTAGTGTATACTGTTTATTTATAAGTGATCGAAGGACACAGTTGTCTGTTATAAAAGAAGCCTAACTAATGTTTTTAAATGTAAATAAAATATAGATACAAAAGTGTATAATAGTGTATGTAAATAGTTGATTTTTATAAATACAATCAATAAACTTTTAAATACACTTTTATTTGATTTATAATTTATATTAAGGTTAAAATAACGTTTACATTAGTTACAATAAAAATAATTAATTTTGTTTCGTTTTAAAAAGTACATGACCTAAAATATTTTTAGGATTATAGAAAGTCGTAAGCCTGAAAATTATGAAAAAGCATTTATTGGTTTTTCTTTGCCGCTTTACTTTATTTTAGTCTAAAATGCGACTTATTACGAAATAATGTTCTTATAATATGTAATGTAACGTGCTACGAGATATAACGTGCTGAAAAATTTAACGCGCTTACCGGCCTCCTACACGATTTCTTATAAATAGCGTGCTATAACACAGCGTTTTTAATAGCGCGCTAGAAATTTATAGTTTATAGTCTGTAGCGTGCTATTGATTATTATTAATACTTAATAGCGCCAAAGCGCCATAGCGCAATAGCGCCATGGCGACTACTTACATAGCACGCGCTATGTGTTATAGAGAAATAGCGCGCTATAATATGGCGCTATGCGCTATATTAACCAACATTATATAAAACTGTACGCCCTTGTGTACTAGCAGCCATATAGCTTTTATATACAATCGACCGGGAGCTTACTCGGCAGCACCCGCGCTGCTAGCTGTGGGAACTCTGAAATGATTGCCAGCGCAGCGCTGGCTGTCGTTTCAGAGTTCCCACAGTGAATGCACGCCCGATTTTGCTAGCAATCTGCTTTCACGCTTATGTAGCACTCGCCTTTATAAATTTAAATATTATAAAAATTTTCGTTTTGTAAATTGTAGCTTAAAAGTGTAAATTGTATGATTTTATTTACTTTAATATATATGTGTGTATTCTGTTAGTGAATATAGTGATAATTAGATGATTACTGAACTTTTATTTTAAAACCCGATAGGTGCACAACCACAATTTCCTATTCCTCTTCTTTTTTTCTTTTCTGTCCCTATATAGCACTTACTATATAAGGGGTTATGTTACTCAATGTCAAGAATCGACCAGTTCTGAAATCATGCCATCTGTTTAAAACTTTATTAAATTATTATTAATTTTAGTGTCCGAAAAATATTACTTCACTTTTACAGGGAAATTTTCCCTGTCCAAATAACACTACACTTACATTTGCAGTGCAATTAGAAGTTACAGTGCCTGTTATATGCAACTGTCTCTGTATTTGGTACCACCAATTACGTTCTGTTTAGTACATGATTAATAACTCGAATCCGGACTGTCCCTACTACGATGTAGTATGGTGATCCTACACTGCAATTCTTTACCAACCATTTTAGTGCGAACGTTATAATTTTTTTTTGCGCCCGAAGCAAATATGGGCAACCCTCCTGAAAGCGGGGGAGGGAGGCGGTGAATGCTCATAGCACACCACGTAGCCGGCTGCGTGGTTATGTGGAGACTTTTACCCACTAAACACCGCCTTTATGGATTGGCTTACCGATCTGACGAGAGATCTCTAAGCTGTATACGAACGCGACCCTCCTTGGCAGAAAGGAGGGCGGAACAAATTGATTTATATTTGTTTTCGAGCGTCAGCTTCTACTCGTGACAGTGGACAACGGTGAACTGTCAACTGCCTGTGCCGCACTGCCTACCACCCGCCCGTCGACCGTCGCCCGCTAAGAGCCCCTCCGCTAACATGTCTGAATGAGTCGGCTAGAACTGGTAAAAATCACGCTTTCAAAGAATACCAACGGGAAATAGTAACTTAATGCTTCTGTATTCCGTAATACCAGTGTAGAGATCTGGCAACACTTTTTACTCGAAACGAGGCATTACATCATACTCTTAGTTCTTAGAATGGAATGTATACTCATTTGTTGTCCTTATTGTATAACAGCACCGGTCCCACGTAACAACAAACAGCTAGTATACACTGATATTTTGTGCGAGCATGCTTTTTTAGGACCAAACGAAACGTAGCTATGTACCTCGTAAACATCTATATAATCTACTTACACATCTTATCTTTAAATTATCGTGTTTTATATAAATTAGTTAAAGTAAATTAAAACAAAATAAACAAATTATATTTGATTTACAAGTTATGCTTCATCCGTCGGCAAACATTACATTATGCATGAGTGTAATTCGTACAATATTCGGTAGTCTTGAAATGTTTACTTTGATGCATTGTTATTTGTATATTTGATTATCCCTTTAAGTTTAGCTCGAGTTAATTATTCACGATAAAAGCTAAAGGTACGTGGTGCTGCATTTATACGCAAATCATTTGACTTAAATAAACATGTTAGAGCTATTTTTAATCTGTTTATAGAAACAAATCAACATAGTGTTAATTTTTAACGTCTTTAGTGACGATGCGTATTTTTATTTTTAATTTTTAATACCAACTCACGCAAGATTCACAAGGTAATAATGCACCCTCAAAAAGTTACCGTTTGTTGTGGATTTTGGGCCGGCAGCGTCGTTGGCGCATACTTTTTTAATAACGACTCTGGTGAGGTGGCCACCGTTAATGGTGAGCGCAACGATGATAACCAACTTCTTACGGCTCAAATTGAACCATATGGAACTAGACAACATGTGGTTCCAGCGGAACGCAGCAGACGCCACGATTGACATTCTTTATGAGCGATTTGGGGGTACGCTTATCGAGCGCGGGGGTGATGTAATTGGACACCATGGCCATGCGATTTGACCCCGCTAGACTATTTTTGTGGGTTTTCTTGAAGTCGCAAGTCTATGGAAACAAATCACAATTTGTTTATCTTTATTATTTGTAATTATTTGTAAATATCAATTTCATTGAAAATCGGACCACTCGCATCCGTGGCGCTGTAAGAAGCCGAGGCGGGCATTTGAACGATGTCATATTAAACACATAATGGCACATGTGGGCCTTTCAAATATAAATAGAAGTTTGTTATAACCTCACACAAAGCTTGTTTTATTTTATTTCAACATCTAGACGCCCTTATTGAAAAACCTTTAATAACCTGAGCAACAAGTATTTACAAATAAATTTAATACCATTAAAAACATAACTTGTAAAAAAATCAGGTCTCGCAACTCAGTTCTTCTACCGTAAAAGTTGTGAGATCCATGTAATACCAAGTCGGTTAATTTATTCAGTTCCTACTTAAGGGTCCTTCTGTTTTAAGTTATTACGTAATTAGCTAACCTAACAACATTTTATAGAGACCATATCAATGTTAAAAGTCTTTTATGTTTTAAATATAAGTGAGTATGTGAGTAATACGTGTTTTAAGAATTAACAAATGTTTTAGTTTTCCCTTGATTTATACACTAAAAACTAATTATATTCTAAATTTGAAGCTTCTGTGTCTGCTAGAAGTGCCTTAGAGTTTTGATGTTCGGTCAGTCAGTGAGTGACAAAATCAAGAAATTTTGACTGGTTACAATTCTTAAAATACTGGTTCAAATTAAATGAAATTTTAAATATACCATGTTTATACAATGCTTACTCGGTTACTGAAAATTTAGGCTTCTGGTTTTATTGACCATGCCGTGCCCCCAGATTAATTTCAAATACAAAACGTAAAACTAAATCACATAAACACTGTACACGAAACGAACTGTACTTTAATCTGAACTGCAATTACCAAAATTTAGGACTAAAACCTATGGTTACATATATATATATATATATATATATATATATATATATATATATATATATATATATATATATATATATATATATATATAACTAGAGTCCATGGGAAAAGCAACAACTCTGCGTCTTCTGCCTTTACCGTGAGTGACTTAACTGCAGCTGTTCCTCTCATACACACGTTATGCCAAGGGAAGCCGTTCTGGGGTATTTTGAACCATTCTAAGTACAAGCATTTTAAACTTAAATGGAGTGGTGAAGGGAAAGTAAGTGTTAAAAGTATTACTTTTAATCTTTAAGAAAATATTGTATGTTTCATAACAGTTTTTATTTTAAGACCGCTCTTGCCTACAGCTGTTACAATAACTTTTAAAACCGTGAACAAAAAACATTATCTTCAAGACAGTTTTTGAAATGTAATTTATTAACGGTGGAGACGTGGTTTGACTCCTTAAGATCCTCCCGTGGTAGGATCCCGTGTATTTTATTATGAAATGAATAAAACACGGTCTTGACGGACTTGACACTTTAGTAGTCGGACTTCATTTCTACTTAAGAATCCGATTTGTAGCTCTTAATTACTTCTATCGTTAATCAGAGATACGTTCACTGTTATTTGACTGTTTAAAGATCGAGAAGAGCCAGTATGATCACATGCTGTGGGAGGACCCGTCTTAGATCTCGGAGAAGACAATACTTCGTCATTGTTTCAATTTGGTTACAGGTGAACTGCAGTAGCCACTTACCATTTAGTGGACTGTACTATCGTTTGTTCGAATACAAATACGAATACCGGCGTAAAATTACTACCTACTTATTGTTGCGGTGTTTCATATGAAGAATGTAGAGAAGATATCGAGGAATTCCATCTTAGTCTTTCATCATCATCATCATCATTACAGCCTTTCACAAGTCCACTGCTGAACATAGGCCTCCCCCAAGTAATGCCACAAAGCACGGTCCTGAGCCACCTGCATCCATCGACTTCCTGCATGTCTTACCAGGTCGTCACTCCATCTAGTGGGGGGTCGCCCTACACTACGCCTACCGGTACGAGGCTGCCACTCGAGAACCTTTCTTCCCCATCGGTTATCGGTTCTTCGAGCTATATGGCCGGCCCATTGCCACTTCAGCTTACTAATCCGTTGGGCTATGTCGGTCACTCTGGTTTTACTGCGGATATCCTCATTTCTGAGTCTATCACGCAGAGAAACTCCGAGCATAGCCCTCTCCATAGCTCGCTGAGCGACCTTAAGCGTCCTCATACGGCCAGCAGTGAAGGACCACGTCTCAGATCCATAAGTCATCACTGGCAACACGCACTGGTTGTACAATCTAGTTTTTAGAGATTGAGGTATACCTGACGAAAAGATATGTCGTAATTTCCCGAACGCTGCCCAGCCGAGTTGAATCCGTCGATTGACCTCTCGGTCGAAGTTGGACTTACCTAGTCGGACTATTTGTCCCAGGTAAACGTACTCGTCAACAACTTCGAGCATAGTGCTCCCAACAACTACCGGCATAGGTGTGACATGGACATTGAACATGATCTTTGTTTTGTCCATGTTCATCTTAAGACCTATCCGTTGGGAGGCACTATTGAGGTCATTGAGCATAGTGCTTAAGTCCTCCAGCGATTCTGCCATAAGGACTATATCGTCGGCAAATCGAAGGTGAGTGATGTACTCGCCATTGATGTCAATACCGTATCCTTTCCAGTCCAGTAGCTTGAAAACGTCTTCCAATGCAGCGGTGAAGAGTTTCGGGGATATAACGTCACCCTGTCTTACACCTCTCTGCAGTTGGATAGGTTTCGAGCTCTGGTTCTGTACTCGGATAGCCATCGTAGCCCTACTGTACAAACACTTCAGCACTTCGATATACCGACAGTCAACTTGGCACCGCTGAAGGGACTGTAGCACCGCCCAAATTTCGACGGAATCAAAGGCTTTCTCATAGTCCACATACGCCAGGCAAAGTGGCAGATTGTACTCTTCAGTCTTCTGTACAATCTGCCGCAGGGTATGTATGTGGTCTATGGTACTGAAGCCTTTTCGGAAACCGGCTTGTTCGGGAGGCTGGAAGTCGTCAAGTCTGCGTGCGAGACGATTCGTAATGACTCTCGAAAACAGCACGTAGACGCGGCTCAGAAGGGAAATCGGTCTGTAGTTCTTTAAGAGAGCGTTGTCGCCTTTCTTAAAGAACAAGACCACCGCACTTCTGCTCCACGCCTCTGGAGTAGTGCCACCATGGAGGACGGAATTGAAGAGCCTCTGAAGGACTACAAGTACCGGTGTTCCACCCGCTTTCAGAAGCTCCGCTGTAATTCCATCCTCGCCTGGGGCCCTGCCGTTTTTAAGGTGCTGGAGAGCCATTCTAATCTCGCTTAGACTGACGTCCGGGATATCATCGGAATAGTGTCGGATAAGACTTGCTCTTGGATCGTTACTCACACTTGCGTGTGGCTCCAACGATGATGTGTACAGCTGCCCATAGAACCTCTCAATCTCACTCAAAATCTCAGGTGTCCCGGAAACGATGTTGCCACACTCAGTCTTCAGCTTTGACAGTTGGCTCTTTCTGGCAGACAGATCTCTGGCAAAGACTTTGGAGCCCTGGTTCCGCTCGATCGCTTCTTTAATACGAGAAGTATTAAAGTTGCGTAAGTCTCGCCGCATGCATTTGGAGATCTGTCTGTTCAGTTGCCTGTATGCTGTCAAATCTGTCAAAAAAATCTTAGTCTTTAGGGTTAACAAATAACGTATTCACCAGGGGCCTATCACTTCTATACATTTTGTGTTTTAGACGTGCTTATGTTTTAAACATTTAGCCACAGAGGGCGCATTTTTCGATTTGCCCGCCATCTTGGAAAACAATTCAAATTTAAAATTCATTCTGTTTGACATTTGTTTACGTGAATGTGTTCCTTTGCTTGTAATTGTGGATATTTTTGGATTTTTCGGCGATTTAGGCTTGCTTTTTGGACTTCGTACCTTGAATCTATTTACGTTTACTCGCGGACTTCTTTTCGGATTTTGGATGGACTTCGATTCTGTCGACATTTACCATTGTTGCTGAAAAAAGATGCTGTGTACCTAATTGCAACAAAAACCGTAAGTATTTATATCATAAAAATTAAAACTTACTTGATATTATTTGTTTAAGCATCGCTGTAATTGCGATAGCCTGAACATGTACCAGGTTAGTTTTACGTATTGTTCATAAGGACATATAAATCATTCTTAAGATACAAAACAAAGGAATAAATTATTTAATGTTTTAATATGCATGAACTCACTTATCTCTATTAAAACTTATTCATATGCACTCAATATAAGACGATTGAAAATCTCATTAAATTAGCATTATAGGTATAATAATACTATTTAATTTATTTGTTGTTTTAGGATTGGATAATGTTATATTACATATATTTACAACCCAAGCAAACAAGCTGATCGATTTCGTTCTTGGGTGTATATGACAATATATTTAAGTACCGCAGAGTATGTCATCTTCACTTTGAGTCGAAGTATTACACATGGAGTAAAAGACTTGCATCTAATGCGGGACCAACTTTACATTTGCCAGGTAAATGATATTTGATTCAATGTGTGGTGAGGCTCAATAATTTTTGGTGTTATGTAAATATGATTCTTACTATTTTTTTTTAAATATAATATCGAAATTTTATTCTATACCGATTATAATAAATTATAAACATATGCAATTGTAGTTTGATTTTTACCTCAAAATATATGATACAAAATAGTTAAATACACATTTTTAATTTTCGTATTTTTTCAGGCTGCTATATAAATGTTGGTTTTGATCACCATCCATCAACAACTGCAAAGCATAGCATATCTCACTAGTACCTGTTGAAGGTAATTTAAAACAGAAAGCTTTTATTTAATATTGAAGTGTAATATTTTCTTTCTATGAGATTAGCAGACTGTACCTTTGCATTAAAAACTTAAATATGTAACTAAATATGAATGTATATGTAAACCTTTGTCATGAAATGTTCTTATCTGAATGATGGTGAAAATTGCATTTTATTTTTATTTTGATATATTCCAAATTTTTCATTCAATATGATTTGAGTTATTATCATATGAGTCAAACATTACAGAAGAAATCATTCTTGCATTATTGTCATTTGCAAATCTATAAACTGGGCTTGTACATTGTTAGTGTCTCAACTCATAATTAACCAACAAATTTTACATTCATTCTTGCAAATGAATAGGAGCGTTGTAGTGGTATAAACATCTCCACTGTCGCATATTTTTCAAAAGGTGATAGAGTGAAATAATGTAATAATAATAACTAAAAAAATCCAACCAAGCATGGCAACTATGGCAAATGTACTGCCTATGAGGTAATTTACGTGAGAGATACATTAGCCAAATAAATAAATATATTTTGTAAAGGTAGTTTCATTAACAACTTTACCGTTTAATAATTGAATCATTAAAATTTTTCCAGATAAAGGAATTCTATCCAATGACTGCAAGGATACTGCCGACATATTATTATTTTTTTATGAACTCTTTGACTCTTTAAATGGGAGCTACGAAAATAATAAGAAAAGGTGTGGTAAATCTCTTTTAGATGCTTTAACCCCAACATCATCTCATCAATTAGTATGGGATGTTACACCATTTTTTAATTATTGCTTAAAAAGAAAAAATAAACTTCTAAACAAATAAGTATAATATGAAGTTTTATTGCGGTTTCAATTTTTTTCATGCTAAATATCATTACATAATGTTTAAGTACAATTTAGACTTAAAAAAATTGTGTGTATAACGAAATAAAATAAATAAAAATAGACCTCTATCCAACTCATGTTATTATACGTAGTTATATGTATATTCAATATATTTTTAGTTCGGACACAGAACTGTAGTAGGCGCTGGAGTCGTATTACTTAACTGCCAACTCTATTTCGGATTATTCAAAGTACTCTGTGGTATTCACCGAAGGTCTTAAAGGACATATAGGTTGCCAACCTTGGCACATCCCGATGAAGAGTTGGAGAGAATGTATGAGGATATATCTAGAGCCATGCATTCCTCCAAAACCCACAATACGGTGTTAATGGAAGACTTTAACACTAAACTAGTAAATAACGACGTACTTGGGCGGTCGTAGGTAGTGGTCCGAAGATGTCTATGAGTACATGTTGAAATCGGTTGGTTGGCGGAAATGCTTGAAAGACGATGTCACGTATTTTGCTCTTCTGGCAATTGATACAACCTCTTGTTCATTGGACGGTGCAACGCAATAACCGCTACTCTATATTCTTTCTTTGACCACTCCATATTTGAAAAGGAATGCAAATTAATGTTTTTTTATTCTATTTTCGGCAAGCGCAAACGTTATATTTTTAAAATTGTTGAAGTTCATCTAGCCAGTATTTAAATTTTTTAAATAATAAGGTTTTGACAGAACTTATGACCCGACTAAGTACAGATTAGCAAAGTGTGATATGAGTAACCTTGATGCTTGTTAAAAAAACATTAAGTATTCGATTTTTAGCCCAATTCGGGATTAGTACTAGACCTCATGATCATCAGTCGCGCCAACGACCCCTATTACTATTACTACTGGTCAAAGGTTCTTCTCCTTCTCAAAAGGATTTTAGTACAAGTAAGTTCAGTTTGCTAAGAATAATTTAAAAACAACATAAAAGCTAAGTTATTTTCTTTGTTTTTTTTTCTTAAACCAACGTAACCCCTACACTAGGATTTTCTCCCGTGTGGTGGGGGCAGTTTACAAACATAAATTGCACAAGGACAAACATCCAGACCCGGAACAATTACTATTTGTAGACCATACAAATACTTGTTCCGTGCGAGATTTGAACCCGCGACCCCCAGCACAGCCACTCATTGCTAAGCCACTGCGCCACGGAGTTGTCTAACTACAAATCTTTTGTATCATTATTTTACATGTAGCATCAAATATTTGGATATATATATATATATATATATATATATATATATATATATATATATATATATATATATATATATATATATATATATATATATATATATATATATATATATATATCGCCAAGGACTGGGGGCTGTTTGTTTGCGTCGTCATTCATGGGGGGATATTTGCCATAGTTGCCACGCTTGGCGAGCGGGTTGGCAACCGCAGTTTTTTATTTTATCACAGTTGTTATCAGGAAGATGCTGCTGCCCATCTCCTTTCTGTGTTCCTCTGTCGCCTCTTACGACACCCACGGGAAGATATAGGGGTAGTGGATATTCTCAACCGCCACTACACGGCACCTTGTGACTTCTTAGTATCTTTTAAACACTTCTTCATGTTTAAGTAACAGAATCCTATGTTAACACAGAGGAGATTAAAGTACAATTCTGTTATACGAGTATACATAGATTTAGTAACCTATGACCAAGAGAACCATGATTTTGCCTCTGCTGAAGGTGTTTCTGAACCACTTTTTGGGGATTTGGGTGTATGAGTTTGAGATGATGAAGCCTTATTTTCCGTTGATTCCTTCACTTTTACCTCATAATTTTCTGTAGATGACTTAACTTTCATATTAGTTTTAACCTGCATTTCCTTTTCATAGTTCCTACCATCTTCAATAGTCATATTATACCAATCCATCCAAGATCTGTCTGCCAGAAAGAGCCAACTGTCAAAGCTGAAGACTGAGTGTGGCAACATCATTTCCGGGACACCTGATATTCTGAGTGAGATTGAGAGGTTCCATGGGCAGCTGTACACATCATCGTTGGAGCCACACGCAAGTGTGAGTAACGATCCAAGAGCAAGTCTTATCCGACACTATTCCGATGATATCCCAGACGTCAGTCTGAGCGAGATTAGAATGGCTCTCCAGCACCTTAAATACGGCAGGGCCCCAGGCGAGGATGGAATTACGGCGGAGCTTCTGAAAGCGGGTGGAACACCGGTACTTGAAGTTCTTCAGAAGTTTTCCAATTCCGTCCTCCATGGTGTCATTACTCCGGAGGCGTGGAGCAGAAGCGCGGTGGTCTTGTTCTTTAAGAAAGGCGACAACGCTCTCTTGAAGAACTACAGACTGATTTCCCTTCTGAGCCGCGTCTACGTGCTGTTTTCGAGAGTCATTACGAATCGTCTCGTACGCAGACTTGACGACTTCCAGCCTCCCGAACAAGCCGGGTACCGAAAAGGCTTCAGTGCCATAGACCACATACATACCCTGCGGCAGATTGTACAGAAGACCGAAGAGTACAATCTGCTACTTTGCCTGGCATATGTGGACTATGAGAAAGCCTTTGATTCCGTCGAAATTTGGGCGGTGCTACAGTCCCTTCAGCGGTGCCAAGTTGACTGTCGGTATATCGAAGTATTGAAGTGTTTGTACAGTAGGGCTACGATGGCTATCCGAGTACAGAACCAAAGTTCGAAACCTATCCAACTGCAGAGAGGTGTAAGACAGGGTGGTGTTATATCCCCGAAACTCTTCACCGCTGCGTTGGAAGACGTTTTCAAGCTACTGGACTGGAAAGGATACGGTATTAACATCAATGGCGAGTACATCACTCACCTTCGATTTGCCGACGATATAGTCCCTATGGCAAAATCGCTAGAGGACCTTAGCACTATGCTCAATGACCTCAATATTGTCTCCCAACGGATAGGTCTTAAGATGAACACGGACAAAACAAAGATCATGTTTAATGTCCATGTCACACTTATGCCGGTAGTTGTTGGGAGCACTATGCTCGAAGTTGTTAACGAGTATGTTTACCTGGGACAAATAGTCCGACTAGGTAAGTCCAACTTCGACCGAGAGGTTAATCGACGGACTCAACTCGGCTGGGCAGCGTTCGGGAAATTACGACACATCTTCTCGTCAGGTATACCTCAATCTCTGAAAACTAAAGTGTATAACCAGTGCGTGTTGCCAGTGATGACTTACGGATCTGAGACGTGGTCCTTCACTGTTGGCTGTATGAGGACGCTCAAGGTCGCTCAGCGAGCTATGGAGAGGGCTATGCTCGGAGTTTCTCTGCGTGATAGACTCAGAAATGAGGATATCCGCAGTAAAACCAGAGTGACCGACATAGTCCAACGGATTAGTGAGCTGAAGTGGCAATGGGTCGGCCATATAGCTCAAAGAACCGATAACCGATGGCGAAGAAAGGTTCTCGAGTGGCAGCCTCGTACCGGTAGGCGTAATGTAAGGCTACCCCACACTAGATGGAGTGACGACCTGGTAAGACATGCAGGAAGTCGATGGATGCAGGTGGCTCAGGACCGTGCGTGCTTTGTGGCATTACTTGGGGGAGGCCTATGTTCAGCAGTGGACTTATGAAGGGCTGTAATGATGATGATGATGATGATCAAATATTTTTCTACAATAAAACCATTATCATGAAATATTTAAGAATGTTACGGTTTTAGACTTAGAAATTAGCATATCCGGAGTAGAACCAGAGTAAGCGACATAGCACTCAGTTGTGTCAGTAACCTGAAGTAGCAATTGACCGGTCATATTAGTATATTAGTATGGTTCGAAGAACCGACAACCGATTGAGAAGAGAGGTTCTAGAGTGGTACCCTCATACCAGTAAACGAAATATAAACTAGATAGAGCGAAAACCTGGTAAGAGAAGCAGAAAGTCGATGAATGCACGTGGCTCAGTGCTGTGCTTTCTGGCATTTTTTGCGGGAGGCCTATGTTTAGCAGTCAACTTGTGAAAGGATTTTTTTTATAGAATAGGGTAACAAAACGTGCACACAGTGCAATTTATGGAAAGTGGACGGTGTGGCTCATAAACATCTACATTTATTCTCAATTAAGAATCGAAATGCAGATGCGTTGTCACCCGCGACCACTAAGATGGAATGCCTCGTTTCCAGTAAAAAGGTTCTCCGGTTTTCTTCACTCGCCATTCGAAACACTGCACCAATAAACTCCTATTTAACGTTGTTATCCCGGTCAAGCGACCCATTTGTGCTACAACCATAATATAACTGCAGTGTGGCTCTACCACGCTATCAAAATTCGAGTGTTTAAGACGAATTACTTATATCTGAGAGTATTTATTTATAAATATAAGGAAGTTTGAGTATTCCCAATACCCAATACCTCCTCTAACCCAATACCACCCCTCCTTCAATCGATCACACATAAAATACATAAATCACACTAAATTTTACTGTACGCGAGCAACTTGGGTTTCAATGAGCAAATTACCTAAATTACTTTTAGTTTTCTATAAATTCTTGTCAAATTTCTGGACTCAACTCTGAAAAATGCCCCATACGATGAATAGACTGATAAGTGTATGGGCGTGAGTTGGCGCGCGATAAAAGCAAAATTGTCTATTGTCATCTAATTTATTAGCTTTCACTGATTTTAAAAGTGAACTCGCAGTGATTTATTTGTTAAAGAGTTTTATATGAAATGCCACTGAAAGTCGTGTAGACGACTCCTCTAAATGGAGTGACGACCTGACGAAACTTGCAGAGAGTCAAAAGCTCAGGACCTTGTAAAGTTGTTTTCTATAGGAATCCTTATGGTCAATAATAATAATAATGATTACTATCAAACAATCTGTTATTTTTTGCAAAATAATTATAATCTTAGAAAGAGGCGCATGGCCCTGGTAGCAATAAGTAATAGAGCAATTTTTTATTATAGAATAAGGATGTCAAGCTGGCACATAGTCCATCTCATGGTAAGTGTATGCTGTTGCCTACAAACACCTATCTCCATCATCTATGAAAACGAACTCTCGAGTATATGTTGCACGAGTGTGTGCGCAAGCACAGGTATGTATTCCCTCACTTCCATAGTCCGATGGGTTTGGAACCCGACACGACCGGAAAGAGATAATGCACAGGACCGGCCGCTTTACCAACTTTTCGAGGCGCGGGGGTGATCCACCGCCAAGTTCCTGACTCCGCTACTGATCATAGACCTCCTGTATAGATCTACACAAACTGCCGTCCTCACTCACTTGAATACGTCGACGACCTGCTCGTTTTATCGACACGGGTGTTAAGAGTTATTTTTTTGCTTTAAATCATTTTTATTTATATTTATTGTGTTATATTTTCTTTATTTTTTCCTGGACATTAAACATGATCTTTGTTTTGTCATGTTCATCTTAAGACCTATCCGTTGGGAGACACTATTGATATAACTATTTATGTTATATATAATATAAATTGATTAAGTATACTTTGTGATAGTCAAATTTTTAATAACATTAAGACCTACGTCATAACGTTAGCGTGATATTATTTTATGAAGATTGTCGTTATTATTATTATTAGCTTTATTTAATCCCTTACATGTATATATTTCTTATCTACTATTATGTATGCTTATTTATTTATTTGTTAGTAATGTTAGTTTTGTTTTTAAATAAGGTTAGTATTGTTAGGTGTAAGGGCCGCCTTTTGCGGTGAAAGCCTCCTCCAAACCATTCCAGGTGGCTCTGTCATTTGCCCGTTTGGACCATCTGAGATTGAATGTAGATATATAATATTTTTTTTTTAGGTTTGGAGGGTGGTCGTCTACAACCCCCGCGGTGACGAGCCGTTCTGGGGGAGGATTTGTAGGTTTTGTGTTTGTCTTTGAAATATAACGTTTGTTTTTTGTTTTAGAGGGTGCAGTGTTTTCATTTTTCTGGAGTTTTCTTAATTGCTATTCATCAGAATCATTTGAAGAGTAAGGAGTTTCCCCTTCCTCGGGTTTTTTAGTTGAAATAACATTTTGTTTAGTGAAGAAATTTTTCATAGATCTCTGATTTTTCCCCATTTTATATGTTTGAGTTTTATTCTTTTTTATTGCTTGTTGTTGTGCGGTGTTCTTGTTTGAATCTATTAACTGGTGGGGAGGGGTTATTACTAACTCTCTCTTTTTCCTAGTTTTTTCTGTTTTGGTTTTGTTTGTCTTTTCTTCTTCTGTTTCGCTGCTGTCTTTCATGAGTGGTTCTCGAACTATAAGTTTGTCGTATCGCAGGAAGGCTATTTTTCCGGCTTCCTTCTCTTTTTTTAACTGTTCTTGTAACTCTTTACGCGTTTCTAGGATTTGAGGTGGGAAATCTTCTTTCATATAAATAGTTTTCGTTTGTATATATTTCTTGTTTTTCAAAATTGTAATCTTCCTGCCGTACGTTGTAAATGTTACGACGATAGGTCTCACTTTGTCTTTTGAGTATTTTCCCATTCTCCGGACCGTCTCTAATTCTTTTCTGTCACATTCCAGCTTAAGCTCGTCTTTAATAGTTTGTAACACGGTTCCTTCCAACTCCTGATATGATTTTTCACCTTCTTGCACCCCAAAGAATATGACATTCCTTTGCCTAATGTGTTTTTCTATGGCACTAATTCTTTTGTCATGTTTGGAGTTAGTTTCCTTAATTTGTTCAAGTTCCCTTTGTAAGAAGTTAAAATTTTGGTCTATTTTATCATTTATTTTGCTCGTGATACTGGTCTCTAAATTCAGCAGTGATTCTTCAGTGTCTCTTTTAATATCTAATCTTAGTTTTTTTAAAAGTTTTCCTATTTCTGACATAGTGGCGCCCTCTGTTAACTTTAGGCCGTATTGTATACTTAAGCTCTGTGATGGCCTCTGTGAGTAAGGTGCTGTACTATGTGAACTTCTGGACGTTTTTGTGTAAGTGTGCTTTGGAAGTAGTTTCCCTGAGCGGAGACAGATGTCGCTTTTCTTTGATACTTCTTGTTGTTTAGGTCATCCGTTAGATGTCGTTGTGCGCCGAGTTTCTAATCGATTTTCGTGCTATTGTCTAGGGATGACTTTAACAATTTGATTTTGTAGGTTAGGTTTGCAATTTTTCGGTGTAATTTGAAACGGAAAACTATTTATTTATTTTTAATGCATAAAAATGTTCAAATTTCCAATGTTCACACGATTTTTAAAGCACATTGGCTAGTTTTTATTTAAAATGTCATTGTCTTCACATCACTTCATCTCACTTTGTTTTGCAATTTTGTCCTTTATTTTTGGAATTATTCACTTGATAACACTTGTAGTCAGGGTCTCCACTATTCTGCACTGTTTTAACATAAGTTTGTCTAATTTTTGTCGTGATTACACTTTTAAAACTTTAAAATCGACGAGCGTTTAAACAAACAATGTTTACATCACCGCGCCCTCTCCCCTTCTCAAGAAAGAAGATTGTCGTTGCGCAACCAAAAATATATAACTACCTTTTAAGTTTAGTAATAACAACTGTATTGGATGGAAGAACAATTATAAAAAATTAAATTAAATTACCACAATGATCTAAAGGAGAATATCAAAACTACTATTTTTTTTCCTATTTCTTGATTCCGTTTAGGTTTTCGTAAAATCTTTAGGCTATATATAATAATAAATTGGTATCTTTTTTATGTGTGGATACTATTGCGGGCTGCTAAAATTTCTAGTGGACCCAAAAATGATTGTCTCCTTTATTACATTGAGGGCTGATTTTTAGAGGGAAAAATTACTATTAATAAATAAATTAATTTTTAATTTGTTTATGTTGTATTTTAAATACAACACAAACAAATTAGAACTACAGTTGTATGAATAAAATTTTATATTCAGCCAGCTTTGTTTCTCTTTTTATTCAGCCAGGTTAAATTTTATTTAATGGATGAGTTTTATCTGACGCTTGAAAAACCAATCCTGAAAAATAGAACATGCTTTAACAATCATTCTGTAGTTTAACCTCCCATCACTTTTAAAAATCACTTCAACTAACATACAAGTGATTAAAAAGCTGAGCGATATTTAATGATACTGTGCTCGGATCAATTACCACTAAGTGAGCTTTGATAGGATTTATAATCGAAAACGACGGAGGAACTTACACGGTGTGCGCTCAAAAAGCAATATTGGAAACTATGTCGGGTCTTGTTTTCATTATAATACTGTTATTAATATAACAGAAAAATGCTTTACGATGCAGAATTATATAGTTATAGAATTAAATAACCTTTAAAGTTAGCGACATGCGGTGACTTAGTAAGATAATCCATCTCTTTGTTTTGTCAGAAGAGTGTCGTTAGAGGCGAATATAGAAAATGACAGAAAAGTCTTATGACTAGGTACTAATATATTTTCACTATAGCCATTTCGTATACATTCTCCGTTCACTGCTGAACGTGGCATCTTCCATCGACTTCCTGCATTTCCTATCAGGTCGCCACTCCATATAGTGGGGGCCGCCCTATACTTTTTTAACCGGTACGATACTGCCATTACTACTTTTACATTACTACTTCAGCTTACTAATCCGTTGAGCTATGTCCGTTACTCTGTAGTGCAAAATTTTAACTGTGTGGTGACGTAAGTATAACCACAACACAAACCAGGAGATGGGCAGCAGCATTTTGATAACAAAATTAAAATTGACAAAACTGCGGTTGCTAACTCAATTGCCAACCGTGGTAACTATGGCAATATACCCTAGCTATGGAGTGGTCTATGCTCGTCGTTGCTCTGCGGGATAGGCTTAGAAATAAAGATATCTGCATTAAAACGAGACTAACCATAGCCCAACGGATTATCAGGAGTACGCTTGATGTAAAATATCCCGACCGGCTACGGGTTACAGCGTTAAAGTTACACGAACGCCCCATGAATGACTAGTGGAGTGGAGTCAATAAACTGGTATTACTAGCTTTTTTGATCCTGGTGCTTACAGAGCACACGTCATTTTTTAATAAAAACTACTTTTGTTTTTGAGAATTTAATTTCATCCATATAAATTCATTCCCTTATGTCCTCCACACCGAATTTCGGTTACGGCGGTCAGTCTCAAAGGAGACTAGCCATCTGCGCAGAACAGGAGTATAGTACTCGACTGTAGGTGCAAGCGCAGGTGCACCCTATATTACATCACTCTCATAGTCTGATGGGACTGCAATCCGAAACATCTGAGGAAGGATCAGGTGCAGGGCTAACGACTTTTCAGTACCGCCAACATCCTGACTCCGAGCTGTTACTGAGAATTGCCTGACGGAAAAACCCAACAACTGAGTTTGGTCAGACTCGGGATTTGAACTCTATGATGAGAAATCGTGTGAAAAAAACTGATGATGAAGGTAAATCCTCTCTACAATGGGTGAGACCCCGGCGCCAGTAGTGGACTTTTATGGACTGATGAAGAAAAGGGAAGTACTGGGTGTTAGGACTCCTTTTGTGCCTAGGAGTCTGTCTGGGTATCAACCTGTTAGCTATATTTGCCGCCAAATAAACAAAGAGTAATAGAGAGGCAGTATAAGTTGACTTATTCTATTCAGTTTAATTCCATTTTCTTTTATTGTATTACGTTATTGTTCATTCTATTTAAAACTCTTCTACTCTTTTATACGCGGTAGAGCCATGCTGCAGTTATATTAGTTTGTGAGAACGAATGGGTCGGCTCGACTGGAGAAGGACCACGCTCTCACAGAATATCAGCATACAATAGTAGCCTAATGCTGCTGTATTTCGTTTGGTGAGTGTAAAGAACCGGAGTGACAACGCATCTGCATTTTGATTCGTAATCAAGGATACATGTAGGTTTCTATGGACTACAGCAACCACTTACCATCAGGTGTATTGTGAGCTCGTTCGGCACCCTATTCTATAAAAAAACTGTAGTCTTTTTTTTCTACGAAGACAACCAATACGAAAAATAGAGAAAAGTTCCTGGACGATCGAGCTAAAATGTTGGAAGATTTTTTCTTATTACACACGAAACCTATCTAAATAAACTTGAAATATAAAACTTTATCTCTCTAATATCGTTGAAGCCATTTCCGAGAAACTACTTACGGTTAAAATTAGATTTTCGTCTCATTATCACATTCTCGTTTCTTTAACAAACTATAACCACGCTAAAACAAAACCTTAAAGACTGACATTTAGAGGCTATCCTACGATTAAACGATATACCATTTATATCATTTCGGGAGTATACGATTTAATTTTATTGTTGGTCTAATGCAACTATCAAATCAGTGTTGTGAGAATGATAAGTTACGGAGAGACCAGCTGACCTATTTCCGGTTAGCCGTCGGGAAGAAAATAAAGTGTAATTGGTGGGTTTGGCGTTTTGGTTTTTAACCACCAAACTGCTGGTTCAAATGTATTAAATAATTTTATGCGGTGCGCCTATTAAAATAAATAGAGTAGTGGACTGTATATTAGCGCGGTTCGAGCGGTGAATGGAATTAATTTATTCGTGATACAGCAAATGCCCTAATTCGGGATATAGGAAGGACGTGAAGGAATGCATGTGCACCCACCTGGACTTCCGCTGATCTGCCTCGTGTCTCGATGGCTGCCAGCTTTCTTCACACTTATCAACTTCACAGATAATATTCGCAGATAATCACGAAATATAGCGTTATTGCAAATGTCTATACTTTTCACTATATGCTTGTATAATTCAATATCCAAATTACACAAGGGCGGGAGCGATGATGCGAGATATAAGCGATGCGGTTGGTTGCGTGTCTTCTCAACTTGTGTGAGCCCGTCAACACGAATGCACATGCTGGGCATAAAAGGCGATAGATAGGAAACCGGAAATGGGCTTTGCAGTAATCTTATTGGATAATAATTAACGAATCCCTTATAAGCGTTAAGCGATAGTGCAAAGTGGCGCGAACACCCCCTCGGCCTTGAGGTATCCTCAACTAGCAAGTAAAGTATAAATATATATATATATATATATATATATATATATATATATATATATATATATATATATATATATATATATATATATATATAAATACTTATATAGTAGCGAAATGAAGCGACGCTATGACCTAAGAATTAAACTAAATATATAAACGATAATGCAAAATTAAATATATTAATCACTGTGTTGGTAAAGGACACAGTTTGATAAGAGGGCGTTTTAAAGTGGAATTCTTAAGTTTAACTTGCGCAACGCGTACCACACCATCCTTACCGGGAAACAATTCGGTGACAACGCCTAGAAGCCACTGAAGCGGTGGAGTATTATCCACGTCTATTAGAACAATCCTCCCTAGAGAAATGGCAGTAGCGTTCTTATTCCACTTCACTCTACTCTGTAATGTATGTAAGTATTCGAATCTGAAGCGTTTCCAAAAGGACTGAACTAAAGAGTCTATTAAAGAAAAGCGTGATAACAGATTAATGCGTTCCTTGCTTAAATCTGCAGCTGGTAAGCATTCAAGTGGTTTTAAATTTCGAAAATGTGCGGGTGTAAGTGCGGTAGGTTCCGATGGATCACTGCTTAATACATAAAGCGAGCGAGAATTTAAGATACACTCGATCCGACAAAGAGTAGTAAGCATTTCTTCATACGTAAAGATTTTCTTACCTATTACGCGAAACAAATGGGTTTTTACAACCTTAATATTGGACTCCCACAAACCCTCGAAATGTGGAGCGCTTGGAGGGTTGAGTTTCCAAACAATGCGATTATCAGTGAGCACATGACTGAATGCCTTATAATTTTCTTCTGATTTTAAAAATCTATGTAATTCATGTAAATATGAACGCGAGGCGACAAAATTAGTACCGTTATCGCTGTATATAAATCGACACGGACCTCTACGAGAGATACATCTCTTAAAAGCGTCTAAAAAACTTGCCGAACTTAGATCAGACGCTAATTCTAAATGCATTGCCTTAGTAACGAGGCATATAAATAAACATAAATAAGCCTTCTGGCTTCGTACACCACGTTTACGCGTCAATGTGATATAAAGTGGGCCCGAAAAATCCACACCTGTGTGTGTAAACACATTACGCTGCTCTAGGCGGCAAGCAGGCAAGGCAGACATCATGGGGTAAATAGGTTTGGGTTTACGTCGGAAACAAATGTTACACCTATGAATGCGGTATCTCACTACACGGCGAGCTGATAATATCCAATATTTCTCCCGTAATGCAGCAAGTAAATACTGAGGACCAGCGTGGAAATGTTTATAGTGATAATAATCAATTATAAGATCAACAATATGCCCCTTTTTTGGTAGCAATATTGGGTGCTTTTGGGAATCCGATAAAGACGAATAATCTAACCGACCACCTACTCGAAGTACATCGTCCGTGATAAATGGCGATAACCTTCGTAATGTTGATGAACATAGTTGTCCTTTTTTAATATTTTTTATATCTTCGGCAAAAGCGATGCCTTGCACAATTTTAATAACTGTGATTTCAGAAATCTCTATGTCGGATGCTGTTACAATTTTATTTATGCGCGGTAATTTGTTTAAAAACCTTAAAACGTAAACAACGGATCGTACTAACTTAGCGAGCAAAACCAAGGCACACAACTCAAGCCTGGCTAAAGTTATAACCTTTAATGGGGACACCCGAGATTTAGAACATAGTAGCGTTATAATTGGAGGATTAGTTCCGTTAACAACATACGAATAGATGACACACCCGTAAGCCTTTTCACTAGCGTCAGCGAAGGCACACAACCTATGAGTGTAACGTATTGCTACTACGAAAAGCAGTCTTAGAACCATTCTGATGCGGGTCAGAATGAATTAAAGAATGGTGGCGCCGCGCGCAGTATATACACTTACGCTTCGATTTACAAAAAGAAGTCGAGTGTTTATTACTTAAACAATTAATACAACAATTGTTTTGTTTAATAATATCGTAACGTTGTTGTGTATTTAATTATAAAAAGCGTGGACAAATATACAAGTGTTCATGATCATTTGATTTACAAAAGATACATGAATGCGAAGGATCTGTATTAATAAATGTTTAACTAAATTTATTTGAAAGCGATTTGTTTCGATTATTATTGGATGTAGATAAAGTATGCGAATTATTAAATGTATGGCATATAGCCCTATTCTGTTCGTATAAAAATTGTACTAAAGAGGCGTAGTTTGGTATGCTAATAAGGCGACAAGACATTTCAAATGACTTAACAGTGTCATGATCTAATTTTCTAAGTGCAATATTTAAAAACAAAAAATCAGCTAAGTCCTCAATTTT
Source organism: Parnassius smintheus behrii (assembly GCA_036936625.1). Lineage (NCBI taxonomy): Eukaryota > Metazoa > Arthropoda > Insecta > Lepidoptera > Papilionidae > Parnassius > Parnassius smintheus. Next base: position 17,294,693 of record JAUPFT010000026.1, on the reverse strand, counting down.
TAATTGCTTTAGAGCATTAATTGAAGCATCAAATTTGTCCATAAATTTATGATAACCTCCTGTTGTGTTTGCGTTCACCTGTGTTAAATCCAATAGTTGGTTAATATACGTAGATGCGAGTGTGCGTTCGTCATTATATCTTCCTAAAAGCGCATTCCAAATAATGGAATAATTTTCTGCGGTAGGGGCTAACCCGGCACAAACAGATAACGCCCTGTCACTCAGTTTGTTAACCAAATAATAAACACGTTCGGCATCAGTTAATTGTAAATTGTCGTGAATTAATGTCTTAAATTGTTGATAAAACATGGACCACTGGCGTATGTCTCCGTTAAATGACTTTAATTCAATTGGCGGAAGTGAAGTTTTTAATTTAGTAGGAAATCTATTTTCTAACGATACAGTGGAAGGCGATGTGGATATTTTCGTAATTTGGCACTTAATACGACTATATAAATCTTCAAATGAGTTCCAAGCCTCGTAATCAACGTCTGCATTAGGGTTTAATTTTAAATGTTTAGTATTATAGTTATCTAGAACTTCTTGAAACTCACTACATAATTGTTCTATATTCGAAGCGATGCTAAGAAATAAATTCTGCTCGTCCAAGGAATTAAATGCGCCCTTTGAGGTCTCGTAAATTTTTTGTAATCGTTCGTAAATATAATTACGTTTAGCGATAATAATTTTTAAACTAACTTCTTCATCCGCAACCAGTTTCGATTCTTTGCTTCTCGTCGTCATTTTCAACAAACAAATACGGACTAAAATTATTGCGATAAGTGACGGTAGAATTAGCTAACTGGGGAACGAAGCAATCTCGCGTTACTAGAAAGATGGCGGTTAATCAACAAGAAAAATATCATTAATGGAATAATGAAGCGGTGTGGTATGCGTTACAAAGGCATTATAATACGTGTAATAAGCGATGCGGGACAAATAAATATTGTAGTTAGTATAATTAGAACTACAATTTATTATGATTTAATAATATATACGTATATATTTTTTTGTAATATAAAAAAAATGAATTTACTTCTCCGGACTGAAAGGTTAATTTAATCCCGGCCGTAGTGACCAAAAAATATTTCGTGGGTTTGGCGTTTTGGTTTTTAACCACCAAACTGCTGGTTCAAATGTATTAAATAATTTTATGCGGTGCGGCTATTAAATTAAATAGAGTAGTGGACTGTATATTAGCGCGGTGCGAGCGGTGAATGGAATTAATTTATTCGTGATACTGCAAATGCCCTAATTCGGGATATAGGAAGGACGTGAAGGAATGCATATGTACCCACCTGGACTTCCGCTGATCTGCCTCGTGTCTCGATGGCTGCCGGCTTTCTTCACACTTATCAACTTCACAGATAATATTCGCAGATAATCACGAAATATATCGTTATTGCAAATGTCTATACTTTTCACTATATGCTTGTATAATTCAATATCCAAATTACACAAGGGCGGGAGCGATGATGCGAGATATAAGCGATGCGGTTGGTTGCGTGTCTTCTCAACTTGTGTGAGCCCGTTAACACGAATGCACATGCTGGGCATAAAAGGCGGTAGATAGGAAACCGGAAATGGGCTTTGCAGTAATCTTATTGGATAATAATTAACGAATCCCTTATAAGCGTTAAGCGATAGTGCAAAGTGGCGCGAACGGTAATAGGTGAATAATATAAGAAACCTATGACCAAGTTAGTTTTCAGACCAATTCCTTATATTAACTTTTTTATTTTTTTTTAAAAAATTACTCATATTAAATTTCGAAATTCAAATCATATGCACCTTACTCGACGTTTCTCAATGAATCCAAAGGCGTCAACCTTTGACCTTGAAGCCGGCCGCTAGGTCAAAAATTACTTTTTCTTTATTTATTGGACCCCTTTAAAAGACCACCTCTGAACATAATATGTGACGGCTCCGTAACGCAGTGGCTTGGCATTATGTAACGGCGCTAATAGCCGCAGGTTCGAATCTCGCACGGAACAAGAATTTGTATGGCTTATAAATATTTTTTTTGAGTCTGGATGTTTGTCCTTCTACAGTTATGTATGCAGACTGCATCCAAGATACAGGATATAATCCTAGTGTGGTGATGAAAGTTTTGTTAAACAACCAACGTAACCAAAGAATATGCTTTCCTCATAGTTGCCACGGTTGCCAACCGTTGCAACTAGGCAGGTTGGCATCTTCAGTTTTTTTATTACTATTAAGTTGTTATCAGGAAGATGCTGCTGCTCATCTTCCCACTAGCGCCTCATTCGACTCCATTGGGATGATATGGGGTAGTGGACATTCCTGGTTCGCAATTACGTGTTAGAACCACGCTGCAGTTATATTATGGTTGTAGCACTAATGGGTCAGCTCGATCGGGGAAGGACCACGCTCTCACAGAAAACTGGCGTAAAATAGCAGCTTAATACTACTGGGTTTCGTATGGTAAATTTAGAGGACTGAAGACTCTTTTAACAGGAAACGAAACATTCTAACGTAGTCCTCAGGGGTGACAACGCATCTGCATTTTAATTCCTAATGGATATAAATTTCTATGGGCCGCAGCAGTAATTTTGTCGTTCGTTTGCCATTGTTATTCCATTAAAAATCTATAGGCTTCTCCTTTATTTACCTACTATACCCAATCTTTTCCCAGCGGTAAAAAAGTTAACCTACCAGCTTTCATTCACCTATGGGCCTTACGATCACACATTACGATGGGTGTCTTGATAGTTGTCATTTATAAGCCAAACTTTTCTAATTTTAATTTTATAAAATGACAAAAGATGAAAATTAAAATATAAAAGGAAGACGACCGTCAGTATCGTTATGACAGCGTATCAAAGTTCACTGTTGAAAATAAGTCTTCCCTTAAATAACATATTAGATGCCTTTAGAGATTACTAAAGAGTATTAATGGAATCAGGCGTTACATTTCGGAAATCCAATATATGAACGATGTCAAAAATCAATTAGCCAAGATCCGTACAATAATATAAAATGATTCAATATTTCAAAGTAACAACAATAATGCCGTGTAAATAAATATGTTAAAATCTCCACACCCTTATTTCCATCCTTAGCCATGGAGTTTCTTCTTTAATTTATATAAGCCGATCCTACAGTATGCTAAGACGAGAACAAGGGAGATAAAATATAGCTCCTTAGAATTGTGAAAGGAATATACCTGATACATTTACAATAGGTACTATTTGGTTGCGTATACGTCAAGATATTTTTAACACGTTTTAACGAACGTACCATTATTAATATATTTTTATTTGAACATGAAGTATAAAATATACACAGTAATTATAAACTAAATATCTACGGGTGGTATAATAAAATATTTTATGCATATTAATTATTACACGAATAATGTACGTATATACATTTAAGTTTATTATAACTGTCAGCCGTTTCCAAGAAATCGTAGAACCGACATAAAACATGCGAGTCGAATATATAATAATATATAAACTTAAAATAATATATAAACTTGTCTTACTTACTTTTCCTTTTAAATTTGGTTATATCTTTTTAAATTTGATTATATTTAAACTGATCGTCTTTTGTACTTTATAAATAAATGACATTTTGTAAAAAAATAATCTCGTAAAATTCCCTAGTCTGGGCTATTGAATCAGTGCCGTCTAGTTTTACTCGTAATAGGGACTTTTCGTGATACCCTACTTAGTTGACAGCGTTCTTTGCTCATACTATTACAAATGTACACACAAATATAATCCATACTTATTGCTTATGCATTAGGTCGCCAATGAATCGAATTACCTACAAAGAAGGTTACAATCGTGTTATATATTTCAGCAAATTTATGTTCCGCAATACAAATTTGATTGGCGTCAATAACCGACGTCACTACTGATAATAAATCGTGTGTACAAATGTAGACAAGATAAACTAAAATAAGGGAGGTGTAGCGGTCGAAATATCTTTTTTTTTCGTTGTCGTGACGTCGGCTATCAAAAGAGATGTTGTCGGATATAAATAAGGCGTAAAACATTAACGCCTAGAGCGTCTGCTGCGTAAAGTGGGATACGCGCGAGGTAATAAGCTACGTACGTCGTACGCTACGTAGTCATCTCGGCATGTCGATATCATTACTGATGTTACTGGCAACAACAAGGGACTGCTGAGCTTTTTCAAAGAGATTTCATGGAATAATCATGATATACCTATCCACACGCAAAATACGCGTTTAGACGTGGATTTGCGGAAAATAGCCCGTTGTAAACTGAACTAAACTTAGTAGTGCGGGCCGTTCATTACACGCGGCGCGTGCGCCTCGTCCATGCAACGGTTATCCGGCGCGTGATCTCGTGCGTGTGCTTATTTCATACAAATAAATGAAAAAAGCTTTATAACACGGGCTGCACGTGCTGTTAAAGTACATTTGATTTATAATATCAGTTCAGAGTAGATAATTTATTTTTAACAAGCATCTGGCTTTTTAGAATTCGTTTACGCATATTGACATTCTACACTACGTTTATAATGCGTTCCATATCGAAATGCACGTTCTCAATTAAAGGAAAGTAAGTGTTAGTTTTAGTATTAATAAATCTTAAATTAATTAAATGTATTTTTTATACTTTTATGTTATTAAAATAAAACCTCTTCAAAATCCTGAAACATTTGACTCTTCTAAAGACAATAAAAAATTAAATGAAAAGATAACCCATAACGGCACTTATGTACACGCGCACATTTAGTAGGTAGACACAGTGTTTTAGCGTGTTGCGTAAAGCTCCGTTCAGATCTACAAACATTGAGGGTACAAGACACGTGGTGTGGCAGACAAAATAATATTCTTTTATACACTTCATATGGGGGTCATTGTAGAAGCGTGCTCGTCGCGACCCCTGCCAGCCCTTTTCAGGGCTGCAATTCTACACAGCTGCGCACCCATGCAAACGAGGGTTAGGGCGTCCCCCCAAGGCGACGCACACCAGCTCGTCCCCGTTGGTGTGGAATGCAGCGCGCAATGCGGCGATGGGGACCGCCACCCGTCACGCACAGCCCGACACGGCGGAAGGTGGAGGACGGAGTGCAGAGTTGGCACGTGGAATGTTAGAGGGGGCATGAGAGATAAGACGAATGAGTTGATCGAAATAATGAAAGAGAGAGAATTAGATGTCGTGTGTATGTCGGAGACCAAACGGAAAGGCAGTGGTATTGAAGAGCTCCCTGGCGGGACGTTAGCTATATGGTCCGGAGTCCCGGAAAGCGAGAACGCCTGCCAAGGAGTGGGAGTGCTGTTGTCGTCCCAGTTGGTCGATCTTATGACTGAATACAAGGTTGTGAACTCAAGACTTCTCTGGGTTCGCTTCAAAATGGGACTGACGAAGTTATTCCTTTTGGCTGTTTATGCGCCGGTAGCTTCGTCGTCCAGGGCTGAGCTGGAGGAGTTTTGGGAGAATGTAAGAGAAGTTCTAGATTTGGTTAAGGGAAACGAAAGAACTGTTGTATGTGGTGATTTGAATGGATGGGTAGGTATCGCTCGACCAGGATACGAGTCGGTGCTTGGAAAAGGGTCTTCTTGTGACAAACACTATGTTTAATCACAGGAAGATCCATATGTACACTAGAGAAAGAAAGAATGAGAGAAGTATGATTGATTTGTTCCTGGTGGATGACCGACTGCGAAAACAGGTGATGGATACACGAGTGTTCAGGGGTGCTGACCTGGGAACGGATCATTATCTAGTAATTACTAGATTTAGGGGTTTGTTCGCGGGTTGGCGCCACCGGACGTCAGTAACAGAACCACAGTCGGTCTGTCGCATCCGAAGCTGGAAGCTTCAGGAAGCGGATACTAGGGACAAATATCACACGAGGGTAGCCGAAAAGCTTGACACCATCGATGGCAGGAAAGAATGTGTGGAGAGAACATGGCAGAACCTTAGGGATGGAATGGTAAGTGCAGCGGAAGAAGTATGTGGTACGACAAAAAGAGGTAGTAGTAAAAGAAGAGATGCATGGTGGAATGACGAAGTGAAAGAAGCTGTAAAAAAGAAGAAAAAAGCATGGTTAGACTACTTGGCCTCTAGTAACGATGAGCATATGAGAGAGAAGATGAAAGAAAGATATAAGCTGCAGAAAGTTCATGCGAAAACATTGATTGAGGAAGTACGTGAAAGGTGTAGAATAGAAGCGGACGAGAGGTTGTCGCACAACTTTAGGGAAAACTCCAAACTCTTCTGGAAAGAGGTTGGAAGGTCCCGGAGTGGTGCGACAGCTTTAAGAATGAACAAAGTGCTTTCGAGAACCAATGACGTCCTCTCAGAAAAATCGGACGTCATGCAGCGATGGAGTGAATTTTATAGAGAAATGTATGCGTGTCATGATCTTAGTGAAAGATCCGGGGATGACGCCGTGACTGGCACGCCAGACACGGACCTCGATGACACTGAGGTCATCAGCATGAAAGAGATTGAACGTGCGATTCGAAGTTTGAAATGTGGTAAGGCTGCGGGACTAGACAGAGTTACTGCTGAAATGGTCAAGTACGGTGGGCCTCGCGTCTGGGACAGCTTTCATCTGCTGTGCAATTTGTGCTGGCGGACGGGAGATGTCCCGGATGATTGGCGATCCGCGGTCATTGTGCCTTTATATAAAGGTAAAGGTTCACATTTTGACTGCGGGTGCTATCGGGCGATCAGCTTGACCAGTTTAGCAAGTAAAGTTTATTCGAAGGTTTTGACACGCAGGATGCAAGAGAAATGGGAAAGATTCTTATGGGAGGCACAATGCGGATTTAGACCTGGAAGAGGATGCACGGATCAAATGTTTTCTCTCCGCATGATCACGGAGAAGCTTCTGAGTGTTAACCAGAGGATTTTCTGTGCTTTTGTGGATCTGGAGAAAGCATTTGATAAGGTTATAAGGAAGAAAATGTGGGAACTGTTGCTGGGATATGGTGTGGATGGTCGATTGTTAAGGGCTGTGCAGTCACTTTACTATGACTGTAAAGCCTGTGTGCGGGTAGGGCATGACCTGTCACCCATGTTTAGCGTCCAAGCGGGCGTAAAACAGGGTTGTGTCATGTCTTCCTGGCTGTTCATACTGTATCTCGACAGCTGTTTACAGAAGCTGAAAGATAGCTGTTTGGGTGTGAAATTGGGTGACATAAAAGTTAATTGTCTGCTGTATGCTGATGATGCAGTGCTTATTGCACCATCAGAAGCAGAACTGCAGGCATTAGTCACGTGTATGAAAGAGGAATGTGAAATTAAAGGTCTCCGTTTGAATGCTAATAAAACTAAGGTTCTGGTATTTGAAAAGGACGAAGAGAGAACTGTTATGTCCAACCCTAGTTAGATAAAAGCGCTGACTCGATTATTATATTTACTATAAAATCCTAGAGTTTGAGGTAATCGAGGCAGTGCAGTTCCAACCCATATTAAGTGCATATCGCACACGCCGTTCGCGGTTTTTTGTACATTTTTTGTATTAATTTAATATTGGGGAAATAAACCAAAAGAACTTCTGGGATTGGGTGTAAAAGTTTTTTTTTAAAAACACCTTCAGAGCGGCCCTCCTAACAAATTTGGTGTCAGAAGTGGGATGTCGCAAGGTCTACCGGTACATCAGTAGCGTGGCATCCGAATCCTGGGAAACTCTGATGTGAAAGATCGACAGTAAGTCTCCACCCCACGAGTGTGAGCCTGCATCATCAAAGCGCCAACGAGGTCTCAACCCCACGAGCTTGGGACACCATCGTCAACCCGAAGTTCATCAAGGCTGTTAGTCTACACCACCAGCGTGTAAGCCTGCCCTGAGCTGCTGCACTCCCATCGCACAACCACGTGGACGCCGCCGTCAAACGGCTCCCTGGGTCTCACGGCAACGCGACTCCGCTGCACGTCATCGCAACACGACACCGGCATAGCAACCAATGTACACCGTAGTGATCGTGATATTGTAAGTTAGGTAACTTTAATTCAGCTATAAATTTATACTATTTCTCTTCTATTTCCTTACATTCTTTTGTCATTTGTCGTGTACAATAATATTCTCATTTTACCAATTTTGTATTTACTAACTCCTAAATCTTTCTAATTCCATATGCATAAGGTTAAAACTTTAAAGGACAAACCAGAAGAAATAGAAATGTCCGACAAAATTCCCTTATCCGTCCTTGTAAAATTCATCAAACCTTACAATGGTGATAGAGAATCACTTCCGGCTTTTCTCACAAATTGTGATAACGCCATAGCACTCGCGAACTCGGAACAGCAAGTAGTTTTATATCTTTATATCATATCCCAGTTAGAAGGAAAAGCTCAAATCGCGTGCTCTCTAAAAACGTTTAATAATTGGGATGAATTAAAACTCTTTCTAAAAACTACCTTTGGCGAGAAGAAGCACTCCACACACCTTTTAATTGAACTCCAAAATTGTAGGCAAGGAAATTCGGAAACAGTAATGCAATATTCACTTAGAATCGAATCTTGTTTAACGCGATTACAATCCGACATACATTACAGTTGCGAGAATAAGTCCGAGCTAATAGGAAGAATTGCCGCTATGGAGGATTTAGCCCTCAACACATTTATATTAGGTCTAAATTCTAATTACGGATATATTGTTAGATGTCGAAACCCGAAAAATTTAAGCGAGGCAATTACGCATGCCATAGAAGAAGAAAAACTATTTATTCTGAGCAAAATATCTTCCAAATCTTATAAACAGTGTCCTATATGTCAAAAATTTGGTCATGATTCTTCTAACTGCTATAATCATAAGAAAAAACAATCTCATCGAGCTTATTACGTTAATCCACAAAATAATAACCCTCATTCTAATTTTCATAATATTTCAAGCAAAAATCCTATTAAAATATGCAGTTATTGTAAAAGTCCGGGACATATGATAAACGAATGTCGAAAGCGACAATATAACAATAGCCTTCGTCATAATATGCAACCAGACACTCGCACGACGAATACGTTACCAAGTCCCAGTGCGCATGCACCTAATAGAAATAATATGCATTTATGTGACGCACAACCTTCTACCTCTAATGCCGATATTAGTAACGAAGATTTAAACTAAATCTGATTTCGGAAAAGTGCCTACCGAAATCGAAAGCATTTAAAGGCACAAATAATTATTACTATTCTACTAATTCTTATACTAAGCCTATATATAATGATAACGAATTTAGTTATAATTATCGTACAAAATATTCTTACAATACATCTCAGCGACGTCAAATGCCGCCGAGTCCTACTAAATCATGTAATTTAAAAAATACTATTTCTTATTCTAATTCTACACCTCGGGAACAGCATCCGAGTCCATCTTTGACACAAAGTCAAAGTCATAGTACCAATTATTTATTACCTCGGGAAAATTATCCCAGGACACCTCTGAATCAACATCAGAGTCTTAGAAATAATTTTAATGCTAATTCTTGCACTAATTCTTATACTAATTCTGTCTCTCATAATGATACTATCTCTTATCCAAAATATACATCTCAAAAAGGAATTTCGAGTCATGCTAATCCCACTGATAATTCAATTAATAATAAAGGTGAAATACCAACATACAGCATGAACACATCGAACAAGAAAACATCACTACCTCATGTTTATTTTAGGTCGAATTTTTCGGTTCAACCCCTACGATTGTTACTCGACACAGGCGCAAGTGTCTCTATTATAAAAAAAATCGAGTTTAAATGGAAACTTTAAGCTTTCTGACGAAATCGTAAAACTCAAGGGTATAAACAGCACTCAATCTTGCAACGAAACATTAGGAACATTACTGTTAGATTTTATTTTAGATAATTTTTCCATAAAATATAAATTTCATGTCACATCCGACGATATTAATATTGATTATGACGGAATATTAGGAAGTGACTTTCTCAGTTATTTTAAAGTAAACATTGATTATCATACTTATTCACTTTGTTTCAAAAATTCTATATCTGTGCCTATCCACTTTTCGGAACCTACATACATTATACCAGCGCGTAGCGAAACTGTTATCGAATGCTCCGTGTCAAATGACCCGTCCGAGTTGCGTCACCTTAAGGATGCACTCATACTAGATCAAACCGTTTGTAATGGTGTTTATTTAGCGAACTGCCTAGTAACTTTAAAAGCGAATAAAAGAGTTAATGTTTCGGTTTTAAACACAACTGAATCGTAAATTAAAATAAAAAATTTCAAAGTTAACTTAATACCAATTGACTTTAAAAAGTATTCCAAATCTTTTAAATCTTGTAATAGTATAAATACTATTTCTACAACTTATTCTAATCGTGTCCAACGCGTCTGCGAACAAATTCGTCATTCTCATTTAAACTCAGAGGAGAAAAAACTCTTATTAGATTGTTGCTCACAATACTCAGACATATTTTATCTTGAAGGAGATGACCTCACATGTACAAACGCGATCCAACACTCAATCAACACAGGAAACACCCCTCCTATTCATGTTAAGTCATATCGTTTTCCCGAATGTCATAAAGACGAAGTAGACGCACAATTATAAAAGATGTTAAAACAAAATATAATTAAGCCGTCAATATCTCCGTGGAGCGCCCCAGTATGGGTCGTGCCTAAGAAAATGGACGCATCGGGCAAAAAGAAATGGCGCATTGTTATAGATTACAGGCGACTTAATGATGCGACCATAAACGAAGTTTACCCCATTCCTTTAATTAGCGATATATTAGATCAATTAGGGCATTCCAAATATTTTTCGACACTCGATTTAGTTTCCGGCTTCCATCAAATTCCTCTCAATCCTAAGGATGCTGAAAAGACTGGTTTTACTGTAACCAATATAAATGGCATTTCCGGTCATTTTGAATTCACTCGCATGCCTTTTGGATTAAAAAGTGCTGCAAATTCGTTCCAACGTCTCATGAATACCGTCCTTTCTGGTCTCCAAGGTCTCCACTGTTTCGTCTACCTAGATGACTGCATCATTTACAGCCACGATCTTCAAAGTCATATGGAAAAATTACATCTTGTTTTTGATAGGTTTCGAGACTTCAATTTAAAGCTACAACCAGACAAATGCGAATTCCTTCGACACGAAGTCACTTATTTAGGTCATGTAATAACCGACAAAGGTGTCACACCTAACCCTGACAAGGTGAAGGCAGTATCCGACTACCCTATTCCCAAAAATCCCAAGGAAATTAAATCATTTCTAGGTCTAGTAGGTTACTACCGCCGATTCATAGATAACTTCTCAAAAATTACAAAACCCCTTACGTCATTGTTAAAAAAAAAATGTTAATTTTAATTGGACACAAGAACAAACCCAAGCTTTTAATTTGTTAAAGGAAAAACTAACTTCAGCCCCGTTACTTCAATACCCCGATTTTTCTCAACCATTCGTTGTCACCACAGACGCCAGTAATTATGCTGTCGGCGCAGTATTATCGCAAGGCCCTATCGGAAAAGACAAACCGATCGCATATGCCTCAAGAACATTAAATAAACAGGAAGGCAATTACTCAACAACAGAAAAAGAATGTTTAGCTATACTCTTCGCCGTAAAAACATTCCGACCCTATATTTATGGTAATAAGTTTAAAATAGTCACTGATCACAGACCTTTAGTCTGGCTTTTTAATGTCAAGGATCCAGGAAGTAGATTAATTCGTTGGCGCCTCAAGTTAGAGGAATATGACTATGAAATTTTTTATAAGCAAGGAAAACAAAATTCAAACGCCGATGCTCTTTCACGCATACCCATTCACGCCTTAAATTCAAATGTAGTCCTTAACAAACTCAAATACGAATCTTATTTTAAAGAACAATTTACTAGATCCATTTCTACAAATACTGTAATCGAAGAACATCAAGAAGCGTTACACCTCTCTAAATTAAATAATATTGTTTGCCCCGTATCTCTCGACTTTGATGAATCTATTCCATATTGTAAAAATATTCTATCTCAGCTACAAAATCCTGAAGGTATAATAAACTCAGAACGAGAACCGTACACTATCTCTTGCGTTAAGCAAAATGATAAAATATACTATTTCTTATATACGAGAATTCACCATTTTGAAGAGTTAACATACCGAAATATATACAATTTACTAATGCAACTACGCAATAATATATTAACAGAAAATAGTCAAATCACTGACTTAGCCATTTCCGATTTTGCTGACCCGTTCTCTAAACTATCCTATATGAAAATATACAACATAATTGCTTACATATTTCATAATACTAACATTAAAATTCATATATACCGAAATCAAATTATTTACCCTACTCCTGCCGAAGTTCCACAAATTCTCAAAGAAAATCACGACTCAACAATTGCTGGTCACCCCGGAATTAAAAGAATGTTAAATCGTTTAAAGGATCTATATTTTTGGAAAAACATGCGTTCTGATATAGAAAATTACGTAAAAAATTGTAAATTGTGTCAAGTAAATAAACCACTGAGATCATGTAATAAGGCTCCAATGGTGATAACCTCCACAAGTACAAAACCATTCGAAAGATTAGCTTTAGATATAGTCGGTCCGCTACCCGAAGCCGGCTTGCAAAACTTTAAATTTATATTAACTCTACAAGATGACCTAACCAAGTTTTTATGTGTATACCCAATGATAACTTCCAGCAGTGATGAAGTAGCTCGTACACTCGTTCATTTTATCTCATTATTTGGAATTCCTAAAACAATATTAACGGATCTCGGCACATGTTTCACATCGGAATTATTTAAACAGGTAACTCAAATATTTAGAATAAAACCCTTATATGCTACCCCCTATCATCCCCAAACAAATGGTGCCTTAGAACGTAGTCATGCTACACTCAAGGAATACCTGAAATCTTTCGTTAACGAAAATCAGAATGATTGGCATTGTTACTTAGCAACCGCAGTATTCTCTTACAACACTACCCCTCATACCACTACTACATATACACCCTATGAATTGCTATATGGGCATAAACCCACAATACCAAATTCTTTATATAATACGAGCAATGACACTACTTATCATGAATATATCCGCGCATTACAATACCGCATGAACTTTAGTCGACAAAAAGCATTAGAACACATAATTAAAAATAAAGAAACATCGAAAAATTATTATGACAAAAATAGTACAGACATATCCTACAAAACAGGCGATATGGTTTACTTAAAATGCCACCACAGACTTCGCAAAGCCTTATCTCCTATCTGGAAAGGTCCTTATAAAATTATTAAATTAAATGGCAAACATAACGTAACCCTTCTCATAGGTCGTAAGCACATGAAATACCATGTTAATGAAATTAAACCAGCTCATCCTTAATTTCACTCTATTTCAGGGCCATAAGCCACCAATTCAACGCTGAAACTCAAATTCTACCTATTTATAATAGTCCAGGTATTTATTTCGATCAAATAACTACAATTAATTTTTATAATGATTTTTGGAATGTTGTAACTCATATAGACGTAGTATCAGTTAAGCCACATCTAGAGAATATACATTCGCTTATAATTAAAACTGCAACGCTCTGCGAAAACTTCCAACTCCATGGTTTCGTTGAATGTAATGATATCATAAGTCCTATTGAAGTATTATTAAATTCTAATTTTGCTAAATTCGAATCTCTTTCGCATATAGTCCCTACCGAGGAGCAAACAAGGCATAAACGAGCTTTAGAATTCGGTGGAGAAATTTTGAAATTCTTTTTTGGAACTTTAGATGCTGATGATGCACGAAAATACGATGCAGCCATTAGCGCTTGTCAAAATAGCGAATCCGAACTTTTAAAATTAATGAAGGATAATATTCACATAATTAAATCTTCTATTAATGTATTTAACTCAACGATATATAAATTAAATATGAATGAAAATAAATTAAATTCTCAAATAAATTCTTTAAATATTGTATTGTCCCAAATTGTTAGAAATAATAATCAATTATCACATATTTCTAAAATATATGCTTTACTTAATATAATAGAAAGCTCTTTAGCCACTATTTCTAATTTCTTGGATAATGTACTAAACTCTATCTTATTTTCTAAAGCAAACATTCTACATCCTAGTGTAATAGCTCCTACGAACTTATTTCGCCAGCTTTTAAAACAGAGTAATTATATAAATAAGCGATTAGAGTTTCCAGTACCATTAACGATTGAAAATATACACACTTTGATAGATATTTCAAAACTCACATCTTTTTATTATAATAGAAGAATAATTTTCATATTACGCATACCAATGATTTCTTCTTTAAAGTTTACCTTATACAAATGCATACCTTTACCAACCCCTCATAATCCTAATAATCCTAACTCTTTCGCTCTAATCCAACCTACCAAGCCTTATCTTGGAATAACAGAAGATAGACTTAGTTATAGTTTGCTAGATAATTTAAACGATTGTAATATTATTAATAATGATTATTCTATATGTCCTTTAATTTCTATATTTTCTACAATAAAGAATCCATGTTGTGAAACAAAATTGTTAACCGAAGTAACATTATCTTTACCACCTCAATGTAACTCCAAACTTTTATATGGACAAATTGATGTATGGTATAAAATAAATAATAATAAGTTTATCTATGTACAGTCTGAGAAATGTAAATTAACTATAAAATGTAATAATATAATACAAGATTTCACTATTTTAGGAACAGGTATCCTAAGTTTAAACGAAAGCTGTATTGGTTTCTCTAAGACAATTCAATTAATGCCATCTACAACGAAATCTATTAAAATCGAAAATAAAATGAATTTAAACTTTAATATTACAGAAGACGATTGTTGTAATAAAGAAATTTTAAATAAATCAATTCCATACTTATATACTGTATCTTTAACTAGCCTAGATATGGAAACTCTGAAATATTCTTACCATTCCTTAAATAACTTAGAAAATGAGATCAATAGAGTTCAAGAACAATCTCACATAATAAAATATGGTAAATACTATTCATCATTTACATACTTTTTGATTATTTGCATAATTTTATATATTTCCTATAAAATATTTTGTTGCTCTATTAAGAGAAATAATGATTCTTGCCGTTGCATACAAATATTTAATCAGTGCAATACACGACGGATTGTTAAACACGAATCAAAGGTTAGTAATTCTATTGAGTTAACTGAAGTTTCATCATCAGACGATGATAGAAAAGATTCTATATCCTTACGCAATATGCCAGTGAAAAACCAAATGAAAAGAACATTTGGTAAATTTCACTTATCAAATCGAAACTTATGTAATAACTAAAAACTATATTAATTTACTATACTTATTTCATAAGGCTTCATGTTACATTAGAATATAAGTTTATATTTTGTTTTATACACGGTGTCTTAAATATTAATATTACTAAATGTTTGTATTTGAAATAAAAATTAAATCTTAGCATTAATACACTGAATCTTCTACTATTTCATTATTCACTGAATCTTATAAAAAATACTATATTACTAGTTCATAATGTTAATAAATAATTTCTTATAATTTTGTGAAGATATTGTTTAAGAATAGTTTAATTTTACTATACTTTTGTATCAATTCAATTTGATTTTATAATAATAACAAATAATTGAAACAATTCTATTTTACTATTTTTTTAATTATTTTTGTATTCAAATCATTTTTTTTTCACTGTATCGTTTGAAAGACTCTGCTCATCCCTTATTAAAAAGAAGGATAAGCTCCGTCAAAAGGGGGGAGATGTTATGTCCAACCCTAGTTAGATAAAAGCGCTGACTCGATTATTATATTTACTATAAAAGCCTAGAGTTTGAGGTAATCGAGGCAGTGCAGTTTCAACCCATATTAAGTGCATATCGCACACGCCGTTCGCGGTTTTTTGTACATTTTTTGTATTAATTTAATATTGGGGAAATAAACCAAAAGAACTTCTGGGATTGGGTGTAAAAGTTTTTTTTTTAAAAACACCTTTAGAGCGGCCCTCCTAACAGAACGAAATGTGAAATATGGGTAAATCAGGAATGTCTAGAACAGGTAAATGAAATTGTATACTTGGGGAGTGCTTTCAGCCGGGACGGAAGATGTGATTTAGATGTGGATAGGCGTGTCGCTGCCGGAAACAAAGTCAATGGTGCTCTGAATGCATTAGTAAAAAGGCAAGGCGTGGTGAAGAGTGCACGCCTTGCAATACATAACGCAGTGTTGGTACCGACTTTGTTATATAGCAGCGAAACCTGGGTATGCCAGAAGAAGCATAAAAGCAAGTTGAATGCAGTGGAGATGCGATCTCTTCGTAAAATGTGTGGTGTTACCATAGCCGACCGAAAACGAAACGAAGAGATTCGCAATATGGCAGGATTGAAAGATGGCCTTATCACAAAAATTGATAGGGGCGTACTCCAATGGTTTGGGCACGTTGAACGAATGAGTGAAGACCGAATGGTGAAGAAAATATATAGAGCGAAAGTAAATATTAAAAGGTGTCGAGGTAGACCGAGACTAACTTTCGAAGACCATGTGAGCAAATTGCTCGAAGAGGGGAGGGTCAAGAGTACTGGGATACCTAGACGTGCATGTATGAAGAAGTTAATGAACCTGAAAGAAGCGAAAGAGGTATGTAAGGATCGTGACACTTGGCGATCTGTTCTCTCTGGCTACCCCGTTAGGGATTGTGTGTGACGATAAGTAAGTAAGTAAGTAAGCACTTCATATAGATGTATTCATATCTAGCGGTATCTAGGATCCTGCTTAACGCTGCAGACGCTATTATTCTTACTTTTACTTCTCGTTTCTTCTTACTATTTACAATTTTATTTCTTTTATAGTTTTACTGCGTTACGTATCTCCAACTTTATGGTGAGAGGGCATTACAATTTTTACTGATAAGGCATTCTATACTAGTTTTTAAGATTAATAAATAATAATAATAATAATCTTTTATTTAAATAAAAGTACAATAATAAAGTGGAGACTGATCCCCAAACTAGACGAGTCTGCATTTTAGGAATCAGCGGCCTCTCCCAGTGTTGTGACGAGAGTGTTAATTAAGTAACTATTAATATTAAATTAATAATTAATTAAGTAACTAAGTTTAACATTTTTAAGTAACTAAATAGCTATTTAAATGGATTTATTTACAACTAAACATAGACTATAACTTAACACATTAACTGCCAACTAATTTTGACCATAATGTTCTGATTGGGCATTTGCAGGTATAGATAGTGTACTGTGAACTATGTATAAACCCAAAATATTTTTTTAATATTTTAGGTACTTTAGGAAATATGAAGTTTTTTTTAATGCGGTCACTGTGTGTGTCACGGCGCATACTTTGAAACTATATTCGTGGCGCCGCGCGGGTCACTTCGACGGACACCTGTCTCCTTCGCACCCTGTGCATTGTAGAGTGTATTGTAGAGTGACATGTTAGAAAAACACGAAGATGGTGCCAGGGATGCTATAGAATTAACACTGCAAATAGGGGTAGAATGATGGCTAAAAACAAGACTAAGAAAGTTTCTACTTATTGCTCTGACTGCCCATCCCAGCCACATTATTGTATAACGTGTTTTAATATGGAACATCGGTATTAACAGTAACTATTTACAGTAACGGTACTTTTTCAATTTTAAACATTTATAATATTAAGTAATACTTTTAAAATATGTAAAACTACAAAAAAGAAATGAATAATTTTGTTTATATT
This sequence comes from Parnassius smintheus behrii, assembly GCA_036936625.1. Lineage (NCBI taxonomy): Eukaryota > Metazoa > Arthropoda > Insecta > Lepidoptera > Papilionidae > Parnassius > Parnassius smintheus. The sequence continues at coordinate 17,277,004 of JAUPFT010000026.1, read as the reverse complement.
GCTAAATGTTTAATTTAAGAATTCACTTTTAATTTAACTTGGTATAAGTACATGTCTAATTTTTTTATTATTTTGGTTAATTTCGTTATTTTATTATTGTGAGAAATAATGCCTTAAATAATTATAACAAAATTTTTAATCATTTAAATATATCATTGTGGATTTATAAGAAAAATTTTAAAACAAATTAAAAATATTTCTTTTCCTAAGTTCCTTTACATTATCTCAATGACTTAGAAAAAAATCACTACACCACGCATGATAATGTTCTCAGGCGCCGCGCGGATCATATAGCACATTAAAATACAGCAGGACGGTGACCGGCGACCTTAAGGTGAATCCCTGACCAAAATGTTGCGAAAGTGCGTTTTTCAGACTCTATTATCTCATTAGTTATGAAAAATAAACTATATCTAAAAGTACATTATTAATGTTCGATATCTTATCATCGCATTCCACGTTCTAATTTATTTTTATGTGCTATAAATACATTTAAAATCAACTTTTAAAAAATGACTAAAATTCTTGATTACATGCATCTGTTGCTAAACGCAACGCTCTAATCATTTGAGGATAACACTAATGGATAGATAAATAAAAATCTATATTCTCCACGTGTTATTTAAATTTTTAAGTTCGTTTTTTCTCTTTTAATTGAAATAATTCCGAAAATTGTGTGACTTCTATGATAAAGGGGCGTGCGCAGAGTGCGGGCGGCATTACGCTGTATACGTTCGTAGGAGGTGGCCGCGTCGCTGGTCGCCGCGACCGTATTTCGCCGCAAACATAATATTATTTGAGTACCTACCAACCGATGCGCTTACGTCACGGTATATTGTAACTCGGCCGTATCTTAGAAATAAATCTTACAGCCGTGCGGTACGTAAACATGCGATAGGGCTGCCTGCCTCCAGCATTTTTACATTTGCCCATTGATTTATGTGTTTTATAACTCAATGCATTTTCCTACTTTGTGTTTCCATTTAGTTTTATGATTGTACTTAAATATACTTTTTTATATAAACAAATATATAATAGGTACTTTGTGAATTGAATAGGAAGTGTTCAATAAAAATGCGTGTCATTTTATGATTAGTAGATTTAATTAAAAAACCATGTTTATGTTTGAATAACAAATCGGTCTTATAAATTTGCGGCCGAAAAATATTTGCGCCTCGGCTGAGACGTACGAAATGCTTTATTATTAAAATTTTAAATATAAAAAATCCGCATTATAATATAAAGCTTAATTAAAAATTGTTTTGGGAAACATGGACAAGTTGGAGTAAAGGAATATCTTTTACTTGGTTATAGATACCTGCAGCTACTTTACAATTTATATGTTTGGTTTTAAATGAAGTTTGGATTTATTATTTTTTTATTTCTATTCTATTTTCTGAAAGGGTCCTAGGAAAGGAATTATCCACCGCGCTGCCCCTCTGCGTGTTGGCGAACTTTGCATGTCTTCGAAATATTTTTTTTCTTATTTCTCAGACATGCAGGTTTTCTCACAATGTTTTCCTTCACCACTGAGCACGTGGTAAATCAACACTTAAAATTGCAATTACAATATTATTGGTGCCGGCGGGGATCGAACCTGGTTTGCTCGCACACTGTGAAAATTTTAGCAAGCGCTAACCTTCTGAGCTACCACGGCTCCTCTCCTCTCGACCTAGAGACTTTATTTTATTTATCGTCAGGCCTGTTGGTCTAGTGGTTAGTGACCCTGACTGCTATGCCGCAGGTCGTGGGTTCGATTCCCACCCAGGACAAATGTTTGTGTGATGAGCACGATCATTTGTTCTGTGTCTGGGTGTAATTTATCTATAATATTTATGTATTTAGAAATATATAAGTATGTTTATCAGTTGTCTAGTACGCATAACACAAGCTCTGCTTAGCTTGGGACTAGATGGCGTTGTGTGATAGTTGTGGAATAATATTATTATTATATCATTATTGTTGGGGTATCTGTATAGTTTTCTCATCTGGTTGTTTTTTATAAATATATAACTATAAATTAAAATGAAAAGATAAATAAACATAAATATCAATAAAATAAAATAAATACAAAAAATACACAAATAAATAAAGATCCAACCAGATGGAAGCCCTCGGCAGAGGAGACCAAACGGCCGAGGGTTAGGAGGAAATAATATAATTATTATTATTGGGTTATTAATAGAGTGGTCACATCTGGTTGGGCTGTATAAATATATAAAGGGAAAAATAAATTTACTTAAATATATATTTAATATATTAACAAAAATAAATAAATAATACATAAATAAATAAAAGCCCAACCAGATGGAAGCCCTCGGCAGGGGAGACCAAACGGCCAAGGGTTAGGGGGAAAGGGAAAGAAACCGGCAGTTATTATTATTATTATTAGTATTATTATTTATGGTACAATTTTTGTCGCATGCCAGCGCTTACTTTTGGTTCTGGTAAAAAGTTGTGAAATGTCTGTGAACGTCAGAATTGTGCAAATGTTGGTCGCGGATATTTTACCTGCACTTCAAAATTTTATTGTGTGAGTATTTTAAACTATTTTTACGGATTTGATGAACCATATTAAATAAAAAATAGTCTCATATCTTTCTCTCTACGTTTTGATCTCCTAAAACGAGTTTGAGTTGGTAAAATCAAGGCAAACTTAGGGTAGGGTTGTCAATTATTATTTTGATAATAAAACTAGTGAAATTCCGCGGTTTTATATGCGCAAGCGTGAACGTAGTTGGAACATAATATAACCTTTATGTTTTACATAAATATCCTAAAAAACTTATTATTTTAATATTTTACTAAGTACCTATAAAATTAACAAGTTTATTGCATTTTTATTTGAGTAATTTTTTATGCAATTTCTTTATCTACGTCTATCTTTAGGAACCTTTATTTTGTCTGAATCATACATAACACTATATTACTGATTTACTTACTTATACGTAGTTTTCTTTTTTGCAGTTACAAATATCTTGTGAGGTTGAAAAAGGCAGTAACGAAAAAATAATAAGAATAATAATAATTGACGTCAGCCACTTCTTTTCATAAAAATTTCAGATCACGGTCCATTAGGTTGCAGCTTCACCGAACCACAACTTATAATAATAATAATAACAGTAATAATATAATATTATTTTGTATTTATTTTATTTTATTGATATTTATGTACATTTATCTTTTCATTTTAATTTATAATTTTTATATATTTAAATATTTATAGAACCGAACCAGATGAGAAAATTATACGGCTCCAACGATTTTAGCGACGAACGCTTGGATTTATTTTTAGAAAATGTCCTTTTGTCCATGTTTCCAGGCAATAAAAAAACTGCTACAATATAAGAAGGTAAATTTCGACAAATCACTAACGGTCGTTATAGCTCAGGTGGTATGTCGGTAGGGCGTGATATCGGAGTGGTTCGCGTCTTGGCTTTGGTCCTGCTTTTTTTTCCTTTTTTTTCAAGTTCCTTTCTTTTGTGAGAAAATCTATTATTTCAAACCCTTTTTTTAGTAATTTTTAAAAATACGAAAATTTTAATTTTAAAAATTTTAAAAAAATATCTATTTAGTTACTAATGCTATATTTATTATTTTAATAATTACCTACCCAGTAGGTAAATAATAAAACAATAAATGTAGCATTATAAACAGTAAATCTCCCTCAAACTCAATTTACTAATATTGTTCTTAAATAAGGAATAGCAGATAAAAGATTAGTAGGTAATAACTATTGCTCCTCAAAATTATATTTCACCTCAAGGTAAAACATATCCTAAAATTCAGTAGCTAAATAAAATAATAATACCTACTATTCAAGTATATTTTCAATATGTAAGTAAATGAAAATAACAAAAATGAAGCACCATTAGCATGTAAAGTTCGAATCCATAATTAATATTTCGACAAATATTATAATTTACACTATAAAAAGCTAATTCAATATTAGCAGTATAGTATATAGTTAAAAATAATCAAAATAGTCATTTTTATTAATTAGATAATATATTAGAATACATAAATCTAATAAATTGCAACTAATATACCGAATAAAGAAAATTAAAATACGTTTATCATTGTACGCTGTGTTTATTTCCATAAAATAGTTCATTGACGTTGAAAAAATAATACTACGTTCGTAGCAGTAGGTGGCGTCTTGAAGATTTCTTACGCGATATATTGTAGCGAGCGTCGACAGACCAAACGCTCAAGGTTGTTCGCTGGAGGTATCGCCTTAAATTAAAGTTTTAAAACTAGTATTGCTTACCGGTCACCAGTGCCCCCCCATGGCCTGATTGAACTAATTAGATGCCGGTCACCAGTGACCCCCATGGCGACTAATGTGTTAAAGCGACTAAAGTAATTTATATTTTATATAAACGTAGGTATATTAAAATTAGTTTGTAATTTGTAATATATATTTATATAAATACATAATAGTTTTATAATTTTATACGAAATACGAGTACATTACTACACACATTTTTACAAATTATATCAGGATATTTTCTGTTTTATTATAATCAAGTGACAATAACCAATCTCGGACTTGGACTTTACACTCATGTCTGGAAAGAGGATAAAAATTTAGATTTATATTTAGCTTATTGTAAAATACTGAGCATAGATATGAACTTTGTCGCCTAGAAAAAGCAGTTAAACATCTATCAATAATCAGTACATCCGGTAGTTTGCGATTGTTAGGACACATCAAGATCATATGGGGTTAGTGCATGTTTCATTAAGATCAATTGTTAGATGTATAATAGCCTGACAGTCAGCAGTTTGCATTATTGGTACAGCAGATTTGTAGAACACTTGTACGGTTTAAAGATCATGGTTTTTAGGAGACATCTTTGAGCTCTTTCTAATTTTATCATAAAGGTTTTGCATGCTCCTCCCCAGGCAATTATACAATATCCTATAATTGATTGTGCTAAGGCGTAGTATACAGTTCTTAATAAATCAAAGTCAACACTTAAGTATGAGAAACTGACTATAATTAGGTAGATATTAATACTTACTTTACCCTCCGGGATTATCGAGTGAAATAGTGCTGAAGAAAAATCTTTGAGAAAAAACGCAGTACGTCCAGCATCAAAGATATCTCGACAGTCATAGACCAGAGAAGCCGCGAGCGATTTTTTTTTATATTTTATATGTAAAACTAATATGTAAAATGTGCCCTCAACATTACCTAAAATAATAAACCCTTTTATTTCATTATATTTTATATCAATTATCTTTTCAGCTAGATATTAGATCTAGATGATAATAGCTAAAACCAACATCTTCCTAGTACTGGCACCATCTTGTTTGGTCAGTTGTTCTCTGGAATATATGGAGGGTACAATTTTATTAAATTCTTTTGTCCACAACCACATATTGTTGGAAGCACATTTGTTCTAAACGACGACCATTTTTCAAAAGATGTTTTGTTCCAGTAACCAATTTAATGTTAAAGAATACTTTAAAAAAAACATTCCTTAAAGATTAACTTTCTTTTTTTATTTATAATGTATTGAGTGCATTGCGGCACACAGTTCGCGTAGTGTATATATTCTTTGACACAGGGCACCGAGATTGATAGAGGTCGGTATGCTTGACTTGTAATTCCTAGTTTTTTTTTTGTTATTATGTGTGAGTAGCTATGCTGGTCTAGGGAAAGAGACTAGTATCACTGCAACCTAAAAGATCTATTGTGATAGAATAGGAGTTGCTTTGCTTAGCCGTGAGCAATTTCAATTCTTTTGGGTGGACTACATAGTTTCCCAAATGTTTCATTACTTTGAGTCGATAACCCTTTGAGAGACAAGGTTTGTACAATTTTAAACACGTAATACATAACAGCGATGATGTTTGTAATTTGCTTTAAATGTTATATTTCTCATTCAAAAAAATATAGTTTTATCAGAACAAAATGTTCCAAAACTTCTGTTAGTTTTCTAGCTTATTATTATATTGGAAAAATGAAAAAAAATCTTCAACTTTTAATATTAAAAAAGTAATTACTCCGCAATATATGTTTCCTATCCTTCAACAAAATTTCTATGCAAATTAATGTACAAAGTAGAAAATAGATGGAGAGATTTGAGTATTCACAGCTAATACATTATACGATTACTATAATTTCATCAAAGAATGAAGGAATTTTTTTTAAAAAGTAGGATTTTCTCCTGTATCGTGAGGGCAGTTTACAAACATAAATTGCACAAGGACAAACATCCATTCCAATTGCAAATAGTTTTTAATCTTCTCAGAGTGGTTTATTATTTTTCTTATTTTTATTTATTTCTTCCTTGTAGTCTTAGAACTTTATTCAAGTATATAAAAATGTATCTTTCGCTTTTATTCTATTGCAGTCCAATCCTGAAACATCGCAGAGCAACTCACGGAACGATCTCCTCATAATATCTCACGCAAGTTATTACATTTTGGCCAATCACTTTCTACATTATGGTCGTAATATACTTCTCATCAAAAAAATCGAAACACCTTCGTTTTAATTTGTTAAAAAATTGAAACACTTAGGTATTTCAATTTTTTAACAAATTAAAACTAAATTAAAATTAAATTAGTTTAATACAAAAGAGTTTTCATTCCATGAAAAAAAAACTTTATTGTATGTATAGCTGGCAATCTGGCCATTACAATGGTAATCGAAAATTCACAATTCGAAGTTAGAATTTCATTTGTTTATCCTCTAAATGAAATGAATTACTATTTTGAGACAAATGAGCGTGTAGAGTTGGAGACCATTTTACGTTTAAAAACTAAAAATGTGCGTTTATCTTTAACGTTTTCGTTTTTAATTTGTTTACTGTGACTTTAAGACGTCTTAAAAAGTTTTATTTCCTAAAACATATGGATACTTCGCCCACAGAAGCCACCCAAGTGGTGGCATTGCTGGATTCTGGACTTAGTCAGTGTGTTGTGACTCGAACATTGCATCTAAGCCTGTCATCTGTTCATAGAGTCTACTACCGCTATCGAGAGACTGGTATGTTCACGCGCCGTTCTGGATCTGGCAGGAATTGAGTCACTTCTGAGAGAGATGATCGATTTATTGTATCAACTTCTTTACGAAACCGGCGCCTTAATGCATTTCAACTGCAGCAGCAGCTTCAAGTTGTACGAAGGGTCACTGTAAGTGACCCTAAAATTAGAAGAAGGTTGAAGGAACGTAGACTGGTACCACACAAGCCAGCAATGGACTGAAATTGACTGCAGACCATTGAAGAGCGCGCTTTGACTTTGCACGCGAGCACCTAAATTGGTCATACCTCCAATGGAGCAAAGTTCTCTTCTCTGATGAATGTAAAATCATGCTCTATGGTAACGACGGAAGGAACAAGGTCTACAGAAGAGATGGAGAACGCTTTGCATAATGCTGCATTGAAGAAAGGGTCAGTTATGGTGGTGGTTCGTGGACGGTTTGGGGAGGAATCAGCGCCGACGGTAAGACAGAGCTTGCCTTCGTGTCTGGGCCACGTCTACCTGCTTTGAACTGTCATCGGTACGTGCAACAGTGCCTAGAGCCTCACGTGATGCCCTATGCACACTTTATCGGCAACGGGTTCACATTTATGCACGACAACGCAGGAGCCCACACCGCGAGCGTCGTACGTGATTACCTTACTGAAGTCGGTATCTCCATAATGGAATGGCCAGCAAGGAGCCCGGACATGAATCCAATTGAACATCTCTGAGATCAACTAAAGAGGCAAATCCGAGTGAGAGATCCTGCCCCAGACTCACTTGACCAGCTGAAAAGTGCCATTCAGGAAGAATGGGACAACATCCCACAGCATGTCATCGTAACTCTAATCCGATCGATGAAAAACCGGATGGAAGCGGTGATAAGAGCTCGAGGAGGGAACACTAGTTATTAAACTTTATTTAATAAAAGTTTTTCAGTTTTTTTTCACCTACGTGTGTTGTTTCATTCATTGCCTTCGTTCTCCGTACAAAATTAAAATGACTCATTAAAGAAAACATGAAACCTATGAAAATTTAATTTGAATTTAGAACAATAACATTAGAATTTGAAAACCTCATAAAACTCACTATTAAGCGACATTTGATATTTATTCGTAAATAATTTAAAAAAACTGATAATCCTTACAAAAAATAGACTTGCAAGGTGTTTCGACTTTTTTGATGAGAAGTATATATTTTATTTCAAAGTCGTTTATTTTTTTGATTATTATACAGAATTAGAACAGTTCGTTGTTTAATATTTTAATAACAGTCCATCTACATTTCTGCGTAGTAGTGCTATCCTGTATTATGCCTGCTACGCAAATGCAAGGATTCTACTGGAGAAGTATCACGTCTGCACGCCTCTATTTTAAGTTACGAATACGAAGCACAGCTTCGTTAAGCTGCTATTTTGCGCTGGTATTTTGTGAGAGCGTGATCCTACCCCGGTCGAGCCGACCGATTAGTGCTACAACTATACTATTAATATAACTACAGCATGTAGCTATATTATGTATATGTACTTCGCATGAAAGTGTGCTAACTTTTCACAACTATTATATATAAAAATAAACTGGTTTTAAAAATAATGATGTTATTTAAACTGGGGAAAGAGTAAATCAATACAAAAGGTGTGACAGCTTGTGACGCTAAAGTGATTTATAACGAAATTGATTATTAGGCTCAAGTTAAAAAAAATACGGTAGGTATAAATATAGTACGGCTTTCTATAAATTTTACAGTACGCGAGCAACCCGGGCTAAATCCCCCACGGTATCAATGAAACACAGTTGTTAATTGCAACTTTAAACATTAAACCACGTGCTCGACAGTGAAGGAAAACATTGTGAGGAAACGTGCATCTCTGTGAAATTAAAAATAAAATATTCGGAAGACATTGAAGTTCACCAAAGCACATTGAAGTGGCATGATGGTTATTTCCTTTTCCTAGAAATTCCTCGCGGAATGAAAGAGGTGTACCCAGGAGAGGGACGCATACAGGCTGTAACTTAACTTTTTTACCTTATACGGCCACCTGAGGCACGGTAGTTGATTAGTAAGGTGTATCCCTTCATGTGGTAAGGTTGGTAATTAAAGGAGAAATAGTAACATTACTTCTGGAACCCTTCTTCTTAATTAGCCTGTAACAGTCCCCTGCTGCATATATGTGCCACTCTCGCAATCGCAATACCTAACATAAATATAAATGTATGCTCATAAATTCACCTTTGCCTGTCATATAGCCGATAACACTGGTGACTAACGAAACGATCTAATTATGTCAAAGTATGCACTACTAATCGATAACATGGTTAAGAATTTCCCATACTGTTATTCGATATTGTTGTTTCATCACCAATTTGTGGAGAAATCTTATTCAATTCAAATGTGTACTATGTGTAATGTGTACAACCAAAATTCATTGCTATTTTGGTTGTACACATTTGATACTAATTATAAAAATAGTTCAAAACAAGACCTGCAAGGGCTATTGTGAAATAAAATTATTTTTATTTTAATTTTTTTTTAATTTCCCTTGTAAAATCCGTTACCGATATAGCCTATTAAAGTTATGGCTTAACTGGTGGTTTGACAAACACAGGCCTTCCCTGCCTCGTAAGAGGGATAGTTGCCGTAGTGGCAAGCGAGTTGGCAACTACAGTTTTTTTATTTTTAGTCATATGATAGGAAGTGTTGATCATGTGGTCCTTGTTTGAATCCCCGGTCGGGTCAAACTATCAATAATTGAGGTTTACTGTCACGAAATTTTCAGTAGCAGCTCGGAATTAGGACTATGTCAAGGTTTCACCCCAACAAATGGAAATGAATACAATCATGTAAAGCCCTTGGTACTGCGCCGGATCTCTCTTCGGTCGTTTCGGATTACTGTCCCATCGGACTATTGTGAGGGAATAGAGTGTACCTGTGCTTGTACATATACTTGGTAGTCTGCAGACGGCTAGTGTTCGTTGAGACTGGCCGCATTTTTTTCATTTCGGTTATTGTTATTATTGTTATAAACATTCCTTCATTATCTTTCTTCTTCTTCTTTATCAGCACATAAAAGAATACTCCTGGACGTGGGCTTCACCCGTATGGGCAGAAATTGCCTCAAGCTTCACGGCGCCAGCGGCGGATTGACGATTGCAGACCAGATGTTTAGCATTCGTGATAGTGCCTCGCTGCATATAGATATAGATAGATAATGAGTTGGATTGACCGAAAAGGACTACACTCCCACAGAATACCAGCGTCAAATAGCAGCTTAAACCTGCTGTGTTTCGTATGGTAAGATTAAGGAAATGAAGATCATTTTTACTGGAAAATAGGCATTCCATCTTAGTCGTTAAGGGCGCAAACACACGGGTATTTGATTCTAGGTTAAAGATAAATCTTAATGTCCATGGGGCCGCAGCATCCACACACACAAAATCTTTGTCGATACAACCTATCACTGATTTACATATAAAATAAACATAATTCTTGTGTCGCCATACTTAATAATGTTCTGTCCTACAAGAAGACCTTCAAGCAACCAAAAAACAGCAGTGCCCGTACCGCTATGTTCTAACCTGAAAGTACTATTATTATGACAAGCGGGTCTCTTCTCTGCAAAAAAGAGCCAGCTCACCTTGGCTCCTTCTTTCCGAAATGTATTACCGGAATACACGGCCCGCCTTCATTTGTTGGGAGTTAAGATATTCTTAAAACTGAACTTCGGATGATTCATTGAGTTCAAGGCCAAATCAGTTGTAAGAAAGCTAGGAGTTCTAGTAGAGGTGCGGTAATGGTATGAACCTGTGCCCCAGACTGTACAGAGATGAAATCCATGTAATTTGAAAGTACACATCTTCTATATAAACAATTAGAAAAGTGTATGTAGCTACGTAGTAGTGGAAAAAAGTTAGGAAGATTTAAAAAAGTTGATTTTGACAGTCGGTTTTTATAATTATTACACAATGTAGATATTAGTAAAGTTCCAATTCATGAGTGTTATGTAGGTTAATGCATATGCATGATGATTGGGATGTATCCTAACTGGTTTAGCTAAAAAAACATGGACAGTAGTTTTTTTCAGTCTTTGAAATTATTATTTGTTACTATTTTTTGCAACATAATTACATTAATACTATTATAGATCGAAGTATATTAGATAGATAATAATTAAACTTATGTATTACACTATTTATAATTAGTGGAGCACTCGCGTGGGGCACTTATTAAATAAAAGTAAAATACGATTAAACACAAATACAAAGGAAAAGCGTACATACTCGTATACCGAAAAATGGCGTAGTCGGTAAACGTGAATCAGATTCACTACTGTACTAGTACGGTACTAAAGCAAAATAACCCTATCCTATAATGTAACCCTACGTGTTTAAGCTGTTGCTGTATTAAACAAATAATTAAAATCCTATCTTTTAGTGTATTTTGATTATTTTGATGTATTAATTCATTAACTGAAGGTTTGTTTTTATACATAACATATCATAAATAAGGTATTTTTATGAGTTTAGCTATTGTTTTTTCCCTATTATGATCTTTTTAAGTGTTTTATGTCTACATTAAACTATACAGTGACTTCAAAGAGAAGAAATCACTTAAATACTTTTAAACTTGATTATATATGAAAAAAATATATGAAATAATCATTTAAAAGTGAGCTCACCTCTTGAAACTGTGCATAGAGTAACTGATGCAGAGTCACGTCAGTCAGAATCACCACTGAAGGTAACATGTAAGGAACTAAAATCTGTTATTAAAAGTATGAAGAAAGGTAAATCTCCAGGACATGACGGACACGGACCAGGAGTGTTGACCATTTTCTTTAATCTATGTTTAGGACATTTTTACTTGCCACAAGAGCTTCTGGATACTATAGTCGTACCTATTGTTAAAAACAGGACGGGAGCCGTAGCAGATAAGTGTAATTACAGACCTATTTCACTGGCGACTATGATAGCAAAAGTATTTGACAGTGTGCTAGACTCGCGCCTCAGTGAACATATGAAATTACATGATTCAAAGCTTGGTTTTCGCGCGGGACTATCCACTGACAGGAAAACAACCGTATAATATGCTTGTTTCCTGGACCTTTCAAAAGCTTTTGTCCTGGTTTCCTACAATGTTCTGTGTGGAAAGCTTCGGGAGGCGGGAGTTCCTGCTTCATTAGTGCCTACGTTATCTATGTGGTATGATTTTATTTATTTATTTATTTAACTTCATATACACATTAGATGTATATAGGCGGACTTAATGCCTGAGGCATTATCTACCAGTCTACCTTAGAGTAGTGCAGAGATAAAAGAGGTAGGTATGATGATAAGCAAATAAATTTTGTTAGGTGGTCCAATGCATTGTCTGACCCGTATAAACATGAGTGCGATGTGAGGCAGGGAGGTCTTACCTCTCCGAGGCTTTTTAATATCTACATAAAAAAGTTGATTGACAAGCTTAGCAGCACACTGTTGGTTGCCATATAGATGGAGTATGTCTAAATAACTTGAGCTACGCAGACGACATGGTGCTGCTGAGCCCGTCAATCTGTGGAATACGAAAGTTGCTTTCCATTTGTGAGAATTATGCTGAGCAGCATGGATTAAAATATAATGCTAAAAAGTGAACTGTTGGTTTTCAGAGGTAGAAATAAAAGTCCAATATGTGTTCCTCCAGTAAAGCTTAATGGTTCACTGTTACAGAGAGTAACTCATCACATTGTCACAGAGGATTTAAAGGATGATCTAGATATCGAAAGGGAACGCAGGGCGCTAGCTGTGAGAGTTAATATGGTGGCTCGAAGGTTTGCTGCTTGTTCTGTACAAGTTAAAATTACACGGTTCAAGGCTTGCTGCCAATCATTTTATACCAGCAGCCTTCGAGCCAATCATACCCAAAAAAGCAAGAAGTACCCTGCGTATTCAATATAACAATGCCTTCAGGTTATTGTTGGGGCTTCCACCGCATTGTAGTGCATCAAGCATGTTCGCTGATGCGCATACTGATGACTACTTCGCGATCATGCGTAAAAAAGTGGAGTTGTTAATGCGCAGAGTGAGGGGGAGCTCGAATAGTATCTTGAGGGTCTTTGCGGAGAGGCTCGATGGCCCGAAACTAGGTAGGTTTGTTAAGCTACATATACTAAAGTGAGCTTGATAAATCTATCAAATTTGTATGCATTTTGTAAATTTTTATTTTTTATTTCTATTGTGTTTTATTTAATTATTTCGTGTACTAACATTAGCTCTCAAGTTTTATTTATATTACTAACATGCTATGGGCCTACGATGACTGAAAAATAAAACATTTTTATTTTTTTTTATTTTTTTAAACAGCTGCTATGAAATGTTAATTGTTATTCAATTTTTTTATTTAATTTAAATTAATAGCAATAGTCTTATTTTTGTACAGCTTGGGGTACATTTTGGCCATCTCATTTGCGAAAGTCACTGATGCTTTTCTGTGTTAGAATTAAAGTTACAGCTTATATGTGTCTGGCTGCTGAGCCAAGGCCTCTTCTCAAATTTTCAAATGAAACGGCGCACTTCCCCAATGCGTGTTGGCGAACTTAACATGTTTTATTTGTTTTCATATTTCTCAGACATGCAGATTTATTTACGATGTTTTCCTTCAAAACAGCACGGGGTAAATCAGCACTTAAAATTGCAATTAGCAATTTCGTCGGTACTGGGGGGATCGAACCCGGGATGCTCTCATACTGTGAAATTTACAGCGAGCTCTTAGTACCTGAGCTACCACAGCTATTTTTCTTTGTGCTATCAGTTAACATTATTTATTTCACATGTTACAGTTATAAGTTAAACATTACATTACGGTACAGGCATAGGTTTAGAAAATTTTTACTGTGTACCGGTATCGCCGACAGTAACAAATATGCGGGTGACGTAGGAAACTACACTTATTATTTGTTAAGTGCGTGAGCTGCTATTGCAGGACGCATCGCTTATGGATCGTTTATATAGGCCGTTTCTTTCTAAAGCATTAAAAAAGTTAAAGTTAAAGTTACAGCCTATATACGTCCTACAGCCGGGCACAGGCCTCCCCTCATTTCTGGGAGGGTTTTAGGGCAAGGAAGTGTCTGCCGCACTGCCCCAATACGTGTTGGTACACTTCACATGTCTTCAAAATTTTTTTTTTCTTATTCCTCAGACACGCCGGTATCCTCACGATGTTTTCCTTCACCGCCGAGCACGTGGTAAATTAGCACTAAAAATTACAATTAACAATTTTATTGGTGCCGACGGGGTTCGAACCCGGTTTACTCGCGTTCTGTTATATTTACAGCGAGCGTTAACCATCTGAGCTACCACCTCTCTTTTTAAAGCGTTATCGTAATATTTAATAATTATACATGCATATGTACATTAGTTAATTTGGGCGTTTAAAAAAATGCCGTAAACGAAGATGGTGGATGATTACGATATACATATCGAAGTCATTACATTGTATGTAGTCTTAAGTATATTCATTCTTTATCGTCGTTCATTATCGAACACTCATAAGAATATATACTCTCTTTTAATTGTTCTATAATTTCCTACTGTCGTGAAGCGACAATAAAAAAAAACTAAAGAACCTAACTTAGCTACAACGAAAACAACCAAAATAAAATAAATTATTTAAAAATTTGAAAAATTTTACAGTTTCTTTTATAAAAAAAGGTATGAAGGTGATGATGGGTTGTAATGAAGATAGTGATTTACAATATTATTAAAAAAAATAACAAAGATAAAGATACTGCAACGAAGTATGCACAGGCTATGCCTATGATAGGTGCACAGCTCCTGCTCTAGGTACACGCAGAATCTGGAGAAAGCACACGCAGCGTCTGGAGAAGGTACACGCAGCGCTTGGAGTAGGCACACGCAACGCCCGGAGTAAGTACACGCAGCACCCGGAGTAAGTACACGCAACGTCTGGAGTAGGCACGCAGCGTTTGAAGTAGGTATACGCGGCGCTTGAAGTAGGCAAACACAATTTCCGGAGTAGACACACACAGCGTCCGGAATAGACACGCAGCGTCTGGAGTAGGTCCACGCAACGTCTGGAGTAGGCACGCAGCGTTTGAAGTAGGTACACGCGGCGCTTGAAGTAGGCAAACACAGCGCACTAGTAGTAGGAGGAGGCGTAGGCGTGGCTAGGCGACGACTTAAGGAGCGGGCAGAGGCTTGCAGGATCCCGAGGCAGTGCGGAAAAGGCCTTTAGGAGATGCTTCAAGTATCAAAGCTCAAGTCAGACTCCCCCATTCGCCGATTGTTTGGCTTATTTTTTGCTTTTTGACGGATCTGGCCTAAGAACGGAAAATTATTCTCATTAAAATTTGAAATTATTTAAATTAAAAGCAAATTCTTGTAAATGGCCAAGAAGAAAGGAGTATTTTGAAGTAAAAACATCAGGCCGGTAACGATATTTGAATAAAAATTGCCATGACAACCTGATAAACAACGATCTCAAAACATGTCAAATTTTGGTTTTAGGCTCGTAATACAGAAACGGCAAGATTTAAGTGAAAAATGAGATATTATTTATATAGGAAAAAAAGTAGCGCAACAGCGCGCACGAAACCCGAAATTGCAGAGTTACGGAGAACTAAATAAAAGACCGAAAAAGGTAGACTCCATTGACATCGATTTAAAAAGTGCTGATAACGGGAAAATACGACGTGAAAATGATTTATTATTGTGTTCTTATGGTTTAAAAATGTTACAGGTTCCTATGGAAATAAAGGTGATGCAAAATATCTAGTTTTGAGATGAATGCAGAAAATAGAAAACAGAATGGAAAAATAAATTTAAAATAGTTAAAATGGTATGTAAGTAACATAACACTACATTTTCCCCCCGACCCTGGAAATTTTTGACTCAGCAAAAATTTTGACATGTACATTCTAAAATAAACCATAAAAACACAGCTTTGCAGAAACAGACATCACCAGGCAAAATCAGATATACTATCTCTTACATTCATCATCTGCATTCAGGTAAGGGTGGAGTTCACATTCAATGACTACCACTCTAAAAGTGTGTTTTCGAAAGGACATTCAGGCTTATTTAAGGAGTTGTCATCCGCTCCTGCGTGGAAAAAAAACATTTTGAAAGGACATCCAGGCTTATTTAAGGAGTTGTCATCCGCTCCTGAGTGAAGATAAAGATAAAGAAATTAATCTTAAGCAAGCTTTAGTCGCTATGACTTAAGTAAAGATTAAGAACGGCCAGAGCGGTAGGGCTCAAAACCAGAGATCAGCAACATCACTAACGAGATGTGTCTGAAATTGATATTTATACATATATACAAACTTACATACAAATATACAAACATATATACAAATGTAGTGTCATGGAAAACAGTATTAGCTGATTCCTCACATCTAATCTTCACTTCGTATTCGAGTTCGGCCTTGTTAAGGAATTTGTACTTAATAACCCTTTTCATAGTTATAATTAAGTGCAAAGTTAAGTTTAAGAAATAAAAATTTAATTAAAAATTGTACCTCTTTAAGTTATCTAGAATAAGAATATTAAAGTGATGAATGTAAGTGAAGTGTTATACGTAGGTCTAAATATAATCCAGATAAGTTGAAAAACTAGATGAAGTTTTGTTTTAGAATTTGGAAGATTGTACCTTTTTAAGTTATCTAGAATAAAAATATTAAAGTGATGAATGTAAGTGAAGTGTTATATGTAGGTCTAAAAATAATCCAAATAAGTTGAAAAACTAGATGAAGTTTTGTTTTAGAATTTAGAAGATTGTACCTCTTTAAGTTATCGAGAATAAACATATTAAAGTGATGAATGTAGGTGAAGTGTTATATGTAGGCCTAAATATAATCCAGATAAGTTGAAAAACTAGAAGAAGTTTTGTTTTAGAATTTGGAAGATTGTACCTCTTTAAGTTATCTAGAGTAAACATATTAAAGTGATGAATGTAAGTGAAGTGTTATATGTAGGTCTAAATATAATCCAGATAAGTTGAAAAACTAGATGAAGTTTTGTTTTAGAATTTGGAAGATATGATAAGGATGAGTAAATAAAGAGTTAAGAACGAAAGAGAAAGCAATTCAATCAAAAGGAAATGGATAAGGCGTAGCTAAGGTGAAGAAAAGAAGAACTTTACGTCGGGCGCCAAATTGTCGTGAAGCGACAATAAAAAAAAACTAAAGAACCTAACTTAGCTACAACGAAAACAACCAAAATAAAATAAATTATTTAAAAATTTGAAAAATTTTACAGTTTCTTTTATAAAAAAAGGTATGAAGGTGATGATGGGTTGTAATGAAGATAGTGATTTACAATATTATTAAAAAAAATAACAAAGATAAAGATACTGCAACGAAGTATGCACAGGCTATGCCTATGATAGGTGCACAGCTCCTGCTCTAGGTACACGCAGAATCTGGAGAAAGCACACGCAGCGTCTGGAGAAGGTACACGCAGCGCTTGGAGTAGGCACACGCAACGCCCGGAGTAAGTACACGCAGCACCCGGAGTAAGTACACGCAACGTCTGGAGTAGGCACGCAGCGTTTGAAGTAGGTATACGCGGCGCTTGAAGTAGGCAAACACAACTTCCGGAGTAGACACACACAGCGTCCGGAATAGACACGCAGCGTCTGGAGTAGGTCCACGCAACGTCTGGAGTAGGCACGCAGCGTTTGAAGTAGGTACACGCGGCGCTTGAAGTAGGCAAACACAGCGCACTAGTAGGCGGAGGCGTAGGCGTGGCTAGGCGACGACTTAAGGAGCGGGCAGAGGCTTGCAGGATCCCGAGGCAGTGCGGAAAAGGCCTTTAGGAGATGCTTCAATTATCGAAGCTCAAGTCAGACTCCCCCATTCGCCGATTGTTCGGCTTATTTTTTGCTTTTTGACGGATCTGGCCTAAGAACGGAAAAGTATTCTCATTAAAATTTGAAATTATTTAAATTAAAAGCAAATTCTTGTAAATGGCCAAGAAGAAAGGAGTATTTTGAAGTAAAAACATCAGGCCGGTAACGATATTTGAATAAAAATTGCAATGACAACCTGATAAACAACGATGTCAAAACATGTCAAATTTTGGTTTTAGGCTCGTAATACAGAAACGGCAAGATTTAAGTGAAAAATGAGATATTATTTATATAGGAAAATAAAAGTAGCGCAACAGCGCATACAAAACCCGAAATTGCAGAGTTACGGAGAACTAAATAAAAGACCGAAAAAGGTAGACTCCATTGACATCGATTTAAAAAGTGCTGATAACGGGAAAATACGACGTGAAAATGATTTATTATTGTGTTCAATTGGTTTAAAAATGTTACAGGTTCCTATGGAAATAAAGGTGATGCAAAATATCTAGTTTTGAGATGAATGCAGAAAATAGAAAACAGAATTGAAAAATAAATTTAAAATAGTTAAAATGGTATGTAAGTAACATAACACTACACTACTTATGTGGCATACTTTATCACTGTACCTATTCACCTCACCAAAATTAAGCTCCTGGAGTCTACAAAAACCAAAGGCCTTTAATTAAATTACAGGGCAAAGAAAAGCAGACAGCGGCGGTTTGTTTATTGTAAAATCCCATTTTGTTTGCGTGTTTAGCTTACTTTCAACCTCCGGTACAGTTATTTATTACATTGAATTGATTTCTTATATTTACGGGAACACTGTACATTGATTAAAACTACTTTTACGGATTTTTTCGCGTTTTATTTATTTTATTTTTAATACCCAACGTTTTAGCACCCATGGTCACGGGGGACTGAGGTGACTGACGTCCCAATGTCAAAGTTAACCCGGAGTACCTTCAGCTTTTTAAATTATTGTCTTTGGTCCGATCTACGCAGAATGAACTAACTATGGTTTGAAGTCTTGCAGTGGTATGCTTGGGTTTAGTTTTAATTTTGTTAATTATAGGATCCCAAGCAGGTGGTAATACCAAGCCTCCTTCTCTATTGAAATTAGGATGTTTTTTAATTTCAATAGCCTCACGTATCATCCTCGGTAGGAATCGGTGTTCTTTCGCGAGGATTTGTGGTCTATCAAATCTGATGTAATGGTTGGGGCCATCTAGGATGTGATCGCAAACTGCAGACTTCCCGGAACGTTGATGCTTCACATCAGCTATGTGTTCTTTTACGTGGGTTCTTATTGATCTCTTTGTTTGCCCTATATATGAGAGACCACAATCACAATCAAGCTTGTACACTCCTGCATCTTGTAGAGGAATATGACACTTGACGGATGGTAAGAACTGACTAATCTTCTTCGGCGGCTTGTAGAATGTTCTAATAGAAGCTCGCTTCAAGATGTAGCCAATCTCTTCTGTGACACCTCTGACGTAAGGTAGTACAGCAGGCACACGCTCGACTGTGGCCGGCTTCACTCGGTCACTGTGACGGAGGCGCGGGACCCGAAGCTTGTTGTCGTGCAGAACCTGCTTGACGTGCTGAAGCTCGGCGGCCAGGTGTTTGCTGTCACAGATTCCTCGTGCTCTCTGTAACAAAGATTTGCCCACGGTAGCTAACTGTGAAGGATGGTGGTGAAATTCACCATTTAAGTATCGGTTTGTATGGGTCTTTTTTCTATACACAGTATGACCTATGGTGTTGTTAGGATTTCGGATGACTAACACATCTAGGAAAGCTAAGGAATTATTTGCCTCTAACTCCATAGTAAATTGAATTTTAGAGTTTATGGAATTAAGATGTTCTAAAAATGCAGTTACTTTGTCTGATGGTAAAATTGTGAAAGTATCGTCTACGTACCGCTTGTAGAACCTTGGAGTGACAGGTGCAGTAAGGAGGGCTTTCTCCTCGAAGTCTTCCATGAATATATCGGCGACAATGGGAGATACAGGTGAGCCCATCGCAACACCATCTACTTGCTTGTAGAACTCTTCCTTCCACAATAGATAGCCAGATGTAAGGCAATGTCTTAGTAGTTCTGCATATTCTGGTGGCATGTTATTTTCATCGAGTTTCCTAGTTATAATTGAGATGCAGTCTTCAACAGGTAGGCATGTAAATAGAGACTGAACATCAAAACTGACCATGGTTTCATTGTCAGCAAGACGTAGGTCTTTTATCTTACTGACAAAATGGTATGAATCCTTAGTATGTGCTCTTGTGTGTCCTCTGAGTGGTGATAATATTTTGGCTAAGTGTTGCGCCAATCTGTAAGTTGGCGAATCGATTTGACTCACTATTGGACGTAATGGAGCGTTAGGTTTGTGTATTTTTGGTAACCCATACAACTTAGGAGGTTTTGCACACGAAGGTATCATCGAATTGACGTCTAGATTCAATTTCTCGGAGTATTTCTTAATTAGATCGCTAGTTGTTTTAAGCGTATTAGTTGTAGGGTCTGTTTTGACCTTACGGTATGTACTTTCATCCGACAAAAGTTGTTGTATTTTAAAATTGTAATCCGACGTATCCATTACAACCGTAGCATTTCCTTTATCTGCGCGGAGAATCGTAAGCTCTTGTCTGTTGCGTAAGGTTTTTAACGCGTTAAATTCATTTTTGGGAAGATTTAATTTCGGCACTGTACTTCGACGTAACATAGACGAAATGTCTTGGCGTATGGCCTCTAAATCATCTTTACCAATATTATTTTATACAGACAATCCTCAACACTACAGATAATGTCTTCATACGGGATTCTTCGCGGTGTAATCGCGTAATCAAAACCTCTTCCTAAAACTTTTATTGTAGCGTCGTCCAGAGTTTGTTTTGACAGGTTATAGACCACGCCTTGTTTACTATTCGTGTCTGTGGTCGTTTCGTTCTTACGTTGCCATTGATGTTGGACATTTGATTTAGTTGTTAATTTTTGGTATTTATCAATATGTTTATTTTTGCATTCATTGTATTTAGTTGTTTCGCGTTTAAAGTCTAAAGTCTAAAGTTTCCATGCAATTCTTAAAATCAAATGTCGATAAAACTGTCTTTAATTCACTGGACGAATTGTCTCTGGTTTTGTTTATGAAACATAGATCGGTACGTTTTTGCTGAATCACCGTTATTAACAACTTTTTACTCGCCTGATTTAAGATCTTAGCGCTTCCTCGAATGTCTTTTTTAGTAGATATCTTGACACACGTAGGAATGAGATTATGATCTCTACATCTCTTCGAGAAATTTAAAGCTGTTATGTATCTTGCGCGCTTGGTCTTTAGGTCTTCTAATCGGCGTATTTTATTTGCTATTTCCAGTCCGTACTGGCAAAATGGTATGAATCCTTACTGACAAAATGGTATGAATCCTTAGTATGTGCTCTTGTGTGTCCTCTGAGTGGTGATAATATTTTGGCTAAGTGTTGCGCCAATCTGTAAGTTGGCGAATCGATTTGACTCACTATTGGACGTAATGGAGCGTTAGGTTTGTGTATTTTTGGTAACCCATACAACTTAGGAGGTTTTGCACACGAAGGTATCATCGAATTGACGTCTAGATTCAATTTCTCGGAGTATTTCTTAATTAGATCGCTAGTTGTTTCAAGCGTATTAGTTGTAGGGTCTGTTTTGACCTTACGGTATGTACTTTCATCCGACAAAAGTTGTTGTATTTTAAAATTGTAATCCGACGTATCCATTACAACCGTAGCATTTCCTTTATCTGCGCGGAGAATCGTAAGCTCTTGTCTGTTGCGTAAGGTTTTTAACGCGTTAAATTCATTTTTGGGAAGATTTAATTTCGGCACTGTACTTCGACGTAACATAGACGAAATGTCTTGGCGTATGGCCTCTAAATCATCTTTACCAATATTATTTTTATACAGACAATCCTCAACACTACAGATAATGTCTTCATACGGGATTCTTCGCGGTGTAATCGCGTAATCAAAACCTCTTCCTAAAACTTTTATTGTAGCGTCGTCCAGAGTTTGTTTTGACAGGTTATAGACCACGCCTTGTTTACTATTCGTGTCTGTGGTCGTTTCGTTCTTACGTTGCCATTGATGTTGGACATTTGATTTAGTTGTTAATTTTTGGTATTTATCAATATGTTTATTTTTGCATTCATTGTATTTAGTTGTTTCGCGTTTATCTAAAGTTTCCATGCAATTCTTATGTTGTGTATGTCTAGGTGTGTAAGTGTGTGCGGGCTGCGTCCCCCACCGAACGGTCGCTGTGTCATTAAACCAGTGTGCAATTAACTAGCTTGTCTAATTGACGTATCGCCCTTGTCACTCCTTAAGTATAACAATATCTAACACGTGGCGACGAGGATGGGATGTTGTGTATGTCTAGGTGTGTAAGTGTGTGCGGGCTGCGTCCCCCACCGAACGGTCGCTGTGTCATTAAACCAGTGTGCAATTAACTAGCTTGTCTAATTGACGTATCGCCCTTGTCACTCCTTAAGTATAACAATATCTAACAAATGTCGATAAAACTGTCTTTAATTCACTGGACGAATTGTCTATGGTTTTGTTTATGAAACATAGATCGGTACGTTTTTGCTGAATCACCGTTATTAACAACTTTTTACTCGCCTGATTTAAGATCTTAGCGCTTCCTCGAATGTCTTTTTTAGTAGATATCTTGACACACGTAGGAATGAGATTATGATCTCTACATCTCTTCGAGAAATTTAAAGCTGTTATGTATCTTGCGCGCTTGGTCTTTAGGTCTTCTAATCGGCGTATTTTATTTGCTATTTCCAGTCCGTACTGGTTTACATAATGATTTTTTATATTTACGCGAACACTGTACATTGATTAAAACTACTTTTACGGATTTTTTCGCGTTTTATTTATTTTATTTTTAATACCCGACGTTTCGGGTGCTTTCCAGCACCCATGGTCACGGGGGACTGAGGTGACTGACGTCCCGATGTCAAAGTTAACCCGGAGTACCTTCAGCTTTTTAAATTATTGTCTTTGGTCCGATCTACGCAGAATGAACTAACTGTGGTTTGAAGTCTTGCAGTGGTATGCTTGGGTTTAGTTTTAATTTTATTAATTATAGGATCCCAAGCAGGTGGTAATACCAAGCCTCCTTCTCTATTGAAATTAGGATGTTTTTTAATTTCAATAGCCTCACGTATCATCCTCGGTAGGAATCGGTGTTCTTTCGCGAGGATTTGTGGTCTATCAAATCTGATGTAATGGTTGGGGCCATCTAGGATGTGATCGCAAACTGCAGACTTCCCGGAACGTTGATGCTTCACATCAGCTATGTGTTCTTTTACGCGGGTTCTAATTGATCTCTTTGTTTGCCCTATATATGAGAGACCACAATCACAATCAAGCTTGTACACTCCTGCATCTTGTAGAGGAATATGACACTTGACGGATGGTAAGAACTGACTAATCTTCTTCGGCGGCTTGTAGAATGTTCTAATAGAAGCTCGCTTCAAGATGTAGCCAATCTTGTCTGTGACACCTCTGACATAAGGTAGTACAGCAGGCACACGCTCGACTGTGGCCGACTTCACTTCGTCACTGTGACGGAGGCGCGGGACCCGAAGCTTGTTGTCGTGCAGAACCTGCTTGACGTGCTGAAGCTCGGCGGCCAAGTGTTTGCTGTCACAGATTCTTCGTGCTCTCTGTAACAAAGATTTGCCCACGGTAGCTAACTGTGAAGGATGGTGGTGAGATTCACCATTTAAGTATCGGTTTGTATGGGTCTTTTTTCTATACACAGTATGACCTATGGTGTTGTTAGGATTTCGGATGACTAACACATCTAGGAAAGCTAAGGAATTATTTGCCTCTAACTCCATAGTAAATTGAATTTTAGAGTTTATGGAATTAAGATGTTCTAAAAATGCAGTTACTTTATCTGATGGTAAAATTGTGAAAGTATCGTCTACGTACCGCTTGTAGAACCTTGGAGTGACAGGTGCAGTAAGGAGGGCTTTCTCCTCGAAGTCTTCCATGAATATATCGGCGACAATGGGAGATACAGGTGAGCCCATCGCAACACCATCTACTTGCTTGTAGAACTCTTCCTTCCACAATAGATAGCCAGATGTAAGGCAATGTCTTAGTAGTTCTGCATATTCTGGTGGCATGTTATTTTCATCGAGTTTCCTAGTTATAATTGAGATGCAGTCTTCAACAGGTAGGCATGTAAATAGAGACTGAACATCAAAACTGACCATGGTTTCATTGTCAGCAAGACGTAGGTCTTTTATCTTACTGACAAAATGGTATGAATCCTTAGTATGTGCTCTTGTGTGTCCTCTGAGTGGTGATAATATTTTGGCTAAGTGTTGCGCCAATCTGTAAGTTGGCGAATCGATTTGACTCACTATTGGACGTAATGGAGCGTTAGGTTTGTGTATTTTTGGTAACCCATACAACTTAGGAGGTTTTGCACACGAAGATATCATCGAATTGACGTCTAGATTCAATTTCTCGGAGTATTTCTTAATTAGATCGCTAGTTGTTTTAAGCGTATTAGTTGTAGGGTCTGTTTTGACCTTACGGTATGTACTTTCATCCGACAAAAGTTGTTGTATTTTAAAATTGTAATCCGACGTATCCATTACAACCGTAGCATTTCCTTTATCTGCGCGGAGAATCGTAAGCTCTTGTCTGTTGCGTAAGGTTTTTAACGCGTTAAATTCATTTTTGGGAAGATTTAATTTCGGCACTGTACTTCGACGTAACATAGACGAAATGTCTTGGCGTATGGCCTCTAAATCATCTTTACCAATATTATTTTTATACAGACAATCCTCAACACTACAGATAATGTCTTCATACGGGATTCTTCGCGGTGTAATCGCGTAATTAAAACCTATTCCTAAAACTTTTATTGTAGCGTCGTCCAGAGTTTGTTTTGACAGGTTATAGACCACGCCTTGTTTACTATTCGTGTCTGTGGTCGTTTCGTTCTTACGTTGCCATTGATGTTGGACATTTGATTTTGTTGTTAATTTTTGGTATTTATCCATATGTTTATTTTTGCATTCATTGTATTTAGTTGTTTCGCGTTTATCTAAAGTTTCCATGCAATTCTTAAAATCAAATGTCGATAAAACTGTCTTTAATTCACTGGACGAATTGTCTCTGGTTTTGTTTATGAAACATAGATCGGTACGTTTTTGCTGAATCACCGTTATTAACAACTTTTTACTCGCCTGATTTAAGATCTTAGCGCTTCCTCGAATGTCTTTTTTAGTAGATATCTTGACACACGTAGGAATGAGATTATGATCTCTACATCTCTTCGAGAAATTTAAAGCTGTTATGTATCTTGCGCGCTTGGTCTTTAGGTCTTCTAATCGGCGTATTTTATTTGCTATTTCCAGTCCGTACTGGTTTACATAATGATTTCTTATATTTACGCGAACACTGTACATTGATTAAAACTACTTTTACGGATTTTTTCGCGTTTTATTTATTTTATTTTTAATACCCGACGTTTCGGGTGCTTTCCAGCACCCATGGTCACGGGGGACTGAGGTGACTGACGTCCCGATGTCAAAGTTAACCCGGAGTACCTTCAGCTTTTTAAATTATTGTCTTTGGTCCGATCTACGCAGAATGAACTAACTGTGGTTTGAAGTCTTGCAGTGGTATGCTTGGGTTTAGTTTTAATTTTATTAATTATAGGATCCCAAGCAGGTGGTAATACCAAGCCTCCTTCTCTATTGAAATTAGGATGTTTTTTAATTTCAATAGCCTCACGTATCATCCTCGGTAGGAATCGGTGTTCTTTCGCGAGGATTTGTGGTCTATCAAATCTGATGTAATGGTTGGGGCCATCTAGGATGTGATCGCAAACTGCAGACTTCCCGGAACGTTGATGCTTCACATCAGCTATGTGTTCTTTTACGCGGGTTCTAATTGATCTCTTTGTTTGCCCTATATATGAGAGACCACAATCACAATCAAGCTTGTACACTCCTGCATCTTGTAGAGGAATATGACACTTGACGGATGGTAAGAACTGACTAATCTTCTTCGGCGGCTTGTAGAATGTTCTAATAGAAGCTCGCTTCAAGATGTAGCCAATCTTGTCTGTGACACCTCTGACATAAGGTAGTACAGCAGGCACACGCTCGACTGTGGCCGGCTTCACTTGGTCACTGTGACGGAGGCGCGGGACCCGAAGCTTGTTGTCGTGCAGAACCTGCTTGACGTGCTGAAGCTCGGCGGCCAAGTGTTTGCTGTCACAGATTCTTCGTGCTCTCTGTAACAAAGATTTGCCCACGGTAGCTAACTGTGAAGGATGGTGGTGAGATTCACCATTTAAGTATCGGTTTGTATGGGTCTTTTTTCTATACACAGTATGACCTATGGTGTTGTTAGGATTTCGGATGACTAACACATCTAGGAAAGCTAAGGAATTATTTGCCTCTAACTCCATAGTAAATTGAATTTTAGAGTTTATGGAATTAAGATGTTCTTAAAATGCAGTTACTTTGTCTGATGGTAAAATTGTGAAAGTATCGTCTACGTACCGCTTGTAGAACCTTGGAGTGACAGGTGCAGTAAGGAGGGCTTTCTCCTCGGAGTCTTTCATGAATATATCGGCGACAATGGGAGATACAGGTGAGCCCATCGCAACACCATCTACTTGCTTGTAGAACTCTTCCTTCCACAATAGATAGCCAGATGTAAGGCAATGTCTTAGTAGTTCTGCATATTCTGGTGACATGTTATTTTCATCAAGTTTCCTAGTTATAATTGAGATGCAGTCTTCAACAGGTAGGCATGTAAACAGAGACTGAACATCAAAACTGACCATGGTTTCATTGTCAGCAAGACGTAGGTCTTTTATCTTACTGACAAAATGGTATGAATCCTTAGTATGTGCTCTTGTGTGTCCTCTGAGTGGTGATAATATTTTGGCTAAGTGTTGCGCCAATCTGTAAGTTGGCGAATCGATTTGACTCACTATTGGACGTAATGGAGCGTTAGGTTTGTGTATTTTTGGTAACCCATACAACTTAGGAGGTTTTGCACACGAAGGTATCATCGAATTGACGTCTAGATTCAATTTCTCGGAGTATTTCTTAATTAGATCGCTAGTTGTTTCAAGCGTATTAGTTGTAGGGTCTGTTTTGACCTTACGGTATGTACTTTCATCCGACAAAAGTTGTTGTATTTTAAAATTGTAATCCGACGTATCCATTACAACCGTAGCATTTCCTTTATCTGCGCGGAGAATCGTAAGCTCTTGTCTGTTGCGTAAGGTTTTTAACGCGTTAAATTCATTTTTGGGAAGATTTAATTTCGGCACTGTACTTCGACGTAACATAGACGAAATGTCTTGGCGTATGGCCTCTAAATCATCTTTACCAATATTATTTTTATACAGACAATCCTCAACACTACAGATAATATCTTCATACGGGATTCTTCGCGGTGTAATCGCGTAATCAAAACCTCTTCCTAAAACTTTTATTGTAGCGTCGTCCAGAGTTTGTTTTGACAGGTTATAGACCACGCCTTGTTTACTATTCGTGTCTGTGGTCGTTTCGTTCTTACGTTGCCATTGATGTTGGACATTTGATTTAGTTGTTAATTTTTGGTATTTATCAATATGTTTATTTTGCATTCATTGTATTTAGTTGTTTCGCGTTTATCTAAAGTTTCCATGCAATTCTTATGTTGTGTATGTCTAGGTGTGTAAGTGTGTGCGGGCTGCGTCCCCCACCGAACGGTCGCTGTGTCATTAAACCAGTGTGCAATTAACTAGCTTGTCTAATTGACGTATCGCCCTTGTCACTCCTTAAGTATAACAATATCTAACACGTGGCGACGAGGATGGGATGTTGTGTATGTCTAGGTGTGTAAGTGTGTGCGGGCTGCGTCCCCCACCGAACGGTCGCTGTGTCATTAAACCAGTGTGCAATTAACTAGCTTGTCTAATTGACGTATCGCCCTTGTCACTCCTTAAGTATAACAATATCTAACAAATGTCGATAAAACTGTCTTTAATTCACTGGACGAATTGTCTATGGTTTTGTTTATGAAACATAGATCGGTACGTTTTTGCTGAATCACCGTTATTAACAACTTTTTACTCGCCTGATTTAAGATCTTAGCGCTTCCTCGAATGTCTTTTTTAGTAGATATCTTGACACACGTAGGAATGAGATTATGATCTCTACATCTCTTCGAGAAATTTAAAGCTGTTATGTATCTTGCGCGCTTGGTCTTTAGGTCTTCTAATCGGCGTATTTTATTTGCTATTTCCAGTCCGTACTGGTTTACATAATGATTTTTTATATTTACGCGAACACTGTACATTGATTAAAACTACTTTTACGGATTTTTTCGCGTTTTATTTATTTTATTTTTAATACCCGACGTTTCGGGTGCTTTCCAGCACCCATGGTCACGGGGGACTGAGGTGACTGACGTCCCGATGTCAAAGTTAACCCGGAGTACCTTCAGCTTTTTAAATTATTGTCTTTGGTCCGATCTACGCAGAATGAACTAACTGTGGTTTGAAGTCTTGCAGTGGTATGCTTGGGTTTAGTTTTAATTTTATTAATTATAGGATCCCAAGCAGGTGGTAATACCAAGCCTCCTTCTCTATTGAAATTAGGATGTTTTTTAATTTCAATAGCCTCACGTATCATCCTCGGTAGGAATCGGTGTTCTTTCGCGAGGATTTGTGGTCTATCAAATCTGATGTAATGGTTGGGGCCATCTAGGATGTGATCGCAAACTGCAGACTTCCCGGAACGTTGATGCTTCACATCAGCTATGTGTTCTTTTACGCGGGTTCTAATTGATCTCTTTGTTTGCCCTATATATGAGAGACCACAATCACAATCAAGCTTGTACACTCCTGCATCTTGTAGAGGAATATGACACTTGACGGATGGTAAGAACTGACTAATCTTCTTCGGCGGCTTGTAGAATGTTCTAATAGAAGCTCGCTTCAAGATGTAGCCAATCTTGTCTGTGACACCTCTGACATAAGGTAGTACAGCAGGCACACGCTCGACTGTGGCCGGCTTCACTTGGTCACTGTGACGGAGGCGCGGGACCCGAAGCTTGTTGTCGTGCAGAACCTGCTTGACGTGCTGAAGCTCGGCGGCCAGGTGTTTGCTGTCACAGATTCTTCGTGCTCTCTGTAACAAAGATTTGCCCACGGTAGCTAACTGTGAAGGATGGTGGTGAGATTCACCATTTAAGTATCGGTTTTTATGGGTCTTTTTTCTATACACAGTATGACCTATGGTGTTGTTAGGATTTCGGATGACTAACACATCTAGGAAAGCTAAGGAATTATTTGCCTCTAACTCCATAGTAAATTGAATTTTAGAGTTTATGGAATTAAGATGTTCTTAAAATGCAGTTACTTTGTCTGATGGTAAAATTGTGAAAGTATCGTCTACGTACCGCTTGTAGAACCTTGGAGTGACAGGTGCAGTAAGGAGGGCTTTCTCCTCGAAGTCTTCCATGAATATATCGGCGACAATGGGAGATACAGGTGAGCCCATCGCAACACCATCTACTTGCTTGTAGAACTCTTCCTTCCACAATAGATAGCCAGATGTAAGGCAATGTCTTAGTAGTTCTGCATATTCTGGTGGCATGTTATTTTCATCAAGTTTCCTAGTTATAATTGAGATGCAGTCTTCAACAGGTAGGCATGTAAACAGAGACTGAACATCAAAACTGACCATGGTTTCATTGTCAGCAAGACGTAGGTCTTTTATTTTACTGACAAAATGGTATGAATCCTTAGTATGTGCTCTTGTGTGTCCTCTGAGTGGTGATAATATTTTGGCTAAGTGTTGCGCCAATCTGTAAGTTGGCGAATCGATTTGACTCACTATTGGACGTAATGGAGCGTTAGGTTTGTGTATTTTTGGTAACCCATACAACTTGGGAGGTTTTGCACACGAAGGTATCATCGAATTGACGTCTAGATTCAATTTCTCGGAGTATTTCTTAATTAGATCGCTAGTTGTTTTAAGCGTATTAGTTGTAGGGTCTGTTTTGACCTTACGGTATGTACTTTCATCCGACAAAAGTTGTTGTATTTTAAAATTGTAATCCGACGTATCCATTACAACCGTAGCATTTCCTTTATCTGCGCGGAGAATCGTAAGCTCTTGTCTGTTGCGTAAGGTTTTTAACGCGTTAAATTCATTTTTGGGAAGATTTAATTTCGGCACTGTACTTCGACGTAACATAGACGAAATGTCTTGGCGTATGGCCTCTAAATCATCTTTACCAATATTATTTTTATACAGACAATCCTCAACACTACAGATAATGTCTTCATACGGGATTCTTCGCGGTGTAATCGCGTAATCAAAACCTCTTCCTAAAACTTTTATTGTAGCGTCGTCCAGAGTTTGTTTTGACAGGTTATAGACCACGCCTTGTTTACTATTCGTGTCTGTGGTCGTTTCGTTCTTACGTTGCCATTGATGTTGGACATTTGATTTAGTTGTTAATTTTTGGTATTTATCAATATGTTTATTTTTGCATTCATTGTATTTAGTTGTTGCGCGTTTATCTAAAGTTTCCATGCAATTCTTATGTTGTGTATGTCTAGGTGTGTAAGTGTGTGCGGGCTGCGTCCCCCACCGAACGGTCGCTGTGTCATTAAACCAGTGTGCAATTAACTAGCTTGTCTAATTGACGTATCGCCCTTGTCACTCCTTAAGTATAACAATATCTAACACGTGGCGACGAGGATGGGATGTTGTGTATGTCTAGGTGTGTAAGTGTGTGCGGGCTGCGTCCCCCACCGAACGGTCGCTGTGTCATTAAACCAGTGTGCAATTAACTAGCTTGTCTAATTGACGTATCGCCCTTGTCACTCCTTAAGTATAACAATATCTAACAAATGTTGATAAAACTGTCTTTAATTCACTGGACGAATTGTCTATGGTTTTGTTTATGAAACATAGATCGGTACGTTTTTGCTGAATCACCGTTATTAACAACTTTTTACTCGCCTGATTTAAGATCTTAGCGCTTCCTCGAATGTCTTTTTTAGTAGATATCTTGACACACGTAGGAATGAGATTATGATCTCTACATCTCTTCGAGAAATTTAAAGCTGTTATGTATCTTGCGCGCTTGGTCTTTAGGTCTTCTAATCGGCGTATTTTATTTGCTATTTCCAGTCCGTACTGGTTTACATAATGATTTTTTATATTTACGCGAACACTGTACATTGATTAAAACTACTTTTACGGATTTTTTCGCGTTTTATTTATTTTATTTTTAATACCCGACGTTTCGGGTGCTTTCCAGCACCCATGGTCACGGGGGACTGAGGTGACTGACATCCCGATGTCAAAGTTAACCCGGAGTACCTTCAGCTTTTTAAATTATTGTCTTTGGTCCGATCTACGCAGAATGAACTAACTGTGGTTTGAAGTCTTGCAGTGGTATGCTTGGGTTTAGTTTTAATTTTATTAATTATAGGATCCCAAGCAGGTGGTAATACCAAGCCTCCTTCTCTATTGAAATTAGGATGTTTTTTAATTTCAATAGCCTCACGTATCATCCTCGGTAGGAATCGGTGTTCTTTCGCGAGGATTTGTGGTCTATCAAATCTGATGTAATGGTTGGGGCCATCTAGGATGTGATCGCAAACTGCAGACTTCCCGGAACGTTGATGCTTCACATCAGCTATGTGTTCTTTTACGCGGGTTCTAATTGATCTCTTTGTTTGCCCTATATATGAGAGACCACAATCACAATCAAGCTTGTACACTCCTGCATCTTGTAGAGGAATATGACACTTGACGGATGGTAAGAACTGACTAATCTTCTTCGGCGGCTTGTAGAATGTTCTAATAGAAGCTCGCTTCAAGATGTAGCCAATCTTGTCTGTGACACCTCTGACATAAGGTAGTACAGCAGGCACACGCTCGACTGTGGCCGGCTTCACTTGGTCACTGTGACGGAGGCGCGGGACCCGAAGCTTGTTGTCGTGCAGAACCTGCTTGACGTGCTGAAGCTCGGCGGCCAGGTGTTTGCTGTCACAGATTCTTCGTGCTCTCTGTAACAAAGATTTGCCCACGGTAGCTAACTGTGAAGGATGGTGGTGAGATTCACCATTTAAGTATCGGTTTGTATGGGTCTTTTTTCTATACACAGTATGACCTATGGTGTTGTTAGGATTTCGGATGACTAACACATCTAGGAAAGCTAAGGAATTATTTGCCTCTAACTCCATAGTAAATTGAATTTTAGAGTTTATGGAATTAAGATGTTCTTAAAATGCAGTTACTTTGTCTGATGGTAAAATTGTGAAAGTATCGTCTACGTACCGCTTGTAGAACCTTGGAGTGACAGGTGCAGTAAGGAGGGCTTTCTCCTCGAAGTCTTCCATGAATATATCGGCGACAATGGGAGATACAGGTGAGCCCATCGCAACACCATCTACTTGCTTGTAGAACTCTTCCTTCCACAATAGATAGCCAGATGTAAGGCAATGTCTTAGTAGTTCTGCATATTCTGGTGGCATGTTATTTTCATCAAGTTTCCTAGTTATAATTGAGATGCAGTCTTCAACAGGTAGGCATGTAAACAGAGACTGAACATCAAAACTGACCATGGTTTCATTGTCAGCAAGACGTAGGTCTTTTATCTTACTGACAAAATGGTATGAATCCTTAGTATGTGCTCTTGTGTGTCCTCTGAGTGGTGATAATATTTTGGCTAAGTGTTGCGCCAATCTGTAAGTTGGCGAATCGATTTGACTCACTATTGGACGTAATGGAGCGTTAGGTTTGTGTATTTTTGGTAACCCATACAACTTGGGAGGTTTTGCACACGAAGGTATCATCGAATTGACGTCTAGATTCAATTTCTCGGAGTATTTCTTAATTAGATCGCTAGTTGTTTTAAGCGTATTAGTTGTAGGGTCTGTTTTGACCTTACGGTATGTACTTTCATCCGACAAAAGTTGTTGTATTTTAAAATTGTAATCCGACGTATCCATTACAACCGTAGCATTTCCTTTATCTGCGCGGAGAATCGTAAGCTCTTGTCTGTTGCGTAAGGTTTTTAACGCGTTAAATTCATTTTTGGGAAGATTTAATTTCGGCACTGTACTTCGACCTAACATAGACGAAATGTCTTGGCGTATGGCCTCTAAATCATCTTTACCAATATTATTTTTATACAGACAATCCTCAACACTACAGATAATGTCTTCATACGGGATTCTTCGCGGTGTAATCGCGTAATCAAAACCTCTTCCTAAAACTTTTATTGTAGCGTCGTCCAGAGTTTGTTTTGACAGGTTTTAGACCACGCCTTGTTTACTATTCGTGTCTGTGGTCTTTTCGTTCTTACGTTGCCATTGATGTTGGACATTTGATTTAGTTGTTAATTTTTGGTATTTATCAATATGTTTATTTTTGCATTCATTGTATTTAGTTGTTTCGCGTTTATCTAAAGTTTCTATGCAATTCTTATGTTGTGTATGTCTAGGTGTGTAAGTGTGTGCGGGCTGCGTCCCCCACCGAACGGTCGCTGTGTCATTAAACCAGTGTGCAATTAACTAGCTTGTCTAATTGACGTATCGCCCTTGTCACTCCTTAAGTATAACAATATCTAACACGTGGCGACGAGGATGGGATGTTGTGTATGTCTAGGTGTGTAAGTGTGTGCGGGCTGCGTCCCCCACCGAACGGTCGCTGTGTCATTAAACCAGTGTGCAATTAACTAGCTTGTCTAATTGACGTATCGCCCTTGTCACTCCTTAAGTATAACAATATCTAACAAATGTCGATAAAACTGTCTTTAATTCACTGGAAGAATTGTCTATGGTTTTGTTTATGAAACATAGATCGGTACGTTTTTGCTGAATCACCGTTATTAACAACTTTTTACTCGCCTGATTTAAGATCTTAGCGCTTCCTCGAATGTCTTTTTTAGTAGATATCTTGACACACGTAGGAATGAGATTATGATCTCTACATCTCTTCGAGAAATTTAAAGCTGTTATGTATCTTGCGCGCTTGGTCTTTAGGTCTTCTAATCGGCGTATTTTATTTGCTATTTCCAGTCCGTACTGGTTTACATAATGATTTTTTATATTTACGCGAACACTGTACATTGATTAAAACTACTTTTACGGATTTTTTCGCGTTTTATTTATTTTATTTTTAATACCCGACGTTTCGGGTGCTTTCCAGCACCCATGGTCACGGGGGACTGAGGTGACTGACGTCCCGATGTCAAAGTTAACCCGGAGTACCTTCAGCTTTTTAAATTATTGTCTTTGGTCCGATCTACGTAGAATGAACTAACTGTGGTTTGAAGTCTTGCAGTGGTATGCTTGGGTTTAGTTTTAATTTTATTAATTATAGGATCCCAAGCAGGTGGTAATACCAAGCCTCCTTCTCTATTGAAATTAGGATGTTTTTTAATTTCAATAACCTCACGTATCATCCTCGGTAGGAATCGGTGTTCTTTCGCGAGGATTTGTGGTCTATCAAATCTGATGTAATGGTTGGGGCCATCTAGGATGTGATCGCAAACTGCAGACTTCCCGGAACGTTGATGCTTCACATCAGCTATGTGTTCTTTTGCGCGGGTTCTAATTGATCTCTTTGTTTGCCCTATATATGAGAGACCACAATCACAATCAAGCTTGTACACTCCTGCATCTTGTAGAGGAATATGACACTTGACGGATGGTAAGAACTGACTAATCTTCTTCGGCGGCTTGTAGAATGTTCTAATAGAAGCTCGCTTCAAGATGTAGCCAATCTTGTCTGTGACACCTCTGACATAAGGTAGTACAGCAGGCACTCGCTCGACTGTGGCCGGCTTCACTTGGTCACTGTGACGGAGGCGCGGGACCCGAAGCTTGTTGTCGTGCAGAACCTGCTTGACGTGCTGAAGCTCGGCGGCCAGGTGTTTGCTGTCACAGATTCCTCGTGCTCTCTGTAACAAAGATTTGCCCACGGTAGCTAACTGTGAAGGATGGTGGTGAGATTCACCATTTAAGTATCGGTTTGTATGGGTCTTTTTTCTATACACAGTATGACCTATGGTGTTGTTAGGATTTCGGATGACTAACACATCTAGGAAAGCTAAGGAATTATTTGCCTCTAACTCCATAGTAAATTGAATTTTAGAGTTTATGGAATTAAGATGTTCTTAAAATGCAGTTACTTTGTCTGATGGTAAAATTGTGAAAGTATCGTCTACGTACCGCTTGTAGAACCTTGGAGTGACAGGTGCAGTAAGGAGGGCTTTCTCCTCGAAGTCTTCCATGAATATATCGGCGACAATGGGAGATACAGGTGAGCCCATCGCAACACCATCTACTTGCTTGTAGAACTCTTCCTTCCACAATAGATAGCCAGATGTAAGGCAATGTCTTAGTAGTTCTGCATATTCTGGTGGCATGTTATTTTCATCAAGTTTCCTAGTTATAATTGAGATGCAGTCTTCAACAGGTAGGCATGTAAACAGAGACTGAACATCAAAACTGACCATGGTTTCATTGTCAGCAAGACGTAGGTCTTTTATCTTACTGACAAAATGGTATGAATCCTTAGTATGTGCTCTTGTGTGTCCTCTGAGTGGTGATAATATTTTGGCTAAGTGTTGCGCCAATCTGTAAGTTGGCGAATCGATTTGACTCACTATTGGACGTAATGGAGCGTTAGGTTTGTGTATTTTTGGTAACCCATACAACTTAGGAGGTTTTGCACACGAAGGTATCATCGAATTGACGTCTAGATTCAATTTCTCAGAGTATTTCTTAATTAGATCGCTAGTTGTTTTAAGCGTATTAGTTGTAGGGTCTGTTTTGACCTTACGGTATGTACTTTCATCCGACAAAAGTTGTTGTATTTTAAAATTGTAATCCGACGTATCCATTACAACCGTAGAATTTCCTTTATCTGCGCGGAGAATCGTAAGCTCTTGTCTGTTGCGTAAGGTTTTTAACGCGTTAAATACATTTTTGGGAAGATTTAATTTCGGCACTGTACTTCGACGTAACATAGACGAAATGTCTTGGCGTATGGCCTCTAAATCATTTTACCAATATTATTTTTATACAGACAATCCTCAACACTACAGATAATGTCTTCATACGGGATTCTTCGCGGTGTAATCGCGTAATTAAAACCTCTTCCTAAAACTTTTATTTTAGCGTCGTCCAGAGTTTGTTTTGACAGGTTATAGACCACGCCTTGTTTACTATTCGTGTCTGTGGTCGTTTCGTTCTTACGTTGCCATTGATGTTGGACATTTGATTTAGTTGTTAATTTTTGGTATTTATCAATATGTTTATTTTTGCATTCATTGTATTTAGTTGTTTCGCGTTTATCTAAAGTTTCCATGCAATTCCTATAATCAAATGTCGATAAAACTGTCTTTAATTCACTGGACGAATTGTCTATGGTTTTGTTTATGAAACATAGATCGGTACGTTTTTGCTGAATCACCGTTATTAACAATTTTTTACTCGCCTGATTTTAGATCTTAGCGCTTCTTCGAATGTCTTTTTTAGTAGATATCTTGACACACGTAGGAATGAGATTATGATCTCTGCATCTCTTCAAGAAATTTAAAGCTGTTATGTATCTTGCGCGCTTGGTCTTTAGATCTTCTAATCGGCGTATTTTATTTGCTATTTCCAGTCCGTACTGGTTTACATAATGATTTCTTATATTTACGCGAACACTGTACATTGATTAAAACTACTTTTACGGATTTTTTCGCGTTTTATTTATTTTATTTTTAATACCCGATGTTTCGGGTGCTTTCCAGCACCCATGGTCACGGGGGACTGAGGTGACTGACGTCCCGATGTCAAAGTTAACCCGGAGTACCTTCAGCTTTTTAAATTATTGTCTTTGGTCCGATCTACGCAGAATGAACTAACTGTGGTTTGAAGTCTTGCAGTGGTATGCTTGGGTTTAGTTTTAATTTTATTAATTATAGGATCCCAAGCAGGTGGTAATACCAAGCCTCCTTCTCTATTGAAATTAGGATGTTTTTTAATTTCAATAGCCTCACGTATCATCCTCGGTAGGAATCGGTGTTCTTTCGCGAGGATTTGTGGTCTATCAAATCTGATGTAATGGTTGGGGCCATCTAGGATGTGATCGCAAACTGCAGACTTCCCGGAACGTTGATGCTTCACATCAGCTATGTGTTCTTTTACGCGGGTTCTAATTGATCTCTTTGTTTGCCCTATATATGAGAGACCACAATCACAATCAAGCTTGTGCACTCCTGCATCTTGTAGAGGAATATGACACTTGACGGATGGTAAGAACTGACTAATCTTCTTCGGCGGCTTGTAGAATGTTCTAATAGAAGCTCGCTTCAAGATGTAGCCAATCTTGTCTGTGACACCTCTGACATAAGGTAGTACAGCAGGCACACGCTCGACTGTGGCCGGCTTCACTTGGTCACTGTGACGGAGGCGCGGGACCCGAAGCTTGTTGTCGTGCAGAACCTGCTTGACGTGCTGAAGCTCGGCGGCCAGGTGTTTGCTGTCACAGATTCTTCGTGCTCTCTGTAACAAAGATTTGCCCACGGTAGCTAACTGTGAAGGATGGTGGTGAGATTCACCATTTAAGTATCGGTTTGTATGGGTCTTTTTTCTATACACAGTATGACTTATGGTGTTGTTAGGATTTCGGATGACTAACACATCTAGGAAAGCTAAGGAATTATTTGCCTCTAACTCCATAGTAAATTGAATTTTAGAGTTTATGGAATTAAGATGTTCTTAAAATGCAGTTACTTTGTCTGATGGTAAAATTGTGAAAGTATCGTCTACGTACCGCTTGTAGAACCTTGGAGTGACAGGTGCAGTAAGGAGGGCTTTCTCCTCGAAGTCTTCCATGAATATATCGGCGACAATGGGAGATACAGGTGAGCCCATCGCAACACCATCTACTTGCTTGTAGAACTCTTCCTTCCACAATAGATAGCCAGATGTAAGGCAATGTCTTAGTAGTTCTGCATATTCTGGTGGCATGTTATTTTCATCAAGTTTCCTAGTTATAATTGAGATGCAGTCTTCAACAGGTAGGCATGTAAACAGAGACTGAACATCAAAACTGACCATGGTTTCATTGTCAGCAAGACGTAGGTCTTTTATCTTACTGACAAAATGGTATGAATCCTTAGTATGTGCTCTTGTGTGTCCTCTGAGTGGTGATAATATTTTGGCTAAGTGTTGCGCCAATCTGTAAGTTGGCGAATCGATTTGACTCACTATTGGACGTAATGGAGCGTTAGGTTTGTGTATTTTTGGTAACCCATACAACTTGGGAGGTTTTGCACACGAAGGTATCATCGAATTGACGTCTAGATTCAATTTCTCGGAGTATTTCTTAATTAGATCGCTAG
Organism: Parnassius smintheus behrii; assembly: GCA_036936625.1. Classification (NCBI taxonomy): domain Eukaryota; kingdom Metazoa; phylum Arthropoda; class Insecta; order Lepidoptera; family Papilionidae; genus Parnassius; species Parnassius smintheus. The sequence goes on along the minus strand of JAUPFT010000026.1, from coordinate 17,238,735 downwards.
TTGTTTTAAGCGTATTAGTTGTAGGGTCTGTTTTGACCTTACGGTATGTACTTTCATCCGACAAAAGTTGTTGTATTTTAAAATTGTAATCCGACGTATCCATTACAACCGTAGCATTTCCTTTATCTGCGCGGAGAATCGTAAGCTCTTGTCTGTTGCGTAAGGTTTTTAACGCGTTAAATTCATTTTTGGGAAGATTTAATTTCGGCACTGTACTTCGACGTAACATAGACGAAATGTCTTGGCGTATGGCCTCTAAATCATCTTTACCAATATTATTTTTATACAAACAATCCTCAACACTACAGATAATGTCTTCATACGGGATTCTTCGCGGTGTAATCGCGTAATCAAAACCTCTTCCTAAAACTTTTATTGTAGCGTCGTCCAGAGTTTGTTTTGACAGGTTTTAGACCACGCCTTGTTTACTATTCGTGTCTGTGGTCTTTTCGTTCTTACGTTGCCATTGATGTTGGACATTTGATTTAGTTGTTAATTTTTGGTATTTATCAATATGTTTATTTTTGCATTCATTGTATTTAGTTGTTTCGCGTTTATCTAAAGTTTCTATGCAATTCTTATGTTGTGTATGTCTAGGTGTGTAAGTGTGTGCGGGCTGCGTCCCCCACCGAACGGTCGCTGTGTCATTAAACCAGTGTGCAATTAACTAGCTTGTCTAATTGACGTATCGCCCTTGTCACTCCTTAAGTATAACAATATCTAACAAATGTCGATAAAACTGTCTTTAATTCACTGGACGAATTGTCTATGGTTTTGTTTATGAAACATAGATCGGTACGTTTTTGCTGAATCACCGTTATTAACAACTTTTTACTCGCCTGATTTAAGATCTTAGCGCTTCCTCGAATGTCTTTTTTAGTAGATATCTTGACACACGTAGGAATGAGATTATGATCTCTACATCTCTTCGAGAAATTTAAAGCTGTTATGTATCTTGCGCGCTTGGTCTTTAGGTCTTCTAATCGGCGTATTTTATTTGCTATTTCCAGTCCGTACTGGTTTACATAATGATTTTTTATATTTACGCGAACACTGTACATTGATTAAAACTACTTTTACGGATTTTTTCGCGTTTTATTTATTTTATTTTTAATACCCGACGTTTCGGGTGCTTTCCAGCACCCATGGTCACGGGGGACTGAGGTGACTGACGTCCCGATGTCAAAGTTAACCCGGAGTACCTTCAGCTTTTTAAATTATTGTCTTTGGTCCGATCTACGCAGAATGAACTAACTGTGGTTTGAAGTCTTGCAGTGGTATGCTTGGGTTTAGTTTTAATTTTATTAATTATAGGATCCCAAGCAGGTGGTAATACCAAGCCTCCTTCTCTATTGAAATTAGGATGTTTTTTAATTTCAATAGCCTCACGTATCATCCTCGGTAGGAATCGGTGTTCTTTCGCGAGGATTTGTGGTCTATCAAATCTGATGTAATGGTTGGGGCCATCTAGGATGTGATCGCAAACTGCAGACTTCCCGGAACGTTGATGCTTCACATCAGCTATGTGTTCTTTTACGCGGGTTCTAATTGATCTCTTTGTTTGCCCTGTATATGAGAGACCACAATCACAATCAAGCTTGTACACTCCTGCATCTTGTAGAGGAATATGACACTTGACGGATGGTAAGAACTGACTAATCTTCTTCGGCGGCTTGTAGAATGTTCTAATAGAAGCTCGCTTCAAGATGTAGCCAATCTTGTCTGTGACACCTCTGACGTAAGGTAGTACAGCAGGCACACGCTCGACTGTGGCCGGCTTCACTTGGTCACTGTGACGGAGGCGCGGGACCCGAAGCTTGTTGTCGTGCAGAACCTGCTTGACGTGCTGAAGCTCGGCGGCCAGGTGTTTGCTGTCACAGATTCTTCGTGCTCTCTGTAACAAAGATTTGCCCACGGTAGCTAACTGTGAAGGATGGTGGTGAGATTCACCATTTAAGTATCGGTTTGTATGGGTCTTTTTTCTATACACAGTATGACCTATGGTGTTGTTAGGATTTCGGATGACTAACACATCTAGGAAAGCTAAGGAATTATTTGCCTCTAACTCCATAGTAAATTGAATTTTAGAGTTTATGGAATTAAGATGTTCTAAAAATGCAGTTACTTTGTCTGATGGTAAAATTGTGAAAGTATCGTCTACGTACCGCTTGTAGAACCTTGGAGTGACAGGAGCAGTAAGGAGGGCTTTCTCCTCGAAGTCTTCCATGAATATATCGGCGACAATGGGAGATACAGGTGAGCCCATCGCAACACCATCTACTTGCTTGTAGAACTCTTCCTTCCACAATAGATAGCCAGATGTAAGGCAATGTCTTAGTAGTTCTGCATATTCTGGTGGCATGTTATTTTCATCGAGTTTCCTAGTTATAATTGAGATGCAGTCTTCAACAGGTAGGCATGTAAATAGAGACTGAACATCAAAACTGACCATGGTTTCATTGTCAGCAAGACGTAGGTCTTTTATCTAACTGACATATCGGCGTATTTTATTTGCTATTTCCAGTCCGTACTGGTTTACATAATGATTTTTTATATTTACGCGAACACTGTACATTGATTAAAACTACTTTTACGGATTTTTTCGCGTTTTATTTATTTTATTTTTAATACCCGACGTTTCGGGTGCTTTCTAGCACCCATGGTCACGGGGGACTGAGGTGACTGACGTCCCGATGTCAAAGTTAACCCGGAGTACCTTCAGCTTTTTAAATTATTGTCTTTGGTCCGATCTACGCAGAATGAACTAACTGTGGTTTGAAGTCTTGCAGTGGTATGCTTGGGTTTAGTTTTAATTTTATTAATTATAGGATCCCAAGCAGGTGGTAATACCAAGCCTCCTTCTCTATTGAAATTAGGATGTTTTTTAATTTCAATAGCCTCACGTATCATCCTTGGTAGGAATCGGTGTTCTTTCGCGAGGATTTGTGGTCTATCAAATCTGATGTAATGGTTGGGGCCATCTAGGATGTGATCGCAAACTGCAGACTTCCCGGAACGTTGATGCTTCACATCAGCTATGTGTTCTTTTACGCGGGTTCTAATTGATCTCTTTGTTTGCCCTATATATGAGAGACCACAATCACAATCAAGCTTGTACACTCCTGCATCTTGTAGAGGAATATGACACTTGACGGATGGTAAGAACTGACTAATCTTCTTCGGCGGCTTGTAGAATGTTCTAATAGAAGCTCGCTTCAAGATGTAGCCAATCTTGTCTGTGACACCTCTGACATAAGGTAGTACATCAGGCACACGCTCGACTGTGGCCGGCTTCACTTAGTCACTGTGACGGAGGCGCGGGACCCGAAGCTTGTTGTCGTGCAGAACCTGCTTGACGTGCTGAAGCTCGGCGGCCAGGTGTTTGCTGTCACAGATTCCTCGTGCTCTCTGTAACAAAGATTTGCCCACGGTAGCTAACTGTGAAGGATGGTGGTGAGATTCACCATTTAAGTATCGGTTTGTGTGGGTCTTTTTTCTATACGCAGTATGACCTATGGTGTTGTTAGGATTTCGGATGACTAACACATCTAGGAAAGCTAAGGAATTATTTGCCTCTAACTCCATAGTAAATTGAATTTTAGAGTTTATGGAATTAAGATGTTCTAAAAATGCAGTTACTTTGTCTGATGGTAAAATTGTGAAAGTATCGTCTACGTACCGCTTGTAGAACCTTGGAGTGGCAGGTGCAGTAAGGAGGGCTTTCTCCTCGAAGTCTTCCATGAATATATCGGCGACAATGGGAGATACAGGTGAGCCCATCGCAACACCATCTACTTGCTTGTAGAACTCTTCCTTCCACAATAGATAGCCAGATGTAAGGCAATGTCTTAGTAGTTCTGCATATTCTGGTGGCATGTTATTTTCATCGAGTTTCCTAGTTATAATTGAGATGAAGTCTTCAACAGGTAGGCATGTAAATAGAGACTGAACATCAAAACTGACCATGGTTTCATTGTCAGCAAGACGTAGGTCTTTTATCTTACTGACAAAATGGTATGAATCCTTAGTATGTGCTCTTGTGTGTCCTCTGAGTGGTGATAATATTTTGGCTAAGTGTTGCGCCAATCTGTAAGTTGGCGAATCGATTTGACTCACTATTGGACGTAATGGAGCGTTAGGTTTGTGTATTTTTGGTAACCCATACAACTTAGGAGGTTTTGCACACGAAGGTATCATCGAATTGACGTCTAGATTCAATTTCTCGGAGTATTTCTTAATTAGATCGCTAGTTGTTTTAAGCGTATTAGTTGTAGGGTCTGTTTTGACCTTACGGTATGTACTTTCATCCGACAAAAGTTGTTGTATTTTAAAATTGTAATCCGACGTATCCATTACAACCGTAGCATTTCCTTTATCTGCGCGGAGAATCGTAAGCTCTTGTCTGTTGCGTAAGGTTTTTAACGCGATAAATTCATTTTTGGGAAGATTTAATTTCGGCACTGTACTTCGACGTAACATAGACGAAATGTCTTGGCGAATGGCCTCTAAATCATCTTTACCAATATTATTTTTATACAGACAATCCTCAACACTACAGATAATGTCTTCATACGGGATTCTTCGCGGTGTAATCGCGTAATCAAAACCTCTTCCTAAAACTTTTATTGTAGCGTCGTCCAGAGTTTGTTTTGACAGGTTATAGACCACGCCTTGTTTACTATTCGTGTCTGTGGTCGTTTCGTTCTTACGTTGCCATTGATGTTGGACATTTGATTTAGTTGTTAATTTTTGGTATTTATCAATATGTTTATTTTTGCATTCATTGTATTTAGTTGTTTCGCGTTTATCTAAAGTTTACATGCAATTCTTATAATCAAATGTCGATAAAACTGTCTTTAATTCACTGGACGAATTGTCTATGGTTTTGTTTATGAAACATAGATCGGTACGTTTTTGCTGAATCACCGTTATTAACAACTTTTTACTCGCCTGATTTAAGATCTTAGCGCTTCCTCGAATGTCTTTTTTAGTAGATATCTTGACACACGTAGGAATGAGATTATGATCTCTACATCTCTTCGAGAAATTTAAAGCTGTTATGTATCTTGCGCGCTTGGTCTTTAGGTCTTCTAATCGGCCTATTTTATTTGCTATTTCCAGTCCGTACTTGTTTACATAATGATTTTTTATATTAACGCGAACACTGTACATTGATTAAAACTACTTTTACGGATTTTTTCGCGTTTTATTTATTTTATTTTTAATACCCGACGTTTCGGGTGCTTTCTAGCACCCATGGTCACGGGGGACTGAGGTGACTGACGTCCCGATGTCAAAGTTAACCCGGAGTACCTTCAGCTTTTTAAATTATTGTCTTTGGTCCGATCTACGCAGAATGAACTAACTGTGGTTTGAAGTCTTGCAGTGGTATGCTTGGGTTTAGTTTTAATTTTATTAATTATAGGATCCCAAGCAGGTGGTAATACCAAGCCTCCTTCTCTATTGAAATTAGGATGTTTTTTAATTTCAATAGCCTCACGTATCATCCTCGGTAGGAATCGGTGTTCTTTCGCGAGGATTTGTGGTCTATCAAATCTGATGTAATGGTTGGGGCCATCAAGGATGTGATCGCAAACTGCAGACTTCCCGGAACGTTGATGCTTCACATCAGCTATGTGTTCTTTTACGTGGGTTCTAATTGATCTCTTTGTTTGCCCTATATATGAGAGACCACAATCACAATCAAGCTTGTACACTCCTGCATCTTGTAGAGGAATATGACACTTGACGGATGGTAAGAACTGACTAATCTTCTTCGGCGGCTTGTAGAATGTTCTAATAGAAGCTCGCTTCAAAATGTAGCCAATCTTGTCTGTGACACCTCTGACATAAGGTAGTACAGCAGGCACACGCTCGACTGTGGCCGGCTTCACTTGGTCACTGTGACGGAGGCGCGGGACCCGAAGCTTGTTGTCGTGCAGAACCTGCTTGACGTGCTGAAGCTCGGCGGCCAGGTGTTTGCTGTCACAGATTCCTCGTGCTCTCTGTAACAAAGATTTGCCCACGGTAGCTAACTGTGAAGGATGGTGGTGAGATTCACCATTTAAGTATCGGTTTGTATGGGTATTTTTTCTATACACAGTATGACCTATGGTGTTGTTAGGATTTCGGATGACTAACACATCTAGGAAAGCTAAGGAATTATTTGCCTCTAACTCCATAGTAAATTGAATTTTAGAGTTTATGGAATTAAGATGTTCTTAAAATGCAGTTACTTTGTCTGATGGTAAAATTGTGAAAGTATCGTCTACATACCGCTTGTAGAACCTTGGAGTGACAGGTGCAGTAAGGAGGGCTTTCTCCTCGAAGTCTTCCATGAATATATCGGCGACAATGGGAGATACAGGTGAGCCCATCGCAACACCATCTACTTGCTTGTAGAACTCTTCCTTCCACAATAGATAGCCAGATGTAAGGCAATGTCTTAGTAGTTCTGCATATTCTGGTGGCATGTTATTTTCATCAAGTTTCCTAGTTATAATTGAGATGCAGTCTTCAACAGGTAGGCATGTAAACAGAGACTGAACATCAAAACTGACCATGGTTTCATTGTCAGCAAGACGTAGGTCTTTTATCTTACTGACAAAATGGTATGAATCCTTAGTATGTGCTCTTGTGTGTCCTCTGAGTGGTGATAATATTTTGGCTAAGTGTTGCGCCAATCTGTAAGTTGGCGAATCGATTTGACTCACTATTGGACGTAATGGAGCGTTAGGTTTGTGTATTTTTGGTAACCCATACAACTTAGGAGGTTTTGCACACGAAGGTATCATCGAATTGACGTCTAGATTCAATTTCTCGGAGTATTTCTTAATTAGATCGCTAGTTGTTTTAAGCGTATTAGTTGTAGGGTCTGTTTTGACCTTACGGTATGTACTTTCATCCGACAAAAGTTGTTGTATTTTAAAATTGTAATCCGACGTATCCATTACAACCGTAGCATTTCCTTTATCTGCGCGGAGAATCGTAAGCTCTTGTCTGTTGCGTAAGGTTTTTAACGCGTTAAATTCATTTTTGGGAAGATTTAATTTCGGCACTGTACTTCGACGTAACATAGACGAAATGTCTTGGCGTATGGCCTCTAAATCATCTTTACCAATATTATTTTTATACAGACAATCCTCAACACTACAGATAATGTCTTCATACGGGATTCTTCGCGGTGTAATCGCGTAATCAAAACCTCTTCCTAAAACTTTTATTGTAGCGTCGTCCAGAGTTTGTTTTGACAGGTTATAGACCACGCCTTGTTTACTATTCGTGTCTGTGGTCGTTTCGTTCTTACGTTGCCATTGATGTTGGACATTTGATTTAGTTGTTAATTTTTGGTATTTATCAATATGTTTATTTTTGCATTCATTGTATTTAGTTGTTTCGCGTTTATCTAAAGTTTCCATGCAATTCTTATAATCAAATGTCGATAAAACTGTCTTTAATTCACTGGACGAATTGTCTCTGGTTTTGTTTATGAAACATAGATCGGTACGTTTTTGCTGAATCACCGTTATTAACAACTTTTTACTCGCCTGATTTAAGATCTTAGCGCTTCCTCGAATGTCTTATTTAGTAGATATCTTGACACACGTAGGAATGAGATTATGATCTCTACATCTCTTCGAGAAATTTAAAGCTGTTATGTATCTTGCGCGCTTGGTCTTTAGGTCTTCTAATCGGCGTATTTTATTTGCTATTTCCAGTCCGTACTGGTTTACATAATGATTTCTTATATTTACGCGAACACTGTACATTGATTAAAACTACTTTTACGGATTTTTTCGCGTTTTATTTATTTTATTTTTAATACCCGACGTTTCGGGTGCTTTTCAGCACCCATGGTCACGGGGGACTGAGGTGACTGACGTCCCGATGTCAAAGTTAACCCGGAGTACCTTCAGCTTTTTAAGTTATGGTCTTTGGTCCGATCTACGCAGAATGAACTAACTGTGGTTTGAAGTCTTGCAGTGGTATGCTTGGGTTTAGTTTTAATTTTATTAATTATAGGATCCCAAGCAGGTGGTAATACCAAGCCTCCTTCTCTATTGAAATTAGGATGTTTTTTAATTTCAATAGCCTCACGTATCATCCTCGGTAGGAATCGGTGTTCTTTCGCGAGGATTTGTGGTCTATCAAATCTGATGTAATGGTTGGGGCCATCTAGGATGTGATCGCAAACTGCAGACTTCCCGGAACGTTGATGCTTCACATCAGCTATGTGTTCTTTTACGTGGGTTCTAATTGATCTCTTTGTTTGGCCTATATATGAGAGACCACAATCACAATCAAGCTTGTACACTCCTGCATCTTGTAGAGGAATATGACACTTGACGGATGGTAAGAACTGACTAATCTTCTTCGGCGGCTTGTAGAATGTTCTAATAGAAGCTCGCTTCAAGATGTAGCCAATCTTGTCTGTGACACCTCTGACGTAAGGTAGTACAGCAGGCACACGCTCGACTGTGGCCGGCTTCACTTGGTCACTGTGACGGAGGCGCGGGACCCGAAGCTTGTTGTCGTGCAGAACCTGCTTGACGTGCAGAAGCTCTGCGGCCAAGTGTTTGCTGTCACAGATTCCTCGTGCTCTCTGTAACAAAGATTTGCCCACGGTAGCTAACTGTGAAGGATGGTGGTGAGATTCACCATTTAAGTATTGGTTTGTATGGGTCTTTTTTCTATACACAGTATGACCTATGGTGTTGTTAGGATTTCGGATGACTAACACATCTAGGAAAGCTAAGGAATTATTTGCCTCTAACTCCATAGTAAATTGAATTTTAGAGTTTATGGAATTAAGATGTTCTTAAAATGCAGTTACTTTGTCTGATGGTAAAATTGTGAAAGTATCGTCTACGTACCGCTTGTAGAACCTTGGAGTGACAGGTGCAGTAAGGAGGGCTTTCTCCTCGAAGTCTTCCATGAATATATCGGCGACAATGGGAGATACAGGTGAGCCCATCGCAACACCATCTACTTGCTTGTAGAACTCTTCCTTCCACAATAGATAGCCAGATGTAAGGCAATGTCTTAGTATTTCTGCATATTCTGGTGGCATGTTATTTTCATCAAGTTTCCTAGTTATAATTGAGATGCAGTCTTCAACAGGTAGGCATGTAAACAGAGACTGAACATCAAAACTGACCATGGTTTCATTGTCAGCAAGACGTAGGTATTTTATCTTACTGACAAAATGGTATGAATCCTTAGTATGTGCTCTTGTGTGTCCTCTGAGTGGTGATAATATTTTGGCTAAGTGTTGCGCCAATCTGTAAGTTGGCGAATCGATTTGACTCACTATTGGACGTAATGGAGCGTTAGGTTTGTGTATTTTTGGTAACCCATACAACTTGGGAGGTTTTGCACACGAAGGTATCATCGAATTGACGTCTAGATTCAATTTCTCGGAGTATTTCTTAATTAGATCGCTAGTTGTTTTAAGCGTATTAGTTGTAGGGTCTGTTTTGACCTTACGGTATGTACTTTCATCCGACAAAAGTTGTTGTATTTTAAAATTGTAATCCGACGTATCCATTACAAACGTAGAATTTCCTTTATCTGCGCGGAGAATCGTAAGCTCTTGTCTGTTGCGTAAGGTTTTTAACGCGTTAAATACATTTTTGGGAAGATTTAATTTCGGCACTGTACTTCGACGTAACATAGACGAAATGTCTTGGCGTATGGCCTCTAAATCATTTTACCAATATTATTTTTATACAGACAATCCTCAACACTACAGATAATGTCTTCATACGGGATTCTTCGCGGTGTAATCGCGTAATTAAAACCTCTTCCTAAAACTTTTATTGTAGCGTCGTCCAGAGTTTGTTTTGACAGGTTTTAGACCACGCCTTGTTTACTATTCGTGTCTGTGGTCTTTTCGTTCTTACGTTGCCATTGATGTTGGACATTTGATTTAGTTGTTAATTTTTGGTATTTATCCATATGTTTATTTTTGCATTCATTGTATTTAGTTGTTTCGCGTTTATCTAAAGTTTCCATGCAATTCTTATAATCAAATGTCGATAAAACTGTCTTTAATTCACTGGACGAATTGTCTATGGTTTTGTTTATGAAACATAGATCGGTACGTTTTTGCTGAATCACCGTTATTAACAATTTTTTACTCGCCTGATTTAAGATCTTAGCGCTTCCTCGAATGTCTTTTTTAGCAGATATCTTGACACACGTAGGAATGAGGTTATGATCTCTGCATCTCTTCAAGAAATTTAAAGCTGTTATGTATCTTGCGCGCTTGGTCTTTAGATCTTCTAATCGGCGTATTTTATTTGCTATTTCCAGTCCGTACTGGTTTACATAATGATTTCTTATATTTACGCGAACACTGTACATTGATTAAAACTACTTTTACGGATTTTTTCGCGTTTTATTTATTTTATTTTTAATACCCGACGTTTCGGGTGCTTTCCAGCACCCATGGTCACGGGGGACTGAGGTGACTGACGTCCCGATGTCAAAGTTAACCCGGAGTACCTTCAGCTTTTTAAATTATTGTCTTTGGTCCGATCTACGCAGAATGAACTAACTGTGGTTTGAAGTCTTGCAGTGGTATGCTTGGGTTTAGTTTTAATTTTATTAATTATAGGATCCCAAGCAGGTGGTAATACCAAGCCTCCTTCTCTATTGAAATTAGGATGTTTTTTAATTTCAATAGCCTCACGTATCATCCTTGGTAGGAATCGGTGTTCTTTCGCGAGGATTTGTGGTCTATCAAATCTGATGTAATGGTTGGGGCCATCTAGGATATGATCGCAAACTGCAGACTTCCCGGAACGTTGATGCTTCACATCAGCTATGTGTTCTTTTACGCGGGTTCTAATTGATCTCTTTGTTTGCCCTATATATGAGAGACCACAATCACAATCAAGCTTGTACACTCCTGCATCTTGTAGAGGAATATGACACTTGACGGATGGTAAGAACTGACTAATCTTCTTCGGCGGCTTGTAGAATGTTCTAATAGAAGCTCGCTTCAAAATGTAGCCAATCTTGTCTGTGACACCTCTGACATAAGGTAGTACAGCAGGCACACGCTCGACTGTGGCCGGCTTCACTTGGTCACTGTGACGGAGGCGCGGGACCCGAAGCTTGTTGTCGTGCAGAACCTGCTTGACGTGCTGAAGCTCGGCGGCCAGGTGTTTGCTGTCACAGATTCCTCGTGCTCTCTGTAACAAAGATTTGCCCACGGTAGCTAACTGTGAAGGATGGTGGTGAGATTCACCATTTAAGTATCGGTTTGTATGGGTCTTTTTTCTATACACAGTATGACCTATGGTGTTGTTAGGATTTCGGATGACTAACACATCTAGGAAAGCTAAGGAATTATTTGCCTCTAACTCCATAGTAAATTGAATTTTAGAGTTTATGGAATTAAGATGTTCTTAAAATGCAGTTACTTTGTCTGATGGTAAAATTGTGAAAGTATCGTCTACGTACCGCTTGTAGAACCTTGGAGTGACAGGTGCAGTAAGGAGGGCTTTCTCCTCGAAGTCTTCCATGAATATATCGGCGACAATGGGAGATACAGGTGAGCCCATCGCAACACCATCTACTTGCTTGTAGAACTCTTCCTTCCACAATAGATAGCCAGATGTAAGGCAATGTCTTAGTATTTCTGCATATTCTGGTGGCATGTTATTTTCATCAAGTTTCCTAGTTATAATTGAGATGCAGTCTTCAACAGGTAGGCATGTAAACAGAGACTGAACATCAAAACTGACCATGGTTTCATTGTCAGCAAGACGTAGGTATTTTATCTTACTGACAAAATGGTATGAATCCTTAGTATGTGCTCTTGTGTGTCCTCTGAGTGGTGATAATATTTTGGCTAAGTGTTGCGCCAATCTGTAAGTTGGCGAATCGATTTGACTCACTATTGGACGTAATGGAGCGTTAGGTTTGTGTATTTTTGGTAACCCATACAACTTGGGAGGTTTTGCACACGAAGGTATCATCGAATTGACGTCTAGATTCAATTTCTCGGAGTATTTCTTAATTAGATCGCTAGTTGTTTTAAGCGTATTAGTTGTAGGGTCTGTTTTGACCTTACGGTATGTACTTTCATCCGACAAAAGTTGTTGTATTTTAAAATTGTAATCCGACGTATCCATTACAAACGTAGAATTTCCTTTATCTGCGCGGAGAATCGTAAGCTCTTGTCTGTTGCGTAAGGTTTTTAACGCGTTAAATACATTTTTGGGAAGATTTAATTTCGGCACTGTACTTCGACGTAACATAGACGAAATGTCTTGGCGTATGGCCTCTAAATCATTTTACCAATATTATTTTTATACAGACAATCCTCAACACTACAGATAATGTCTTCATACGGGATTCTTCGCGGTGTAATCGCGTAATTAAAACCTCTTCCTAAAACTTTTATTGTAGCGTCGTCCAGAGTTTGTTTTGACAGGTTATAGACCACGCCTTGTTTACTATTCGTGTCTGTGGTCGTTTCGTTCTTACGTTGCCATTGATGTTGGACATTTGATTTTGTTGTTAATTTTTGGTATTTATCCATATGTTTATTTTTGCATTCATTGTATTTAGTTGTTTCGCGTTTATCTAAAGTTTCCATGCAATTCTTATAATCAAATGTCGATAAAACTGTCTTTAATTCACTGGACGAATTGTCTATGGTTTTGTTTATGAAACATAGATCGGTACGTTTTTGCTGAATCACCGTTATTAACAATTTTTTACTCGCCTGATTTAAGATCTTAGCGCTTCCTCGAATGTCTTTTTTAGCAGATATCTTGACACACGTAGGAATGAGGTTATGATCTCTGCATCTCTTCAAGAAATTTAAAGCTGTTATGTATCTTGCGCGCTTGGTCTTTAGATCTTCTAATCGGCGTATTTTATTTGCTATTTCCAGTCCGTACTGGTTTACATAATGATTTCTTATATTTACGCGAACACTGTACATTGATTAAAACTACTTTTACGGATTTTTTCGCGTTTTATTTATTTTATTTTTAATACCCGACGTTTCGGGTGCTTTCCAGCACCCATGGTCACGGGGGACTGAGGTGACTGACGTCCCGATGTCAAAGTTAACCCGGAGTACCTTCAGCTTTTTAAATTATTGTCTTTGGTCCGATCTACGCAGAATGAACTAACTGTGGTTTGAAGTCTTGCAGTGGTATGCTTGGGTTTAGTTTTAATTTTATTAATTATAGGATCCCAAGCAGGTGGTAATACCAAGCCTCCTTCTCTATTGAAATTAGGATGTTTTTTAATTTCAATAGCCTCACGTATCATCCTTGGTAGGAATCGGTGTTCTTTCGCGAGGATTTGTGGTCTATCAAATCTGATGTAATGGTTGGGGCCATCTAGGATATGATCGCAAACTGCAGACTTCCCGGAACGTTGATGCTTCACATCAGCTATGTGTTCTTTTACGCGGGTTCTAATTGATCTCTTTGTTTGCCCTATATATGAGAGACCACAATCACAATCAAGCTTGTACACTCCTGCATCTTGTAGAGGAATATGACACTTGACGGATGGTAAGAACTGACTAATCTTCTTCGGCGGCTTGTAGAATGTTCTAATAGAAGCTCGCTTCAAGATGTAGCCAATCTTGTCTGTGACACCTCTGACGTAAGGTAGTACAGCAGGCACACGCTCGACTGTGGCCGGCTTCACTTGGTCACTGTGACGGAGGCGCGGGACCCGAAGCTTGTTGTCGTGCAGAACCTGCTTGACGTGCTGAAGCTCGGCGGCCAGGTGTTTGCTGTCACAGATTCCTCGTGCTCTCTGTAACAAAGATTTGCCCACGGTAGCTAACTGTGAAGGATGGTGGTGAGATTCACCATTTAAGTATCGGTTTGTATGGGTCTTTTTTCTATACACAGTATGACCTATGGTGTTGTTAGGATTTCGGATGACTAACACATCTAGGAAAGCTAAGGAATTATTTGCCTCTAACTCCATAGTAAATTGAATTTTAGAGTTTATGGAATTAAGATGTTCTTAAAATGCAGTTACTTTGTCTGATGGTAAAATTGTGAAAGTATCGTCTACGTACCGCTTGTAGAACCTTGGAGTGACAGGTGCAGTAAGGAGGGCTTTCTCCTCGAAGTCTTCCATGAATATATCGGCGACAATGGGAGATACAGGTGAGCCCATCGCAACACCATCTACTTGCTTGTAGAACTCTTCCTTCCACAATAGATAGCCAGATGTAAGGCAATGTCTTAGTAGTTCTGCATATTCTGGTGGCATGTTATTTTCATCAAGTTTCCTAGTTATAATTGAGATGCAGTCTTCAACAGGTAGGCATGTAAACAGAGACTGAACATCAAAACTGACCATGGTTTCATTGTCAGCAAGACGTAGGTATTTTATCTTACTGACAAAATGGTATGAATCCTTAGTATGTGCTCTTGTGTGTCCTCTGAGTGGTGATAATATTTTGGCTAAGTGTTGCGCCAATCTGTAAGTTGGCGAATCGATTTGACTCACTATTGGACGTAATGGAGCGTTAGGTTTGTGTATTTTTGGTAACCCATACAACTTGGGAGGTTTTGCACACGAAGGTATCATCGAATTGACGTCTAGATTCAATTTCTCGGAGTATTTCTTAATTAGATCGCTAGTTGTTTTAAGCGTATTAGTTGTAGGGTCTGTTTTGACCTTACGGTATGTACTTTCATCCGACAAAAGTTGTTGTATTTTAAAATTGTAATCCGACGTATCCATTACAAACGTAGAATTTCCTTTATCTGCGCGGAGAATCGTAAGCTCTTGTCTGTTGCGTAAGGTTTTTAACGCGTTAAATACATTTTTGGGAAGATTTAATTTCGGCACTGTACTTCGACGTAACATAGACGAAATGTCTTGGCGTATGGCCTCTAAATCATTTTACCAATATTATTTTTATACAGACAATCCTCAACACTACAGATAATGTCTTCATACGGGATTCTTCGCGGTGTAATCGCGTAATTAAAACCTCTTCCTAAAACTTTTATTGTAGCGTCGTCCAGAGTTTGTTTTGACAGGTTATAGACCACGCCTTGTTTACTATTCGTGTCTGTGGTCGTTTCGTTCTTACGTTGCCATTGATGTTGGACATTTGATTTTGTTGTTAATTTTTGGTATTTATCCATATGTTTATTTTTGCATTCATTGTATTTAGTTGTTTCGCGTTTATCTAAAGTTTCCATGCAATTCTTATAATCAAATGTCGATAAAACTGTCTTTAATTCACTGGACGAATTGTCTATGGTTTTGTTTATGAAACATAGATCGGTACGTTTTTGCTGAATCACCGTTATTAACAATTTTTTACTCGCCTGATTTAAGATCTTAGCGCTTCCTCGAATGTCTTTTTTAGCAGATATCTTGACACACGTAGGAATGAGGTTATGATCTCTGCATCTCTTCAAGAAATTTAAAGCTGTTATGTATCTTGCGCGCTTGGTCTTTAGATCTTCTAATCGGCGTATTTTATTTGCTATTTCCAGTCCGTACTGGTTTACATAATGATTTCTTATATTTACGCGAACACTGTACATTGATTAAAACTACTTTTACGGATTTTTTCGCGTTTTATTTATTTTATTTTTAATACCCGACGTTTCGGGTGCTTTCCAGCACCCATGGTCACGGGGGACTGAGGTGACTGACGTCCCGATGTCAAAGTTAACCCGGAGTACCTTCAGCTTTTTAAATTATTGTCTTTGGTCCGATCTACGCAGAATGAACTAACTGTGGTTTGAAGTCTTGCAGTGGTATGCTTGGGTTTAGTTTTAATTTTATTAATTATAGGATCCCAAGCAGGTGGTAATACCAAGCCTCCTTCTCTATTGAAATTAGGATGTTTTTTAATTTCAATAGCCTCACGTATCATCCTTGGTAGGAATCGGTGTTCTTTCGCGAGGATTTGTGGTCTATCAAATCTGATGTAATGGTTGGGGCCATCTAGGATATGATCGCAAACTGCAGACTTCCCGGAACGTTGATGCTTCACATCAGCTATGTGTTCTTTTACGCGGGTTCTAATTGATCTCTTTGTTTGCCCTATATATGAGAGACCACAATCACAATCAAGCTTGTACACTCCTGCATCTTGTAGAGGAATATGACACTTGACGGATGGTAAGAACTGACTAATCTTCTTCGGCGGCTTGTAGAATGTTCTAATAGAAGCTCGCTTCAAGATGTAGCCAATCTTGTCTGTGACACCTCTGACGTAAGGTAGTACAGCAGGCACACGCTCGACTGTGGCCGGCTTCACTTGGTCACTGTGACGGAGGCGCGGGACCCGAAGCTTGTTGTCGTGCAGAACCTGCTTGACGTGCTGAAGCTCGGCGGCCAGGTGTTTGCTGTCACAGATTCCTCGTGCTCTCTGTAACAAAGATTTGCCCACGGTAGCTAACTGTGAAGGATGGTGGTGAGATTCACCATTTAAGTATCGGTTTGTATGGGTCTTTTTTCTATACACAGTATGACCTATGGTGTTGTTAGGATTTCGGATGACTAACACATCTAGGAAAGCTAAGGAATTATTTGCCTCTAACTCCATAGTAAATTGAATTTTAGAGTTTATGGAATTAAGATGTTCTTAAAATGCAGTTACTTTGTCTGATGGTAAAAGTGTGAAAGTATCGTCTACGTACCGCTTGTAGAACCTTGGAGTGACAGGTGCAGTAAGGAGGGCTTTCTCCTCGAAGTCTTCCATGAATATATCGGCGACAATGGGAGATACAGGTGAGCCCATCGCAACACCATCTACTTGCTTGTAGAACTCTTCCTTCCACAATAGATAGCCAGATGTAAGGCAATGTCTTAGTAGTTCTGCATATTCTGGTGGCATGTTATTTTCATCAAGTTTCCTAGTTATAATTGAGATGCAGTCTTCAACAGGTAGGCATGTAAACAGAGACTGAACATCAAAACTGACCATGGTTTCATTGTCAGCAAGACGTAGGTATTTTATCTTACTGACAAAATGGTATGAATCCTTAGTATGTGCTCTTGTGTGTCCTCTGAGTGGTGATAATATTTTGGCTAAGTGTTGCGCCAATCTGTAAGTTGGCGAATCGATTTGACTCACTATTGGACGTAATGGAGCGTTAGGTTTGTGTATTTTTGGTAACCCATACAACTTGGGAGGTTTTGCACACGAAGGTATCATCGAATTGACGTCTAGATTCAATTTCTCGGAGTATTTCTTAATAAGATCGCTAGTTGTTTTAAGCGTATTAGTTGTAGGGTCTGTTTTGACCTTACGGTATGTACTTTCATCCGACAAAAGTTGTTGTATTTTAAAATTGTAATCCGACGTATCCATTACAACCGTAGAATTTCCTTTATCTGCGCGGAGAATCGTAAGCTCTTGTCTGTTGCGTAAGGTTTTTAACGCGTTAAATACATTTTTGGGAAGATTTAATTCCGGCACTGTACTTCGACGTAACATAGACGAAATGTCTTGGCGTATGGCCTCTAAATCATCTTTACCAATATTATTTTTATACAGACAATCCTCAACACTACAGATAATGTCTTCATACGGGATTCTTCGCGGTGTAACCGCGTAATTAAAACCTCTTCCTAAAACAGGTTATAGACCACGCCTTGTTTACTATTCGTGTCTGTGGTCGTTTCGTTCTTACGTTGCCATTGATGTTGGACATTTGATTTAGTTGTTAATTTTTGGTATTTATCAATATGTTTATTTTTGCATTCATTGTATTTAGTTGTTTCGCGTTTATCTAAAGTTTCCATGCAATTCTTATAATCAAATGTCGATAAAACTGTCTTTAATTCACTGGACGAATTGTCTATGGTTTTGTTTATGAAACATAGATCGGTACGTTTTTGCTGAATCACCGTTATTAACAATTTTTTACTCGCCTGATTTAAGATCTTAGCGCTTCCTCGAATGTCTTTTTTAGCAGATATCTTGACACACGTAGGAATGAGGTTATGATCTCTGCATCTCTTCAAGAAATTTAAAGCTGTTATGTATCTTGCGCGCTTGGTCTTTAGATCTTCTAATCGGCGTATTTTATTTGCTATTTCCAGTCCGTACTGGTTTACATAATGATTTCTTATATTTACGCGAACACTGTACATTGATTAAAACTACTTTTACGGATTTTTTCGCGTTTTATTTATTTTATTTTTAATACCCGACGTTTCGGGTGCTTTCCAGCACCCATGGTCACGGGGGACTGAGGTGACTGACGTCCCGATGTCAAAGTTAACCCGGAGTACCTTCAGCTTTTTAAATTATTGTCTTTGGTCCGATCTACGCAGAATGAACTAACTGTGGTTTGAAGTCTTGCAGTGGTATGCTTGGGTTTAGTTTTAATTTTATTAATTATAGGATCCCAAGCAGGTGGTAATACCAAGCCTCCTTCTCTATTGAAATTAGGATGTTTTTTAATTTCAATAGCCTCACGTATCATCCTTGGTAGGAATCGGTGTTCTTTCGCGAGGATTTGTGGTCTATCAAATCTGATGTAATGGTTGGGGCCATCTAGGATATGATCGCAAACTGCAGACTTCCCGGAACGTTGATGCTTCACATCAGCTATGTGTTCTTTTACGCGGGTTCTAATTGATCTCTTTGTTTGCCCTATATATGAGAGACCACAATCACAATCAAGCTTGTACACTCCTGCATCTTGTAGAGGAATATGACACTTGACGGATGGTAAGAACTGACTAATCTTCTTCGGCGGCTTGTAGAATGTTCTAATAGAAGCTCGCTTCAAAATGTAGCCAATCTTGTCTGTGACACCTCTGACATAAGGTAGTACAGCAGGCACACGCTCGACTGTGGCCGGCTTCACTTGGTCACTGTGACGGAGGCGCGGGACCCGAAGCTTGTTGTCGTGCAGAACCTGCTTGACGTGCTGAAGCTCGGCGGCCAGGTGTTTGCTGTCACAGATTCCTCGTGCTCTCTGTAACAAAGATTTGCCCACGGTAGCTAACTGTGAAGGATGGTGGTGAGATTCACCATTTAAGTATCGGTTTGTATGGGTCTTTTTTCTATACACAGTATGACCTATGGTGTTGTTAGGATTTCGGATGACTAACACATCTAGGAAAGCTAAGGAATTATTTGCCTCTAACTCCATAGTAAATTGAATTTTAGAGTTTATGGAATTAAGATGTTCTTAAAATGCAGTTACTTTGTCTGATGGTAAAATTGTGAAAGTATCGTCTACGTACCGCTTGTAGAACCTTGGAGTGACAGGTGCAGTAAGGAGGGCTTTCTCCTCGAAGTCTTCCATGAATATATCGGCGACAATGGGAGATACAGGTGAGCCCATCGCAACACCATCTACTTGCTTGTAGAACTCTTCCTTCCACAATAGATAGCCAGATGTAAGGCAATGTCTTAGTAGTTCTGCATATTCTGGTGGCATGTTATTTTCATCAAGTTTCCTAGTTATAATTGAGATGCAGTCTTCAACAGGTAGGCATGTAAACAGAGACTGAACATCAAAACTGACCATGGTTTCATTGTCAGCAAGACGTAGGTATTTTATCTTACTGACAAAATGGTATGAATCCTTAGTATGTGCTCTTGTGTGTCCTCTGAGTGGTGATAATATTTTGGCTAAGTGTTGCGCCAATCTGTAAGTTGGCGAATCGATTTGACTCACTATTGGACGTAATGGAGCGTTAGGTTTGTGTATTTTTGGTAACCCATACAACTTGGGAGGTTTTGCACACGAAGGTATCATCGAATTGACGTCTAGATTCAATTTCTCGGAGTATTTCTTAATAAGATCGCTAGTTGTTTTAAGCGTATTAGTTGTAGGGTCTGTTTTGACCTTACGGTATGTACTTTCATCCGACAAAAGTTGTTGTATTTTAAAATTGTAATCCGACGTATCCATTACAACCGTAGAATTTCCTTTATCTGCGCGGAGAATCGTAAGCTCTTGTCTGTTGCGTAAGGTTTTTAACGCGTTAAATACATTTTTGGGAAGATTTAATTCCGGCACTGTACTTCGACGTAACATAGACGAAATGTCTTGGCGTATGGCCTCTAAATCATCTTTACCAATATTATTTTTATACAGACAATCCTCAACACTACAGATAATGTCTTCATACGGGATTCTTCGCGGTGTAATCGCGTAATTAAAACCTCTTCCTAAAACTTTTATTGTTGCGTCGTCCAGAGTTTGTTTTGACAGGTTATAGACCACGCCTTGTTTACTATTCGTGTCTGTGGTCGTTTCGTTCTTACGTTGCCATTGATGTTGGATATTTGATTTAGTTGTTAATTTTTGGTATTTATCAATATGTTTATTTTTGCATTCATTGTATTTAGTTGTTTCGCGTTTATCTAAAGTTTCCATGCAATTCTTATAATCAAATGTCGATAAAACTGTCTTTAATTCACTGGAAGAATTGTCTATGGTTTTGTTTATGAAACATAGATCGGTGCGTTTTTGCTGAATCACCGTTATTAACAATTTTTTACTCGCCTGATTTAAGATCTTAGCGCTTCCTCGAATGTCTTTTTTAGTAGATATCTTGACACACGTAGGAATGAGGTTATGATCTCTGCATCTCTTCAAGAAATTTAAAGCTGTTATGTATCTTGCGCGCTTGGTCTTTAGATCTTATAATCGGCGTATTTTATTTGCTATTTCCAGTCCGTACTGGTTTACATAATGATTTCTTATATTTACGCGAACACTGTACATTGATTAAAACTACTTTTACGGATTTTTTCGCGTTTTATTTATTTTATTTTTAATACCCGACGTTTCGGGTGCTTTCCAGCACCCATGGTCACGGGGGACTGAGGTGACTGACGTCCCGATGTCAAAGTTAACCCGGAGTACCTTCAGCTTTTTAAATTATTGTCTTTGGTCCGATCTACGCAGAATGAACTAACTGTGGTTTGAAGTCTTGCAGTGGTATGCTTGGGTTTAGTTTTAATTTTATTAATTATAGGATCCCAAGCAGGTGGTAATACCAAGCCTCCTTCTCTATTGAAATTAGGATGTTTTTTAATTTCAATAGCCTCACGTATCATCCTTGGTAGGAATCGGTGTTCTTTCGCGAGGATTTGTGGTCTATCAAATCTGATGTAATGGTTGGGGCCATCTAGGATATGATCGCAAACTGCAGACTTCCCGGAACGTTGATGCTTCACATCAGCTATGTGTTCTTTTACGCGGGTTCTAATTGATCTCTTTGTTTGCCCTATATATGAGAGACCACAATCACAATCAAGCTTGTACACTCCTGCATCTTGTAGAGGAATATGACACTTGACGGATGGTAAGAACTGACTAATCTTCTTCGGCGGCTTGTAGAATGTTCTAATAGAAGCTCGCTTCAAGATGTAGCCAATCTTGTCTGTGACACCTCTGACGTAAGGTAGTACAGCAGGCACACGCTCGACTGTGGCCGGCTTCACTTGGTCACTGTGACGGAGGCGCGGGACCCGAAGCTTGTTGTCGTGCAGAACCTGCTTGACGTGCTGAAGCTCGGCGGCCAGGTGTTTGCTGTCACAGATTCCTCGTGCTCTCTGTAACAAAGATTTGCCCACGGTAGCTAACTGTGAAGGATGGTGGTGAGATTCACCATTTAAGTATCGGTTTGTATGGGTCTTTTTTCTATACACAGTATGACCTATGGTGTTGTTAGGATTTCGGATGACTAACACATCTAGGAAAGCTAAGGAATTATTTGCCTCTAACTCCATAGTAAATTGAATTTTAGAGTTTATGGAATTAAGATGTTCTTAAAATGCAGTTACTTTGTCTGATGGTAAAATTGTGAAAGTATCGTCTACGTACCGCTTGTAGAACCTTGGAGTGACAGGTGCAGTAAGGAGGGCTTTCTCCTCGAAGTCTTCCATGAATATATCGGCGACAATGGGAGATACAGGTGAGCCCATCGCAACACCATCTACTTGCTTGTAGAACTCTTCCTTCCACAATAGATAGCCAGATGTAAGGCAATGTCTTAGTAGTTCTGCATATTCTGGTGGCATGTTATTTTCATCAAGTTTCCTAGTTATAATTGAGATGCAGTCTTCAACAGGTAGGCATGTAAACAGAGACTGAACATCAAAACTGACCATGGTTTCATTGTCAGCAAGACGTAGGTATTTTATCTTACTGACAAAATGGTATGAATCCTTAGTATGTGCTCTTGTGTGTCCTCTGAGTGGTGATAATATTTTGGCTAAGTGTTGCGCCAATCTGTAAGTTGGCGAATCGATTTGACTCACTATTGGACGTAATGGAGCGTTAGGTTTGTGTATTTTTGGTAACCCATACAACTTGGGGGGTTTTGCACACGAAGGTATCATCGAATTGACGTCTAGATTCAATTTCTCGGAGTATTTCTTAATTAGATCGCTAGTTGTTTTAAGCGTATTAGTTGTAGGGTCTGTTTTGACCTTACGGTATGTACTTTCATCCGACAAAAGTTGTTGTATTTTAAAATTGTAATCCGACGTATCCATTACAACCGTAGAATTTCCTTTATCTGCGCGGAGAATCGTAAGCTCTTGTCTGTTGCGTAAGGTTTTTAACGCGTTAAATACATTTTTGGGAAGATTTAATTCCGGCACTGTACTTCGACGTAACATAGACGAAATGTCTTGGCGTATGGCCTCTAAATCATCTTTACCAATATTATTTTTATACAGACAATCCTCAACACTACAGATAATGTCTTCATACGGGATTCTTCGCGGTGTAACCGCGTAATTAAAACCTCTTCCTAAAACAGGTTATAGACCACGCCTTGTTTACTATTCGTGTCTGTGGTCGTTTCGTTCTTACGTTGCCATTGATGTTGGACATTTGATTTAGTTGTTAATTTTTGGTATTTATCAATATGTTTATTTTTGCATTCATTGTATTTAGTTGTTTCGCGTTTATCTAAAGTTTCCATGCAATTCTTATAATCAAATGTCGATAAAACTGTCTTTAATTCACTGGACGAATTGTCTATGGTTTTGTTTATGAAACATAGATCGGTACGTTTTTGCTGAATCACCGTTATTAACAATTTTTTACTCGCCTGATTTAAGATCTTAGCGCTTCCTCGAATGTCTTTTTTAGCAGATATCTTGACACACGTAGGAATGAGGTTATGATCTCTGCATCTCTTCAAGAAATTTAAAGCTGTTATGTATCTTGCGCGCTTGGTCTTTAGATCTTCTAATCGGCGTATTTTATTTGCTATTTCCAGTCCGTACTGGTTTACATAATGATTTCTTATATTTACGCGAACACTGTACATTGATTAAAACTACTTTTACGGATTTTTTCGCGTTTTATTTATTTTATTTTTAATACCCGACGTTTCGGGTGCTTTCCAGCACCCATGGTCACGGGGGACTGAGGTGACTGACGTCCCGATGTCAAAGTTAACCCGGAGTACCTTCAGCTTTTTAAATTATTGTCTTTGGTCCGATCTACGCAGAATGAACTAACTGTGGTTTGAAGTCTTGCAGTGGTATGCTTGGGTTTAGTTTTAATTTTATTAATTATAGGATCCCAAGCAGGTGGTAATACCAAGCCTCCTTCTCTATTGAAATTAGGATGTTTTTTAATTTCAATAGCCTCACGTATCATCCTTGGTAGGAATCGGTGTTCTTTCGCGAGGATTTGTGGTCTATCAAATCTGATGTAATGGTTGGGGCCATCTAGGATATGATCGCAAACTGCAGACTTCCCGGAACGTTGATGCTTCACATCAGCTATGTGTTCTTTTACGCGGGTTCTAATTGATCTCTTTGTTTGCCCTATATATGAGAGACCACAATCACAATCAAGCTTGTACACTCCTGCATCTTGTAGAGGAATATGACACTTGACGGATGGTAAGAACTGACTAATCTTCTTCGGCGGCTTGTAGAATGTTCTAATAGAAGCTCGCTTCAAGATGTAGCCAATCTTGTCTGTGACACCTCTGACGTAAGGTAGTACAGCAGGCACACGCTCGACTGTGGCCGGCTTCACTTGGTCACTGTGACGGAGGCGCGGGACCCGAAGCTTGTTGTCGTGCAGAACCTGCTTGACGTGCTGAAGCTCGGCGGCCAGGTGTTTGCTGTCACAGATTCCTCGTGCTCTCTGTAACAAAGATTTGCCCACGGTAGCTAACTGTGAAGGATGGTGGTGAGATTCACCATTTAAGTATCGGTTTGTATGGGTCTTTTTTCTATACACAGTATGACCTATGGTGTTGTTAGGATTTCGGATGACTAACACATCTAGGAAAGCTAAGGAATTATTTGCCTCTAACTCCATAGTAAATTGAATTTTAGAGTTTATGGAATTAAGATGTTCTTAAAATGCAGTTACTTTGTCTGATGGTAAAATTGTGAAAGTATCGTCTACGTACCGCTTGTAGAACCTTGGAGTGACAGGTGCAGTAAGGAGGGCTTTCTCCTCGAAGTCTTCCATGAATATATCGGCGACAATGGGAGATACAGGTGAGCCCATCGCAACACCATCTACTTGCTTGTAGAACTCTTCCTTCCACAATAGATAGCCAGATGTAAGGCAATGTCTTAGTAGTTCTGCATATTCTGGTGGCATGTTATTTTCATCAAGTTTCCTAGTTATAATTGAGATGCAGTCTTCAACAGGTAGGCATGTAAACAGAGACTGAACATCAAAACTGACCATGGTTTCATTGTCAGCAAGACGTAGGTATTTTATCTTACTGACAAAATGGTATGAATCCTTAGTATGTGCTCTTGTGTGTCCTCTGAGTGGTGATAATATTTTGGCTAAGTGTTGCGCCAATCTGTAAGTTGGCGAATCGATTTGACTCACTATTGGACGTAATGGAGCGTTAGGTTTGTGTATTTTTGGTAACCCATACAACTTGGGAGGTTTTGCACACGAAGGTATCATCGAATTGACGTCTAGATTCAATTTCTCGGAGTATTTCTTAATAAGATCGCTAGTTGTTTTAAGCGTATTAGTTGTAGGGTCTGTTTTGACCTTACGGTATGTACTTTCATCCGACAAAAGTTGTTGTATTTTAAAATTGTAATCCGACGTATCCATTACAACCGTAGAATTTCCTTTATCTGCGCGGAGAATCGTAAGCTCTTGTCTGTTGCGTAAGGTTTTTAACGCGTTAAATACATTTTTGGGAAGATTTAATTCCGGCACTGTACTTCGACGTAACATAGACGAAATGTCTTGGCGTATGGCCTCTAAATCATCTTTACCAATATTATTTTTATACAGACAATCCTCAACACTACAGATAATGTCTTCATACGGGATTCTTCGCGGTGTAATCGCGTAATTAAAACCTCTTCCTAAAACTTTTATTGTTGCGTCGTCCAGAGTTTGTTTTGACAGGTTATAGACCACGCCTTGTTTACTATTCGTGTCTGTGGTCGTTTCGTTCTTACGTTGCCATTGATGTTGGACATTTGATTTAGTTGTTAATTTTTGGTATTTATCAATATGTTTATTTTTGCATTCATTGTATTTAGTTGTTTCGCGTTTATCTAAAGTTTCCATGCAATTCTTATAATCAAATGTCGATAAAACTGTCTTTAATTCACTGGAAGAATTGTCTATGGTTTTGTTTATGAAACATAGATCGGTGCGTTTTTGCTGAATCACCGTTATTAACAATTTTTTACTCGCCTGATTTAAGATCTTAGCGCTTCCTCGAATGTCTTTTTTAGTAGATATCTTGACACACGTAGGAATGAGGTTATGATCTCTGCATCTCTTCAAGAAATTTAAAGCTGTTATGTATCTTGCGCGCTTGGTCTTTAGATCTTATAATCGGCGTATTTTATTTGCTATTTCCAGTCCGTACTGGTTTACATAATGATTTCTTATATTTACGCGAACACTGTACATTGATTAAAACTACTTTTACGGATTTTTTCGCGTTTTATTTATTTTATTTTTAATACCCGACGTTTCGGGTGCTTTCCAGCACCCATGGTCACGGGGGACTGAGGTGACTGACGTCCCGATGTCAAAGTTAACCCGGAGTACCTTCAGCTTTTTAAATTATTGTCTTTGGTCCGATCTACGCAGAATGAACTAACTGTGGTTTGAAGTCTTGCAGTGGTATGCTTGGGTTTAGTTTTAATTTTATTAATTATAGGATCCCAAGCAGGTGGTAATACCAAGCCTCCTTCTCTATTGAAATTAGGATGTTTTTTAATTTCAATAGCCTCACGTATCATCCTTGGTAGGAATCGGTGTTCTTTCGCGAGGATTTGTGGTCTATCAAATCTGATGTAATGGTTGGGGCCATCTAGGATATGATCGCAAACTGCAGACTTCCCGGAACGTTGATGCTTCACATCAGCTATGTGTTCTTTTACGCGGGTTCTAATTGATCTCTTTGTTTGCCCTATATATGAGAGACCACAATCACAATCAAGCTTGTACACTCCTGCATCTTGTAGAGGAATATGACACTTGACGGATGGTAAGAACTGACTAATCTTCTTCGGCGGCTTGTAGAATGTTCTAATAGAAGCTCGCTTCAAGATGTAGCCAATCTTGTCTGTGACACCTCTGACGTAAGGTAGTACAGCAGGCACACGCTCGACTGTGGCCGGCTTCACTTGGTCACTGTGACGGAGGCGCGGGACCCGAAGCTTGTTGTCGTGCAGAACCTGCTTGACGTGCTGAAGCTCGGCGGCCAGGTGTTTGCTGTCACAGATTCCTCGTGCTCTCTGTAACAAAGATTTGCCCACGGTAGCTAACTGTGAAGGATGGTGGTGAGATTCACCATTTAAGTATCGGTTTGTATGGGTCTTTTTTCTATACACAGTATGACCTATGGTGTTGTTAGGATTTCGGATGACTAACACATCTAGGAAAGCTAAGGAATTATTTGCCTCTAACTCCATAGTAAATTGAATTTTAGAGTTTATGGAATTAAGATGTTCTTAAAATGCAGTTACTTTGTCTGATGGTAAAATTGTGAAAGTATCGTCTACGTACCGCTTGTAGAACCTTGGAGTGACAGGTGCAGTAAGGAGGGCTTTCTCCTCGAAGTCTTCCATGAATATATCGGCGACAATGGGAGATACAGGTGAGCCCATCGCAACACCATCTACTTGCTTGTAGAACTCTTCCTTCCACAATAGATAGCCAGATGTAAGGCAATGTCTTAGTAGTTCTGCATATTCTGGTGGCATGTTATTTTCATCAAGTTTCCTAGTTATAATTGAGATGCAGTCTTCAACAGGTAGGCATGTAAACAGAGACTGAACATCAAAACTGACCATGGTTTCATTGTCAGCAAGACGTAGGTATTTTATCTTACTGACAAAATGGTATGAATCCTTAGTATGTGCTCTTGTGTGTCCTCTGAGTGGTGATAATATTTTGGCTAAGTGTTGCGCCAATCTGTAAGTTGGCGAATCGATTTGACTCACTATTGGACGTAATGGAGCGTTAGGTTTGTGTATTTTTGGTAACCCATACAACTTGGGAGGTTTTGCACACGAAGGTATCATCGAATTGACGTCTAGATTCAATTTCTCGGAGTATTTCTTAATAAGATCGCTAGTTGTTTTAAGCGTATTAGTTGTAGGGTCTGTTTTGACCTTACGGTATGTACTTTCATCCGACAAAAGTTGTTGTATTTTAAAATTGTAATCCGACGTATCCATTACAACCGTAGAATTTCCTTTATCTGCGCGGAGAATCGTAAGCTCTTGTCTGTTGCGTAAGGTTTTTAACGCGTTAAATACATTTTTGGGAAGATTTAATTCCGGCACTGTACTTCGACGTAACATAGACGAAATGTCTTGGCGTATGGCCTCTAAATCATCTTTACCAATATTATTTTTATACAGACAATCCTCAACACTACAGATAATGTCTTCATACGGGATTCTTCGCGGTGTAATCGCGTAATTAAAACCTCTTCCTAAAACTTTTATTGTTGCGTCGTCCAGAGTTTGTTTTGACAGGTTATAGACCACGCCTTGTTTACTATTCGTGTCTGTGGTCGTTTCGTTCTTACGTTGCCATTGATGTTGGACATTTGATTTAGTTGTTAATTTTTGGTATTTATCAATATGTTTATTTTTGCATTCATTGTATTTAGTTGTTTCGCGTTTATCTAAAGTTTCCATGCAATTCTTATAATCAAATGTCGATAAAACTGTCTTTAATTCACTGGAAGAATTGTCTATGGTTTTGTTTATGAAACATAGATCGGTGCGTTTTTGCTGAATCACCGTTATTAACAATTTTTTACTCGCCTGATTTAAGATCTTAGCGCTTCCTCGAATGTCTTTTTTAGTAGATATCTTGACACACGTAGGAATGAGGTTATGATCTCTGCATCTCTTCAAGAAATTTAAAGCTGTTATGTATCTTGCGCGCTTGGTCTTTAGATCTTATAATCGGCGTATTTTATTTGCTATTTCCAGTCCGTACTGGTTTACATAATGATTTCTTATATTTACGCGAACACTGTACATTGATTAAAACTACTTTTACGGATTTTTTCGCGTTTTATTTATTTTATTTTTAATACCCGACGTTTCGGGTGCTTTCCAGCACCCATGGTCACGGGGGACTGAGGTGACTGACGTCCCGATGTCAAAGTTAACCCGGAGTACCTTCAGCTTTTTAAATTATTGTCTTTGGTCCGATCTACGCAGAATGAACTAACTGTGGTTTGAAGTCTTGCAGTGGTATGCTTGGGTTTAGTTTTAATTTTATTAATTATAGGATCCCAAGCAGGTGGTAATACCAAGCCTCCTTCTCTATTGAAATTAGGATGTTTTTTAATTTCAATAGCCTCACGTATCATCCTTGGTAGGAATCGGTGTTCTTTCGCGAGGATTTGTGGTCTATCAAATCTGATGTAATGGTTGGGGCCATCTAGGATATGATCGCAAACTGCAGACTTCCCGGAACGTTGATGCTTCACATCAGCTATGTGTTCTTTTACGCGGGTTCTAATTGATCTCTTTGTTTGCCCTATATATGAGAGACCACAATCACAATCAAGCTTGTACACTCCTGCATCTTGTAGAGGAATATGACACTTGACGGATGGTAAGAACTGACTAATCTTCTTCGGCGGCTTGTAGAATGTTCTAATAGAAGCTCGCTTCAAGATGTAGCCAATCTTGTCTGTGACACCTCTGACGTAAGGTAGTACAGCAGGCACACGCTCGACTGTGGCCGGCTTCACTTGGTCACTGTGACGGAGGCGCGGGACCCGAAGCTTGTTGTCGTGCAGAACCTGCTTGACGTGCTGAAGCTCGGCGGCCAGGTGTTTGCTGTCACAGATTCCTCGTGCTCTCTGTAACAAAGATTTGCCCACGGTAGCTAACTGTGAAGGATGGTGGTGAGATTCACCATTTAAGTATCGGTTTGTATGGGTCTTTTTTCTATACACAGTATGACCTATGGTGTTGTTAGGATTTCGGATGACTAACACATCTAGGAAAGCTAAGGAATTATTTGCCTCTAACTCCATAGTAAATTGAATTTTAGAGTTTATGGAATTAAGATGTTCTTAAAATGCAGTTACTTTGTCTGATGGTAAAATTGTGAAAGTATCGTCTACGTACCGCTTGTAGAACCTTGGAGTGACAGGTGCAGTAAGGAGGGCTTTCTCCTCGAAGTCTTCCATGAATATATCGGCGACAATGGGAGATACAGGTGAGCCCATCGCAACACCATCTACTTGCTTGTAGAACTCTTCCTTCCACAATAGATAGCCAGATGTAAGGCAATGTCTTAGTAGTTCTGCATATTCTGGTGGCATGTTATTTTCATCAAGTTTCCTAGTTATAATTGAGATGCAGTCTTCAACAGGTAGGCATGTAAACAGAGACTGAACATCAAAACTGACCATGGTTTCATTGTCAGCAAGACGTAGGTATTTTATCTTACTGACAAAATGGTATGAATCCTTAGTATGTGCTCTTGTGTGTCCTCTGAGTGGTGATAATATTTTGGCTAAGTGTTGCGCCAATCTGTAAGTTGGCGAATCGATTTGACTCACTATTGG
The DNA here is from genome assembly GCA_036936625.1 of Parnassius smintheus behrii. Lineage (NCBI taxonomy): Eukaryota > Metazoa > Arthropoda > Insecta > Lepidoptera > Papilionidae > Parnassius > Parnassius smintheus. The sequence goes on along the minus strand of JAUPFT010000026.1, from coordinate 17,208,714 downwards.
ACGTAATGGAGCGTTAGGTTTGTGTATTTTTGGTAACCCATACAACTTGGGGGGTTTTGCACACGAAGGTATCATCGAATTGACGTCTAGATTCAATTTCTCGGAGTATTTCTTAATTAGATCGCTAGTTGTTTTAAGCGTATTAGTTGTAGGGTCTGTTTTGACCTTACGGTATGTACTTTCATCCGACAAAAGTTGTTGTATTTTAAAATTGTAATCCGACGTATCCATTACAACCGTAGAATTTCCTTTATCTGCGCGGAGAATCGTAAGCTCTTGTCTGTTGCGTAAGGTTTTTAACGCGTTAAATACATTTTTGGGAAGATTTAATTTCGGCACTGTACTTCGACGTAACATAGACGAAATGTCTTGGCGTATGGCCTCTAAATCATCTTTACCAATATTATTTTTATACAGACAATCCTCAACACTACAGATAATGTCTTCATACGGGATTCTTCGCGGTGTAATCGCGTAATTAAAACCTCTCCCTAAAACTTTTATTGTAGCGTCGTCCAGAGTTTGTTTTGACAGGTTATAGACCACGCCTTGTTTACTATTCGTGTCTGTGGTCGTTTCGTTCTTACGTTGCCATTGATGTTGGACATTTGTATTAGTTGTTAATTTTTGGTATTTATCAATATGTTTATTTTTGCATTCATTGTATTTAGTTGTTTCGCGTTTATCTAAAGTTTCCATGCAATTCTTATAATCAAATGTCGATAAAACTGTCTTTAATTCACTGGACGAATTGTCTATGGTTTTGTTTATGAAACATAGATCGGTACGTTTTTGCTGAATCACCGTTATTAACAATTTTTTACTCGCCTGATTTAAGATCTTAGCGCTTCCTCGAATGTCTTTTTTAGTAGATATCTTGACACACGTAGGAATGAGGTTATGATCTCTGCATCTCTTCAAGAAATTTAAAGCTGTTATGTATCTTGCGCGCTTGGTCTTTAGATCTTCTAATCGGCGTATTTTATTTGCTATTTCCAGTCCGTACTGGTTTACATAATGATTTCTTATATTTACGCGAACACTGTACATTGATTAAAACTACTTTTACGGATTTTTTCGCGTTTTATTTATTTTATTTTTAATACCCGACGTTTCGGGTGCTTTCCAGCACCCATGGTCACGGGGGACTGAGGTGACTGACGTCCCGATGTCAAAGTTAACCCGGAGTACCTTCAGCTTTTTAAATTATTGTCTTTGGTCCGATCTACGCAGAATGAACTAACTGTGGTTTGAAGTCTTGCAGTGGTATGCTTGGGTTTAGTTTTAATTTTATTAATTATAGGATCCCAAGCAGGTGGTAATACCAAGCCTCCTTCTCTATTGAAATTAGGATGTTTTTTAATTTCAATAGCCTCACGTATCATCCTTGGTAGGAATCGGTGTTCTTTCGCGAGGATTTGTGGTCTATCAAATCTGATGTAATGGTTGGGGCCATCTAGGATATGATCGCAAACTGCAGACTTCCCGGAACGTTGATGCTTCACATCAGCTATGTGTTCTTTTACGCGGGTTCTAATTGATCTCTTTGTTTGCCCTATATATGAGAGACCACAATCACAATCAAGCTTGTACACTCCTGCATCTTGTAGAGGAATATGACACTTGACGGATGGTAAGAACTGACTAATCTTCTTCGGCGGCTTGTAGAATGTTCTAATAGAAGCTCGCTTCAAGATGTAGCCAATCTTGTCTGTGACACCTCTGACATAAGGTAGTACAGCAGGCACACGCTCGACTGTGGCCGGCTTCACTCGGTCACTGTGACGGAGGCGCGAGACCCGAAGCTTGTTGTCGTGCAGAACCTGCTTGACGTGCTGAAGCTCGGCGGCCAGGTGTTTGCTGTCACAGATTCCTCGTGCTCTCTGTAACAAAGATTTGCCCACGGTAGCTAACTGTGAAGGATGTTGGTGAGATTCACCATTTAAGTATCGGTTTGTATGGGTCTTTTTTTATACACAGTATGACCTATGGTGTTGTTAGGATTTCGGATGACTAACACATCTAGGAAAGCTAAGGAATTATTTGCCTCTAACTCCATAGTAAATTGAATTTTAGAGTTTATGGAATTAAGATGTTCTAAAAATGCAGTTACTTTGTCTGATGGTAAAATTGTGAAAGTATCGTCTACGTACCGCTTGTAGAACCTTGGAGTGACAGGTGCAGTAAGGAGGGCTTTCTCCTCGAAGTCTTCCATGAATATATCGGCGACAATGGGAGATACAGGTGAGCCCATCGCAACACCATCTACTTGCTTGTAGAACTCTTCCTTCCACAATAGATAGCCAGATGTAAGGCAATGTCTTAGTAGTTCTGCATATTCTGGTGGCATGTTATTTTCATCGAGTTTCCTAGTTATAATTGAGATGCAGTCTTCAACAGGTAGGCATGTAAATAGAGACTGAACATCAAAACTGACCATGGTTTCATTGTCAGCAAGACGTAGGTCTTTTATCTTACTGACAAAATGGTATGAATCCTTAGTATGTGCTCTTGTGTGTCCTCTGAGTGGTGATAATATTTTGGCTAAGTGTTGCGCCAATCTGTAAGTTGGCGAATCGATTTGACTCACTATTGGACGTAATGGAGCGTTAGGTTTGTGTATTTTTGGTAACCCATACAACTTAGGAGGTTTTGCACACGAAGGTATCATCGAATTGACGTCTAGATTCAATTTCTCGGAGTATTTCTTAATTAGATCGCTAGTTGTTTTAAGCGTATTAGTTGTAGGGTCTGTTTTGACCTTACGGTATGTACTTTCATCCGACAAAAGTTGTTGTATTTTAAAATTGTAATCCGACGTATCCATTACAACCGTAGCATTTCCTTTATCTGCGCGGAGAATCGTAAGCTCTTGTCTGTTGCGTAAGGTTTTTAACGCGTTAAATTCATTTTTGGGAAGATTTAATTTCGGCACTGTACTTCGACGTAACATAGACGAAATGTCTTGGCGTATGGCCTCTAAATCATCTTTACCAATATTATTTTTATACAGACAATCCTCAACACTACAGATAATGTCTTCATACGGGATTCTTCGCGGTGTAATCGCGTAATCAAAACCTCTTCCTAAAACTTTTATTGTAGCGTCGTCCAGAGTTTGTTTTGACAGGTTATAGACCACGCCTTGTTTACTATTCGTGTCTGTGGTCGTTTCGTTCTTACGTTGCCATTGATGTTGGACATTTGATTTAGTTGTTAATTTTTGGTATTTATCAATATGTTTATTTTTGCATTCATTGTATTTAGTTGTTTCGCGTTTATCTAAAGTTTCCATGCAATTCTTATAATCAAATGTCGATAAAACTGTCTTTAATTCACTGGACGAATTGTCTCTGGTTTTGTTTATGAAACATAGATCGGTACGTTTTTGCTGAATCACCGTTATTAACAACTTTTTACTCGCCTGATTTAAGATCTTAGCGCTTCCTCGAATGTCTTATTTAGTAGATATCTTGACACACGTAGGAATGAGATTATGATCTCTACATCTCTTCGAGAAATTTAAAGCTGTTATGTATCTTGCGCGCTTGGTCTTTAGGTCTTCTAATCGGCGTATTTTATTTGCTATTTCCAGTCCGTACTGGTTTACATAATGATTTCTTATATTTACGCGAACACTGTACATTGATTAAAACTACTTTTACGGATTTTTTCGCGTTTTATTTATTTTATTTTTAATACCCGACGTTTCGGGTGCTTTTCAGCACCCATGGTCACGGGGGACTGAGGTGACTGACGTCCCGATGTCAAAGTTAACCCGGAGTACCTTCAGCTTTTTAAGTTATGGTCTTTGGTCCGATCTACGCAGAATGAACTAACTGTGGTTTGAAGTCTTGCAGTGGTATGCTTGGGTTTAGTTTTAATTTTATTAATTATAGGATCCCAAGCAGGTGGTAATACCAAGCCTCCTTCTCTATTGAAATTAGGATGTTTTTTAATTTCAATAGCCTCACGTATCATCCTCGGTAGGAATCGGTGTTCTTTCGCGAGGATTTGTGGTCTATCAAATCTGATGTAATGGTTGGGGCCATCTAGGATGTGATCGCAAACTGCAGACTTCCCGGAACGTTGATGCTTCACATCAGCTATGTGTTCTTTTACGTGGGTTCTAATTGATCTCTTTGTTTGGCCTATATATGAGAGACCACAATCACAATCAAGCTTGTACACTCCTGCATCTTGTAGAGGAATATGACACTTGACGGATGGTAAGAACTGACTAATCTTCTTCGGCGGCTTGTAGAATGTTCTAATAGAACCTCGCTTCAAGATGTAGCCAATCTTGTCTGTGACACCTCTGACGTAAGGTAGTACAGCAGGCACACGCTCGACTGTGGCCGGCTTCACTTGGTCACTGTGACGGAGGCGCGGGACCCGAAGCTTGTTGTCGTGCAGAACCTGCTTGACGTGCAGAAGCTCTGCGGCCAAGTGTTTGCTGTCACAGATTCCTCGTGCTCTCTGTAACAAAGATTTGCCCACGGTAGCTAACTGTGAAGGATGGTGGTGAGATTCACCATTTAAGTATTGGTTTGTATGGGTCTTTTTTCTATACACAGTATGACCTATGGTGTTGTTAGGATTTCGGATGACTAACACATCTAGGAAAGCTAAGGAATTATTTGCCTCTAACTCCATAGTAAATTGAATTTTAGAGTTTATGGAATTAAGATGTTCTTAAAATGCAGTTACTTTGTCTGATGGTAAAATTGTGAAAGTATCGTCTACGTACCGCTTGTAGAACCTTGGAGTGACAGGTGCAGTAAGGAGGGCTTTCTCCTCGAAGTCTTCCATGAATATATCGGCGACAATGGGAGATACAGGTGAGCCCATCGCAACACCATCTACTTGCTTGTAGTACTCTTCCTTCCACAATAGATAGCCAGATGTAAGGCAATGTCTTAGTATTTCTGCATATTCTGGTGGCATGTTATTTTCATCAAGTTTCCTAGTTATAATTGAGATGCAGTCTTCAACAGGTAGGCATGTAAACAGAAACTGAACATCAAAACTGACCATGGTTTCATTGTCAGCAAGACGTAGGTATTTTATCTTACTGACAAAATGGTATGAATCCTTAGTATGTGCTCTTGTGTGTCCTCTGAGTGGTGATAATATTTTGGCTAAGTGTTGCGCCAATCTGTAAGTTGGCGAATCGATTTGACTCACTATTGGACGTAATGGAGCGTTAGGTTTGTGTATTTTTGGTAACCCATACAACTTGGGAGGTTTTGCACACGAAGGTATCATCGAATTGACGTCTAGATTCAATTTCTCGGAGTATTTCTTAATTAGATCGCTAGTTGTTTTAAGCGTATTAGTTGTAGGGTCTGTTTTGACCTTACGGTATGTACTTTCATCCGACAAAAGTTGTTGTATTTTAAAATTGTAATCCGACGTATCCATTACAAACGTAGAATTTCCTTTATCTGCGCGGAGAATCGTAAGCTCTTGTCTGTTGCGTAAGGTTTTTAACGCGTTAAATACATTTTTGGGAAGATTTAATTTCGGCACTGTACTTCGACGTAACATAGACGAAATGTCTTGGCGTATGGCCTCTAAATCATTTTACCAATATTATTTTTATACAGACAATCCTCAACACTACAGATAATGTCTTCATACGGGATTCTTCGCGGTGTAATCGCGTAATTAAAACCTCTTCCTAAAACTTTTATTGTAGCGTCGTCCAGAGTTTGTTTTGACAGGTTATAGACCACGCCTTGTTTACTATTCGTGTCTGTGGTCGTTTCGTTCTTACGTTGCCATTGATGTTGGACATTTGATTTAGTTGTTAATTTTTGGTATTTATCCATATGTTTATTTTTGCATTCATTGTATTTAGTTGTTTCGCGTTTATCTAAAGTTTCCATGCAATTCTTATAATCAAATGTCGATAAAACTGTCTTTAATTCACTGGACGAATTGTCTATGGTTTTGTTTATGAAACATAGATCGGTACGTTTTTGCTGAATCACCGTTATTAACAATTTTTTACTCGCCTGATTTAAGATCTTAGCGCTTCCTCGAATGTCTTTTTTAGCAGATATCTTGACACACGTAGGAATGAGGTTATGATCTCTGCATCTCTTCAAGAAATTTAAAGCTGTTATGTATCTTGCGCGCTTGGTCTTTAGATCTTCTAATCGGCGTATTTTATTTGCTATTTCCAGTCCGTACTGGTTTACATAATGATTTCTTATATTTACGCGAACACTGTACATTGATTAAAACTACTTTTACGGATTTTTTCGCGTTTTATTTATTTTATTTTTAATACCCGACGTTTCGGGTGCTTTCCAGCACCCATGGTCACGGGGGACTGAGGTGACTGACGTCCCGATGTCAAAGTTAACCCGGAGTACCTTCAGCTTTTTAAATTATTGTCTTTGGTCCGATCTACGCAGAATGAACTAACTGTGGTTTGAAGTCTTGCAGTGGTATGCTTGGGTTTAGTTTTAATTTTATTAATTATAGGATCCCAAGCAGGTGGTAATACCAAGCCTCCTTCTCTATTGAAATTAGGATGTTTTTTAATTTCAATAGCCTCACGTATCATCCTTGGTAGGAATCGGTGTTCTTTCGCGAGGATTTGTGGTCTATCAAATCTGATGTAATGGTTGGGGCCATCTAGGATATGATCGCAAACTGCAGACTTCCCGGAACGTTGATGCTTCACATCAGCTATGTGTTCTTTTACGCGGGTTCTAATTGATCTCTTTGTTTGCCCTATATATGAGAGACCACAATCACAATCAAGCTTGTACACTCCTGCATCTTGTAGAGGAATATGACACTTGACGGATGGTAAGAACTGACTAATCTTCTTCGGCGGCTTGTAGAATGTTCTAATAGAAGCTCGCTTCAAGATGTAGCCAATCTTGTCTGTGACACCTCTGACGTAAGGTAGTACAGCAGGCACACGCTCGACTGTGGCCGGCTTCACTTGGTCACTGTGACGGAGGCGCGGGACCCGAAGCTTGTTGTCGTGCAGAACCTGCTTGACGTGCTGAAGCTCGGCGGCCAGGTGTTTGCTGTCACAGATTCCTCGTGCTCTCTGTAACAAAGATTTGCCCACGGTAGCTAACTGTGAAGGATGGTGGTGAGATTCACCATTTAAGTATCGGTTTGTATGGGTCTTTTTTCTATACACAGTATGACCTATGGTGTTGTTAGGATTTCGGATGACTAACACATCTAGGAAAGCTAAGGAATTATTTGCCTCTAACTCCATAGTAAATTGAATTTTAGAGTTTATGGAATTAAGATGTTCTTAAAATGCAGTTACTTTGTCTGATGGTAAAATTGTGAAAGTATCGTCTACGTACCGCTTGTAGAACCTTGGAGTGACAGGTGCAGTAAGGAGGGCTTTCTCCTCGAAGTCTTCCATGAATATATCGGCGACAATGGGAGATACAGGTGAGCCCATCGCAACACCATCTACTTGCTTGTAGAACTCTTCCTTCCACAATAGATAGCCAGATGTAAGGCAATGTCTTAGTAGTTCTGCATATTCTGGTGGCATGTTATTTTCATCAAGTTTCCTAGTTATAATTGAGATGCAGTCTTCAACAGGTAGGCATGTAAACAGAGACTGAACATCAAAACTGACCATGGTTTCATTGTCAGCAAGACGTAGGTATTTTATCTTACTGACAAAATGGTATGAATCCTTAGTATGTGCTCTTGTGTGTCCTCTGAGTGGTGATAATATTTTGGCTAAGTGTTGCGCCAATCTGTAAGTTGGCGAATCGATTTGACTCACTATTGGACGTAATGGAGCGTTAGGTTTGTGTATTTTTGGTAACCCATACAACTTGGGAGGTTTTGCACACGAAGGTATCATCGAATTGACGTCTAGATTCAATTTCTCGGAGTATTTCTTAATAAGATCGCTAGTTGTTTTAAGCGTATTAGTTGTAGGGTCTGTTTTGACCTTACGGTATGTACTTTCATCCGACAAAAGTTGTTGTATTTTAAAATTGTAATCCGACGTATCCATTACAACCGTAGAATTTCCTTTATCTGCGCGGAGAATCGTAAGCTCTTGTCTGTTGCGTAAGGTTTTTAACGCGTTAAATACATTTTTGGGAAGATTTAATTCCGGCACTGTACTTCGACGTAACATAGACGAAATGTCTTGGCGTATGGCCTCTAAATCATCTTTACCAATATTATTTTTATACAGACAATCCTCAACACTACAGATAATGTCTTCATACGGGATTCTTCGCGGTGTAATCGCGTAATTAAAACCTCTTCCTAAAACTTTTATTGTTGCGTCGTCCAGAGTTTGTTTTGACAGGTTATAGACCACGCCTTGTTTACTATTCGTGTCTGTGGTCGTTTCGTTCTTACGTTGCCATTGATGTTGGACATTTGATTTAGTTGTTAATTTTTGGTATTTATCAATATGTTTATTTTTGCATTCATTGTATTTAGTTGTTTCGCGTTTATCTAAAGTTTCCATGCAATTCTTATAATCAAATGTCGATAAAACTGTCTTTAATTCACTGGAAGAATTGTCTATGGTTTTGTTTATGAAACATAGATCGGTGCGTTTTTGCTGAATCACCGTTATTAACAATTTTTTACTCGCCTGATTTAAGATCTTAGCGCTTCCTCGAATGTCTTTTTTAGTAGATATCTTGACACACGTAGGAATGAGGTTATGATCTCTGCATCTCTTCAAGAAATTTAAAGCTGTTATGTATCTTGCGCGCTTGGTCTTTAGATCTTATAATCGGCGTATTTTATTTGCTATTTCCAGTCCGTACTGGTTTACATAATGATTTCTTATATTTACGCGAACACTGTACATTGATTAAAACTACTTTTACGGATTTTTTCGCGTTTTATTTATTTTATTTTTAATACCCGACGTTTCGGGTGCTTTCCAGCACCCATGGTCACGGGGGACTGAGGTGACTGACGTCCCGATTTCAAAGTTAACCCGGAGTACCTTCAGCTTTTTAAATTATTGTCTTTGGTCCGATCTACGCAGAATGAACTAACTGTGGTTTGAAGTCTTGCAGTGGTATGCTTGGGTTTAGTTTTAATTTTATTAATTATAGGATCCCAAGCAGGTGGTAATACCAAGCCTCCTTCTCTATTGAAATTAGGATGTTTTTTAATTTCAATAGCCTCACGTATCATCCTTGGTAGGAATCGGTGTTCTTTCGCGAGGATTTGTGGTCTATCAAATCTGATGTAATGGTTGGGGCCATCTAGGATATGATCGCAAACTGCAGACTTCCCGGAACGTTGATGCTTCACATCAGCTATGTGTTCTTTTACGCGGGTTCTAATTGATCTCTTTGTTTGCCCTATATATGAGAGACCACAATCACAATCAAGCTTGTACACTCCTGCATCTTGTAGAGGAATATGACACTTGACGGATGGTAAGAACTGACTAATCTTCTTCGGCGGCTTGTAGAATGTTCTAATAGAAGCTCGCTTCAAGATGTAGCCAATCTTGTCTGTGACACCTCTGACGTAAGGTAGTACAGCAGGCACACGCTCGACTGTGGCCGGCTTCACTTGGTCACTGTGACGGAGGCGCGGGACCCGAAGCTTGTTGTCGTGCAGAACCTGCTTGACGTGCTGAAGCTCGGCGGCCAGGTGTTTGCTGTCACAGATTCCTCGTGCTCTCTGTAACAAAGATTTGCCCACGGTAGCTAACTGTGAAGGATGGTGGTGAGATTCACCATTTAAGTATCGGTTTGTATGGGTCTTTTTTCTATACACAGTATGACCTATGGTGTTGTTAGGATTTCGGATGACTAACACATCTAGGAAAGCTAAGGAATTATTTGCCTCTAACTCCATAGTAAATTGAATTTTAGAGTTTATGGAATTAAGATGTTCTTAAAATGCAGTTACTTTGTCTGATGGTAAAATTGTGAAAGTATCGTCTACGTACCGCTTGTAGAACCTTGGAGTGACAGGTGCAGTAAGGAGGGCTTTCTCCTCGAAGTCTTCCATGAATATATCGGCGACAATGGGAGATACAGGTGAGCCCATCGCAACACCATCTACTTGCTTGTAGAACTCTTCCTTCCACAATAGATAGCCAGATGTAAGGCAATGTCTTAGTAGTTCTGCATATTCTGGTGGCATGTTATTTTCATCAAGTTTCCTGGTTATAATTGAGATGCAGTCTTCAACAGGTAGGCATGTAAACAGAGACTGAACATCAAAACTGACCATGGTTTCATTGTCAGCAAGACGTAGGTATTTTATCTTACTGACAAAATGGTATGAATCCTTAGTATGTGCTCTTGTGTGTCCTCTGAGTGGTGATAATATTTTGGCTAAGTGTTGCGCCAATCTGTAAGTTGGCGAATCGATTTGACTCACTATTGGACGTAATGGAGCGTTAGGTTTGTGTATTTTTGGTAACCCATACAACTTGGGAGGTTTTGCACACGAAGGTATCATCGAATTGACGTCTAGATTCAATTTCTCGGAGTATTTCTTAATAAGATCGCTAGTTGTTTTAAGCGTATTAGTTGTAGGGTCTGTTTTGACCTTACGGTATGTACTTTCATCCGACAAAAGTTGTTGTATTTTAAAATTGTAATCCGACGTATCCATTACAACCGTAGAATTTCCTTTATCTGCGCGGAGAATCGTAAGCTCTTGTCTGTTGCGTAAGGTTTTTAACGCGTTAAATACATTTTTGGGAAGATTTAATTCCGGCACTGTACTTCGACGTAACATAGACGAAATGTCTTGGCGTATGGCCTCTAAATCATCTTTACCAATATTATTTTTATACAGACAATCCTCAACACTACAGATAATGTCTTCATACGGGATTCTTCGCGGTGTAATCGCGTAATTAAAACCTCTTCCTAAAACTTTTATTGTTGCGTCGTCCAGAGTTTGTTTTGACAGGTTATAGACCACGCCTTGTTTACTATTCGTGTCTGTGGTCGTTTCGTTCTTACGTTGCCATTGATGTTGGACATTTGATTTAGTTGTTAATTTTTGGTATTTATCAATATGTTTATTTTTGCATTCATTGTATTTAGTTGTTTCGCGTTTATCTAAAGTTTCCATGCAATTCTTATAATCAAATGTCGATAAAACTGTCTTTAATTCACTGGAAGAATTGTCTATGGTTTTGTTTATGAAACATAGATCGGTGCGTTTTTGCTGAATCACCGTTATTAACAATTTTTTACTCGCCTGATTTAAGATCTTAGCGCTTCCTCGAATGTCTTTTTTAGTAGATATCTTGACACACGTAGGAATGAGGTTATGATCTCTGCATCTCTTCAAGAAATTTAAAGCTGTTATGTATCTTGCGCGCTTGGTCTTTAGATCTTATAATCGGCGTATTTTATTTGCTATTTCCAGTCCGTACTGGTTTACATAATGATTTCTTATATTTACGCGAACACTGTACATTGATTAAAACTACTTTTACGGATTTTTTCGCGTTTTATTTATTTTATTTTTAATACCCGACGTTTCGGGTGCTTTCCAGCACCCATGGTCACGGGGGACTGAGGTGACTGACGTCCCGATGTCAAAGTTAACCCGGAGTACCTTCAGCTTTTTAAATTATTGTCTTTGGTCCGATCTACGCAGAATGAACTAACTGTGGTTTGAAGTCTTGCAGTGGTATGCTTGGGTTTAGTTTTAATTTTATTAATTATAGGATCCCAAGCAGGTGGTAATACCAAGCCTCCTTCTCTATTGAAATTAGGATGTTTTTTAATTTCAATAGCCTCACGTATCATCCTTGGTAGGAATCGGTGTTCTTTCGCGAGGATTTGTGGTCTATCAAATCTGATGTAATGGTTGGGGCCATCTAGGATATGATCGCAAACTGCAGACTTCCCGGAACGTTGATGCTTCACATCAGCTATGTGTTCTTTTACGCGGGTTCTAATTGATCTCTTTGTTTGCCCTATATATGAGAGACCACAATCACAATCAAGCTTGTACACTCCTGCATCTTGTAGAGGAATATGACACTTGACGGATGGTAAGAACTGACTAATCTTCTTCGGCGGCTTGTAGAATGTTCTAATAGAAGCTCGCTTCAAGATGTAGCCAATCTTGTCTGTGACACCTCTGACGTAAGGTAGTACAGCAGGCACACGCTCGACTGTGGCCGGCTTCACTTGGTCACTGTGACGGAGGCGCGGGACCCGAAGCTTGTTGTCGTGCAGAACCTGCTTGACGTGCTGAAGCTCGGCGGCCAGGTGTTTGCTGTCACAGATTCCTCGTGCTCTCTGTAACAAAGATTTGCCCACGGTAGCTAACTGTGAAGGATGGTGGTGAGATTCACCATTTAAGTATCGGTTTGTATGGGTCTTTTTTCTATACACAGTATGACCTATGGTGTTGTTAGGATTTCGGATGACTAACACATCTAGGAAAGCTAAGGAATTATTTGCCTCTAACTCCATAGTAAATTGAATTTTAGAGTTTATGGAATTAAGATGTTCTTAAAATGCAGTTACTTTGTCTGATGGTAAAATTGTGAAAGTATCGTCTACGTACCGCTTGTAGAACCTTGGAGTGACAGGTGCAGTAAGGAGGGCTTTCTCCTCGAAGTCTTCCATGAATATATCGGCGACAATGGGAGATACAGGTGAGCCCATCGCAACACCATCTACTTGCTTGTAGAACTCTTCCTTCCACAATAGATAGCCAGATGTAAGGCAATGTCTTAGTAGTTCTGCATATTCTGGTGGCATGTTATTTTCATCAAGTTTCCTAGTTATAATTGAGATGCAGTCTTCAACAGGTAGGCATGTAAACAGAGACTGAACATCAAAACTGACCATGGTTTCATTGTCAGCAAGACGTAGGTATTTTATCTTACTGACAAAATGGTATGAATCCTTAGTATGTGCTCTTGTGTGTCCTCTGAGTGGTGATAATATTTTGGCTAAGTGTTGCGCCAATCTGTAAGTTGGCGAATCGATTTGACTCACTATTGGACGTAATGGAGCGTTAGGTTTGTGTATTTTTGGTAACCCATACAACTTGGGAGGTTTTGCACACGAAGGTATCATCGAATTGACGTCTAGATTCAATTTCTCGGAGTATTTCTTAATAAGATCGCTAGTTGTTTTAAGCGTATTAGTTGTAGGGTCTGTTTTGACCTTACGGTATGTACTTTCATCCGACAAAAGTTGTTGTATTTTAAAATTGTAATCCGACGTATCCATTACAACCGTAGAATTTCCTTTATCTGCGCGGAGAATCGTAAGCTCTTGTCTGTTGCGTAAGGTTTTTAACGCGTTAAATACATTTTTGGGAAGATTTAATTCCGGCACTGTACTTCGACGTAACATAGACGAAATGTCTTGGCGTATGGCCTCTAAATCATCTTTACCAATATTATTTTTATACAGACAATCCTCAACAGTACAGATAATGTCTTCATACGGGATTCTTCGCGGTGTAATCGCGTAATTAAAACCTCTTCCTAAAACTTTTATTGTTGCGTCGTCCAGAGTTTGTTTTGACAGGTTATAGACCACGCCTTGTTTACTATTCGTGTCTGTGGTCGTTTCGTTCTTACGTTGCCATTGATGTTGGACATTTGATTTAGTTGTTAATTTTTGGTATTTATCAATATGTTTATTTTTGCATTCATTGTATTTAGTTGTTTCGCGTTTATCTAAAGTTTCCATGCAATTCTTATAATCAAATGTCGATAAAACTGTCTTTAATTCACTGGAAGAATTGTCTATGGTTTTGTTTGTGAAACATAGATCGGTGCGTTTTGCTGAATCACCGTTATTAACAATTTTTTACTCGCCTGATTTAAGATCTTAGCGCTTCCTCGAATGTCTTTTTTAGTAGATATCTTGACACACGTAGGAATGAGGTTATGATCTCTGCATCTCTTCAAGAAATTTAAAGCTGTTATGTATCTTGCGCGCTTGGTCTTTAGATCTTATAATCGGCGTATTTTATTTGCTATTTCCAGTCCGTACTGGTTTACATAATGATTTCTTATATTTACGCGAACACTGTACATTGATTAAAACTACTTTTACGGATTTTTTCGCGTTTTATTTATTTTATTTTTAATACCCGACGTTTCGGGTGCTTTCCAGCACCCATGGTCACGGGGGACTGAGGTGACTGACGTCCCGATGTCAAAGTTAACCCGGAGTACCTTCAGCTTTTTAAATTATTGTCTTTGGTCCGATCTACGCAGAATGAACTAACTGTGGTTTGAAGTCTTGCAGTGGTATGCTTGGGTTTAGTTTTAATTTTATTAATTATAGGATCCCAAGCAGGTGGTAATACCAAGCCTCCTTCTCTATTGAAATTAGGATGTTTTTTAATTTCAATAGCCTCACGTATCATCCTCGGTAGGAATCGGTGTTCTTTCGCGAGGATTTGTGGTCTATCAAATCTGATGTAATGGTTGGGGCCATCTAGGATATGATCGCAAACTGCAGACTTCCCGGAACGTTGATGCTTCACATCAGCTATGTGTTCTTTTACGCGGGTTCTAATTGATCTCTTTGTTTGCCCTATATATGAGAGACCACAATCACAATCAAGCTTGTACACTCCTGCATCTTGTAGAGGAATATGACACTTGACGGATGGTAAGAACTGACTAATCTTCTTCGGCGGCTTGTAGAATGTTCTAATAGAAGCTCGCTTCAAGATGTAGCCAATCTTGTCTGTGACACCTCTGACGTAAGGTAGTACAGCAGGCACACGCTCGACTGTGGCCGGCTTCACTTGGTCACTGTGACGGAGGCGCGGGACCCGAAGCTTGTTGTCGTGCAGAACCTGCTTGACGTGCTGAAGCTCGGCGGCCAGGTGTTTGCTGTCACAGATTCCTCGTGCTCTCTGTAACAAAGATTTGCCCACGGTAGCTAACTGTGAAGGATGGTGGTGAGATTCACCATTTAAGTATCGGTTTGTATGGGTCTTTTTTCTATACACAGTATGACCTATGGTGTTGTTAGGATTTCGGATGACTAACACATCTAGGAAAGCTAAGGAATTATTTGCCTCTAACTCCATAGTAAATTGAATTTTAGAGTTTATGGAATTAAGATGTTCTTAAAATGCAGTTACTTTGTCTGATGGTAAAATTGTGAAAGTATCGTCTACGTACCGCTTGTAGAACCTTGGAGTGACAGGTGCAGTAAGGAGGGCTTTCTCCTCGAAGTCTTCCATGAATATATCGGCGACAATGGGAGATACAGGTGAGCCCATCGCAACACCATCTACTTGCTTGTAGAACTCTTCCTTCCACAATAGATAGCCAGATGTAAGGCAATGTCTTAGTAGTTCTGCATATTCTGGTGGCATGTTATTTTCATCAAGTTTCCTGGTTATAATTGAGATGCAGTCTTCAACAGGTAGGCATGTAAACAGAGACTGAACATCAAAACTGACCATGGTTTCATTGTCAGCAAGACGTAGGTATTTTATCTTACTGACAAAATGGTATGAATCCTTAGTATGTGCTCTTGTGTGTCCTCTGAGTGGTGATAATATTTTGGCTAAGTGTTGCGCCAATCTGTAAGTTGGCGAATCGATTTGACTCACTATTGGACGTAATGGAGCGTTAGGTTTGTGTATTTTTGGTAACCCATACAACTTGGGAGGTTTTGCACACGAAGGTATCATCGAATTGACGTCTAGATTCAATTTCTCGGAGTATTTCTTAATAAGATCGCTAGTTGTTTTAAGCGTATTAGTTGTAGGGTCTGTTTTGACCTTACGGTATGTACTTTCATCCGACAAAAGTTGTTGTATTTTAAAATTGTAATCCGACGTATCCATTACAACCGTAGAATTTCCTTTATCTGCGCGGAGAATCGTAAGCTCTTGTCTGTTGCGTAAGGTTTTTAACGCGTTAAATACATTTTTGGGAAGATTTAATTCCGGCACTGTACTTCGACGTAACATAGACGAAATGTCTTGGCGTATGGCCTCTAAATCATCTTTACCAATATTATTTTTATACAGACAATCCTCAACACTACAGATAATGTCTTCATACGGGATTCTTCGCGGTGTAATCGCGTAATTAAAACCTCTTCCTAAAACTTTTATTGTTGCGTCGTCCAGAGTTTGTTTTGACAGGTTATAGACCACGCCTTGTTTACTATTCGTGTCTGTGGTCGTTTCGTTCTTACGTTGCCATTGATGTTGGACATTTGATTTAGTTGTTAATTTTTGGTATTTATCAATATGTTTATTTTTGCATTCATTGTATTTAGTTGTTTCGCGTTTATCTAAAGTTTCCATGCAATTCTTATAATCAAATGTCGATAAAACTGTCTTTAATTCACTGGAAGAATTGTCTATGGTTTTGTTTGTGAAACATAGATCGGTGCGTTTTGCTGAATCACCGTTATTAACAACTTTTTACTCGCCTGATTTAAGATCTTAGCGCTTCCTCGAATGTCTTTTTTAGTAGATATCTTGACACACGTAGGAATGAGGTTATGATCTCTGCATCTCTTCAAGAAATTTAAAGCTGTTATGTATCTTGCGCGCTTGGTCTTTAGATCTTATAATCGGCGTATTTTATTTGCTATTTCCAGTCCGTACTGGTTTACATAATGATTTCTTATATTTACGCGAACACTGTACATTGATTAAAACTACTTTTACGGATTTTTTCGCGTTTTATTTATTTTATTTTTAATACCCGACGTTTCGGGTGCTTTCCAGCACCCATGGTCACGGGGGACTGAGGTGACTGACGTCCCGATGTCAAAGTTAACCCGGAGTACCTTCAGCTTTTTAAATTATTGTCTTTGGTCCGATCTACGCAGAATGAACTAACTGTGGTTTGAAGTCTTGCAGTGGTATGCTTGGGTTTAGTTTTAATTTTATTAATTATAGGATCCCAAGCAGGTGGTAATACCAAGCCTCCTTCTCTATTGAAATTAGGATGTTTTTTAATTTCAATAGCCTCACGTATCATCCTCGGTAGGAATCGGTGTTCTTTCGCGAGGATTTGTGGTCTATCAAATCTGATGTAATGGTTGGGGCCATCTAGGATATGATCGCAAACTGCAGACTTCCCGGAACGTTGATGCTTCACATCAGCTATGTGTTCTTTTACGCGGGTTCTAATTGATCTCTTTGTTTGCCCTATATATGAGAGACCACAATCACAATCAAGCTTGTACACTCCTGCATCTTGTAGAGGAATATGACACTTGACGGATGGTAAGAACTGACTAATCTTCTTCGGCGGCTTGTAGAATGTTCTAATAGAAGCTCGCTTCAAGATGTAGCCAATCTTGTCTGTGACACCTCTGACGTAAGGTAGTACAGCAGGCACACGCTCGACTGTGGCCGGCTTCACTTGGTCACTGTGACGGAGGCGCGGGACCCGAAGCTTGTTGTCGTGCAGAACCTGCTTGACGTGCTGAAGCTCGGCGGCCAGGTGTTTGCTGTCACAGATTCCTCGTGCTCTCTGTAACAAAGATTTGCCCACGGTAGCTAACTGTGAAGGATGGTGGTGAGATTCACCATTTAAGTATCGGTTTGTATGGGTCTTTTTTCTATACACAGTATGACCTATGGTGTTGTTAGGATTTCGGATGACTAACACATCTAGGAAAGCTAAGGAATTATTTGCCTCTAACTCCATAGTAAATTGAATTTTAGAGTTTATGGAATTAAGATGTTCTTAAAATGCAGTTACTTTGTCTGATGGTAAAATTGTGAAAGTATCGTCTACGTACCGCTTGTAGAACCTTGGAGTGACAGGTGCAGTAAGGAGGGCTTTCTCCTCGAAGTCTTCCATGAATATATCGGCGACAATGGGAGATACAGGTGAGCCCATCGCAACACCATCTACTTGCTTGTAGAACTCTTCCTTCCACAATAGATAGCCAGATGTAAGGCAATGTCTTAGTAGTTCTGCATATTCTGGTGGCATGTTATTTTCATCAAGTTTCCTGGTTATAATTGAGATGCAGTCTTCAACAGGTAGGCATGTAAACAGAGACTGAACATCAAAACTGACCATGGTTTCATTGTCAGCAAGACGTAGGTATTTTATCTTACTGACAAAATGGTATGAATCCTTAGTATGTGCTCTTGTGTGTCCTCTGAGTGGTGATAATATTTTGGCTAAGTGTTGCGCCAATCTGTAAGTTGGCGAATCGATTTGACTCACTATTGGACGTAATGGAGCGTTAGGTTTGTGTATTTTTGGTAACCCATACAACTTGGGAGGTTTTGCACACGAAGGTATCATCGAATTGACGTCTAGATTCAATTTCTCGGAGTATTTCTTAATAAGATCGCTAGTTGTTTTAAGCGTATTAGTTGTAGGGTCTGTTTTGACCTTACGGTATGTACTTTCATCCGACAAAAGTTGTTGTATTTTAAAATTGTAATCCGACGTATCCATTACAACCGTAGAATTTCCTTTATCTGCGCGGAGAATCGTAAGCTCTTGTCTGTTGCGTAAGGTTTTTAACGCGTTAAATACATTTTTGGGAAGATTTAATTCCGGCACTGTACTTCGACGTAACATAGACGAAATGTCTTGGCGTATGGCCTCTAAATCATCTTTACCAATATTATTTTTATACAGACAATCCTCAACACTACAGATAATGTCTTCATACGGGATTCTTCGCGGTGTAATCGCGTAATTAAAACCTCTTCCTAAAACTTTTATTGTTGCGTCGTCCAGAGTTTGTTTTGACAGGTTATAGACCACGCCTTGTTTACTATTCGTGTCTGTGGTCGTTTCGTTCTTACGTTGCCATTGATGTTGGACATTTGATTTAGTTGTTAATTTTTGGTATTTATCAATATGTTTATTTTTGCATTCATTGTATTTAGTTGTTTCGCGTTTATCTAAAGTTTCCATGCAATTCTTATAATCAAATGTCGATAAAACTGTCTTTAATTCACTGGAAGAATTGTCTATGGTTTTGTTTGTGAAACATAGATCGGTGCGTTTTGCTGAATCACCGTTATTAACAACTTTTTACTCGCCTGATTTAAGATCTTAGCGCTTCCTCGAATGTCTTTTTTAGTAGATATCTTGACACACGTAGGAATGAGGTTATGATCTCTGCATCTCTTCAAGAAATTTAAAGCTGTTATGTATCTTGCGCGCTTGGTCTTTAGATCTTATAATCGGCGTATTTTATTTGCTATTTCCAGTCCGTACTGGTTTACATAATGATTTCTTATATTTACGCGAACACTGTACATTGATTAAAACTACTTTTACGGATTTTTTCGCGTTTTATTTATTTTATTTTTAATACCCGACGTTTCGGGTGCTTTCCAGCACCCATGGTCACGGGGGACTGAGGTGACTGACGTCCCGATGTCAAAGTTAACCCGGAGTACCTTCAGCTTTTTAAATTATTGTCTTTGGTCCGATCTACGCAGAATGAACTAACTGTGGTTTGAAGTCTTGCAGTGGTATGCTTGGGTTTAGTTTTAATTTTATTAATTATAGGATCCCAAGCAGGTGGTAATACCAAGCCTCCTTCTCTATTGAAATTAGGATGTTTTTTAATTTCAATAGCCTCACGTATCATCCTTGGTAGGAATCGGTGTTCTTTCGCGAGGATTTGTGGTCTATCAAATCTGATGTAATGGTTGGGGCCATCTAGGATATGATCGCAAACTGCAGACTTCCCGGAACGTTGATGCTTCACATCAGCTATGTGTTCTTTTACGCGGGTTCTAATTGATCTCTTTGTTTGCCCTATATATGAGAGATCACAATCACAATCAAGCTTGTACACTCCTGCATCTTGTAGAGGAATATGATACTTGACGGATGATAAGAACTGACTAATCTTCTTCGGCGGCTTGTAGAATGTTCTAATAGAAGCTCGCTTCAAGATGTAGCCAATCTTGTCTGTGACACCTCTGACGTAAGGTAGTACAGCAGGCACACGCTCGACTGTGGCCGGCTTCACTCGGTCACTGTGACGGAGGCGCGGGACCCGAAGCTTGTTGTCGTGCACAACCTGCTTGACGTGCTGAAGCTCGGTGGCCAGGTGTTTGCTGTCACAGATTCCTCGTGCTCTCTGTAACAAAGATTTGCCCACGGTAGCTAACTGTGAAGGATGGTGGTGAAATTCACCATTTAAGTATCGGTTTGTATGGGTCTTTTTTCTATACACAGTATGACCTATGGTGTTGTTAGGATTTCGGATGACTAACACATCTAGGAAAGCTAAGGAATTATTTGCCTCTAACTCCATAGTAAATTGAATTTTAGAGTTTATGGAATTAAGATGTTCTTAAAATGCAGTTACTTTGTCTGATGGTAAAATTGTGAAAGTATCGTCTACGTACCGCTTGTAGAACCTTGGAGTGACAGGTGCAGTAAGGAGGGCTTTCTCCTCGAAGTCTTCCATGAATATATCGGCGACAATGGGAGATACAGGTGAGCCCATCGCAACACCATCTACTTGCTTGTAGAACTCTTCCTTCCACAATAGATAGCCAGATGTAAGGCAATGTCTTAGTAGTTCTGCATATTCTGGTGGCATGTTATTTTCATCAAGTTTCCTAGTTATAATTGAGATGCAGTCTTCAACAGGTAGGCATGTAAACAGAGACTGAACATCAAAACTGACCATGGTTTCATTGTCAGCAAGACGTAGGTATTTTATCTTACTGACAAAATGGTATGAATCCTTAGTATGTGCTCTTGTGTGTCCTCTGAGTGGTGATAATATTTTGGCTAAGTGTTGCGCCAATCTGTAAGTTGGCGAATCGATTTGACTCACTATTGGACGTAATGGAGCGTTAGGTTTGTGTATTTTTGGTAACCCATACAACTTGGGAGGTTTTGCACACGAAGGTATCATCGAATTGACGTCTAGATTCAATTTCTCGGAGTATTTCTTAATAAGATCGCTAGTTGTTTTAAGCGTATTAGTTGTAGGGTCTGTTTTGACCTTACGGTATGTACTTTCATCCGACAAAAGTTGTTGTATTTTAAAATTGTAATCCGACGTATCCATTACAACCGTAGAATTTCCTTTATCTGCGCGGAGAATCGTAAGCTCTTGTCTGTTGCGTAAGGTTTTTAACGCGTTAAATACATTTTTGGGAAGATTTAATTCCGGCACTGTACTTCGACGTAACATAGACGAAATGTCTTGGCGTATGGCCTCTAAATCATCTTTACCAATATTATTTTTATACAGACAATCCTCAACACTACAGATAATGTCTTCATACGGGATTCTTCGCGGTGTAATCGCGTAATTAAAACCTCTTCCTAAAACTTTTATTGTTGCGTCGTCCAGAGTTTGTTTTGACAGGTTATAGACCACGCCTTGTTTACTATTCGTGTCTGTGGTCGTTTCGTTCTTACGTTGCCATTGATGTTGGACATTTGATTTAGTTGTTAATTTTTGGTATTTATCAATATGTTTATTTTTGCATTCATTGTATTTAGTTGTTTCGCGTTTATCTAAAGTTTCCATGCAATTCTTATAATCAAATGTCGATAAAACTGTCTTTAATTCACTGGAAGAATTGTCTATGGTTTTGTTTGTGAAACATAGATCGGTGCGTTTTGCTGAATCACCGTTATTAACAACTTTTTACTCGCCTGATTTAAGATCTTAGCGCTTCCTCGAATGTCTTTTTTAGTAGATATCTTGACACACGTAGGAATGAGGTTATGATCTCTGCATCTCTTCAAGAAATTTAAAGCTGTTATGTATCTTGCGCGCTTGGTCTTTAGATCTTATAATCGGCGTATTTTATTTGCTATTTCCAGTCCGTACTGGTTTACATAATGATTTCTTATATTTACGCGAACACTGTACATTGATTAAAACTACTTTTACGGATTTTTTCGCGTTTTATTTATTTTATTTTTAATACCCGACGTTTCGGGTGCTTTCCAGCACCCATGGTCACGGGGGACTGAGGTGACTGACGTCCCGATGTCAAAGTTAACCCGGAGTACCTTCAGCTTTTTAAATTATTGTCTTTGGTCCGATCTACGCAGAATGAACTAACTGTGGTTTGAAGTCTTGCAGTGGTATGCTTGGGTTTAGTTTTAATTTTATTAATTATAGGATCCCAAGCAGGTGGTAATACCAAGCCTCCTTCTCTATTGAAATTAGGATGTTTTTTAATTTCAATAGCCTCACGTATCATCCTTGGTAGGAATCGGTGTTCTTTCGCGAGGATTTGTGGTCTATCAAATCTGATGTAATGGTTGGGGCCATCTAGGATATGATCGCAAACTGCAGACTTCCCGGAACGTTGATGCTTCACATCAGCTATGTGTTCTTTTACGCGGGTTCTAATTGATCTCTTTGTTTGCCCTATATATGAGAGATCACAATCACAATCAAGCTTGTACACTCCTGCATCTTGTAGAGGAATATGATACTTGACGGATGATAAGAACTGACTAATCTTCTTCGGCGGCTTGTAGAATGTTCTAATAGAAGCTCGCTTCAAGATGTAGCCAATCTTGTCTGTGACACCTCTGACGTAAGGTAGTACAGCAGGCACACGCTCGACTGTGGCCGGCTTCACTCGGTCACTGTGACGGAGGCGCGGGACCCGAAGCTTGTTGTCGTGCACAACCTGCTTGACGTGCTGAAGCTCGGTGGCCAGGTGTTTGCTGTCACAGATTCCTCGTGCTCTCTGTAACAAAGATTTGCCCACGGTAGCTAACTGTGAAGGATGGTGGTGAAATTCACCATTTAAGTATCGGTTTGTATGGGTCTTTTTTCTATACACAGTATGACCTATGGTGTTGTTAGGATTTCGGATGACTAACACATCTAGGAAAGCTAAGGAATTATTTGCCTCTAACTCCATAGTAAATTGAATTTTAGAGTTTATGGAATTAAGATGTTCTTAAAATGCAGTTACTTTGTCTGATGGTAAAATTGTGAAAGTATCGTCTACGTACCGCTTGTAGAACCTTGGAGTGACAGGTGCAGTAAGGAGGGCTTTCTCCTCGAAGTCTTCCATGAATATATCGGCGACAATGGGAGATACAGGTGAGCCCATCGCAACACCATCTACTTGCTTGTAGAACTCTTCCTTCCACAATAGATAGCCAGATGTAAGGCAATGTCTTAGTAGTTCTGCATATTCTGGTGGCATGTTATTTTCATCAAGTTTCCTAGTTATAATTGAGATGCAGTCTTCAACAGGTAGGCATGTAAACAGAGACTGAACATCAAAACTGACCATGGTTTCATTGTCAGCAAGACGTAGGTATTTTATCTTACTGACAAAATGGTATGAATCCTTAGTATGTGCTCTTGTGTGTCCTCTGAGTGGTGATAATATTTTGGCTAAGTGTTGCGCCAATCTGTAAGTTGGCGAATCGATTTGACTCACTATTGGACGTAATGGAGCGTTAGGTTTGTGTATTTTTGGTAACCCATACAACTTGGGAGGTTTTGCACACGAAGGTATCATCGAATTGACGTCTAGATTCAATTTCTCGGAGTATTTCTTTATAAGATCGCTAGTTGTTTTAAGCGTATTAGTTGTAGGGTCTGTTTTGACCTTACGGTATGTACTTTCATCCGACAAAAGTTGTTGTATTTTAAAATTGTAATCCGACGTATCCATTACAAACGTAGAATTTCCTTTATCTGCGCGGAGAATCGTAAGCTCTTGTCTGTTGCGTAAGGTTTTTAACGCGTTAAATACATTTTTGGGAAGATTTAATTCCGGCACTGTACTTCGACGTAACATAGACGAAATGTCTTGGCGTATGGCCTCTAAATCATCTTTACCAATATTATTTTTATACAGACAATCCTCAACACTACAGATAATGTCTTCATACGGGATTCTTCGCGGTGTAATCGCTTAATTAAAACCTCTTCCTAAAACTTTTATTGTAGCGTCGTCCAGAGTTTGTTTTGACAGGTAATAGACCACGCCTTGTTTACTATTCGTGTCTGTGGTCGTTTCGTTCTTACGTTGCCATTGATGTTGGACATTTGATTTAGTTGTTAATTTTTGGTATTTATCAATATGTTTATTTTTGCATTCATTGTATTTAGTTGTTTCGCGTTTATCTAAAGTTTCCATGCAATTCTTATAATCAAATGTCGATAAAACTGTCTTTAATTCACTGGAAGAATTGTCTATGGTTTTGTTTATGAAACATAGATCGGTGCGTTTTTGCTGAATCACCGTTATTAACAATTTTTTACTCGCCTGATTTAAGATCTTAGCGCTTCCTCGAATGTCTTTTTTAGTAGATATCTTGACACACGTAGGAATGAGGTTATGATCTCTGCATCTCTTCAAGAAATTTAAAGCTGTTATGTATCTTGCGCGCTTGGTCTTTAGATCTTATAATCGGCGTATTTTATTTGCTATTTCCAGTCCGTACTGGTTTACATAATGATTTCTTATATTTACGCGAACACTGTACATTGATTAAAACTACTTTTACGGATTTTTTCGCGTTTTATTTATTTTATTTTTAATACCCGACGTTTCGGGTGCTTTCCAGCACCCATGGTCACGGGGGACTGAGGTGACTGACGTCCCGATGTCAAAGTTAACCCGGAGTACCTTCAGCTTTTTAAATTATTGTCTTTGGTCCGATCTACGCAGAATGAACTAACTGTGGTTTGAAGTCTTGCAGTGGTATGCTTGGGTTTAGTTTTAATTTTATTAATTATAGGATCCCAAGCAGGTGGTAATACCAAGCCTCCTTCTCTATTGAAATTAGGATGTTTTTTAATTTCAATAGCCTCACGTATCATCCTTGGTAGGAATCGGTGTTCTTTCGCGAGGATTTGTGGTCTATCAAATCTGATGTAATGGTTGGGGCCATCTAGGATATGATCGCAAACTGCAGACTTCCCGGAACGTTGATGCTTCACATCAGCTATGTGTTCTTTTACGCGGGTTCTAATTGATCTCTTTGTTTGCCCTATATATGAGAGATCACAATCACAATCAAGCTTGTACACTCCTGCATCTTGTAGAGGAATATGATACTTGACGGATGATAAGAACTGACTAATCTTCTTCGGCGGCTTGTAGAATGTTCTAATAGAAGCTCGCTTCAAGATGTAGCCAATCTTGTCTGTGACACCTCTGACGTAAGGTAGTACAGCAGGCACACGCTCGACTGTGGCCGGCTTCACTCGGTCACTGTGACGGAGGCGCGGGACCCGAAGCTTGTTGTCGTGCACAACCTGCTTGACGTGCTGAAGCTCGGTGGCCAGGTGTTTGCTGTCACAGATTCCTCGTGCTCTCTGTAACAAAGATTTGCCCACGGTAGCTAACTGTGAAGGATGGTGGTGAAATTCACCATTTAAGTATCGGTTTGTATGGGTCTTTTTTCTATACACAGTATGACCTATGGTGTTGTTAGGATTTCGGATGACTAACACATCTAGGAAAGCTAAGGAATTATTTGCCTCTAACTCCATAGTAAATTGAATTTTAGAGTTTATGGAATTAAGATGTTCTTAAAATGCAGTTACTTTGTCTGATGGTAAAATTGTGAAAGTATCGTCTACGTACCGCTTGTAGAACCTTGGAGTGACAGGTGCAGTAAGGAGGGCTTTCTCCTCGAAGTCTTCCATGAATATATCGGCGACAATGGGAGATACAGGTGAGCCCATCGCAACACCATCTACTTGCTTGTAGAACTCTTCCTTCCACAATAGATAGCCAGATGTAAGGCAATGTCTTAGTAGTTCTGCATATTCTGGTGGCATATTATTTTCATCAAGTTTCCTAGTTATAATTGAGATGCAGTCTTCAACAGGTAGGCATGTAAACAGAGACTGAACATCAAAACTGACCATGGTTTCATTGTCAGCAAGACGTAGGTATTTTATCTTACTGACAAAATGGTATAATAATAATAATAATAATAATAATTTTTATTGACACCAAGTAAGGATTACATTATTTAGCTCTAAGACATTTGAACAGTTATAACTCATCTATACAATTTTATACACTAGCGTCTAAACTAGGCCGAGCCTGTATCTTAGACACTAGTCACTTCCAAAGGCACCATTATTTACAATTATAAAAGCATACGGCATATTATGATTCACCTAATCTATGTTTACGTTACAAATTCGTAAATACATTATCACTTTTTTGCGATTACCGTCACACTAACTTATTACGCGTATGAAAGGTTAGACTACTATGTATAGGAACATTTTTAATTTCTTAATTTGTAATGCAATAAATGATTATTGTTATCACAAGTCAGAGAACTATTACTTTTGGTGATAGGTTACAATGAAGTATTGCAAAGATATATGATATATAATTTTAGTAATTCTATAGGTATTTAACAAAAAGTTATGCAATCTACAGTGAACAGTCAATACATATTATATAATTATTTAATTCATGGTTTTTGCAAAGGTTTTTTTTTTTTAATTACATTTAGACTTAATTAAATATAGTTTTATAAATAGCTATATAAGTTAATAGTTTTTAATTATTATAGATTTAGTAGACTTTAAGTAGAAAGTTAAATTATTCTAGAGTAATGTTATTTTAAAGTGACCAAGAAATTTTCAGTTTCTTCTGTATTTAGAGTTTTTAACCAAGATAATAGTAGTTTTTTACGTTGATATTTGTTAAGTGAGTAGATTTGTAGTATTTTATTTATTTTATTGTAAAGTATAGGACCTAAGTAGCATTGAAATTTAGTTATAAAATATGTTTTAAAATGGCAAGTAGGGCAGACCTTATTTTTCCGGCGATTGGTTGTTAATTCGTGATCATATGTAAGTTTTTCATGTTGGAATATAACAGTGTCTCTTATATACAATTGTCTAACTGTCAATACGTCACATTCTGAATATAGTTTATCTGTAGAATATCTAAATGGTTTAAATGTCATTACTTTGAGTAATATACGCTGCGCTCTTTCTAATTTTATGAGATGAGTTTTACGGGCTCCACCCCATGAGGTAATACAGTACGACAAGATAGACTGTGCCAAAGATAAGTAAACAGTCTTAAGTAGAGAATAGTCTGCCACGTGTCTTAGTTTTTTGAATATATATACCAAGCTTCTTATTTTCCCTGCTAACTGATTAATATGAGGGCACCATGTCAGATTTTCATCCAACACTACGCCTAAGTATTTTACTGTGTCATTTCTGTCTAAAGATGTGCAGTTGCATTGAATTGAGCTTTTGTTTTTGCAGGTGTGTATTTTTATTTTAAATGAATTTTCAGTAGTTAGCGCTCGTTTATTATTTGCGAACAACATAAATTTTGTTTTAGAGATATTCAAAGTAAGAAGGTTTTGATTGAGCCATTGTAACGTTGCTTGCATTCCTAATTCAGCATGAATTCTAACTTCGTCCCAACTTTTTCCATAGAAGATTAATGCAGTGTCATCAGCGTAAGTAAAAATTTGGCACCTATCTAATTTTAGGTTACATAAGTCGTTAAAATAAATTAAAAATAAAGTTGGCCCGAGTACACTACCCTGAGGTACACCATAGTTAATAGGAGCATTATTACTAAAATATCCATCAATGGTTACCCTCTGGATCCTATTTTTTAAGTAGTCCTTGAATAAAGCAAGTGCCATCCCTCTGATACCAAATTTTTCCATTTTACTCAGCAAAATCGGAACAGAAACTGTGTCGAAGGCCTTTGCCAAATCCAAGAACACTCCAATACATTTAAATTTACTATCTATTTGACTAACTACAAATTCAGTTAGATCAGAAACTGCATCAGCTGTAGATCTAGCAGCTCTAAAACCATATTGATTGTTGGATAATATATTATTTTTCTCTAAATACAATGAATTCTTAGTATGTGCTCTTGTGTGTCCTCTGAGTGGTGATAATATTTTGGCTAAGTGTTGCGCCAATCTGTAAGTTGGCGAATCGATTTGACTCACTATTGGACGTAATGGAGCGTTAGGTTTGTGTATTTTTGGTAACCCATACAACTTGGGAGGTTTTGCACACGAAGGTATCATCGAATTGACGTCTAGATTCAATTTCTCGGAGTATTTCTTAATTAGATCGCTAGTTGTTTTAAGCGTATTAGTTGTAGGGTCTGTTTTGACCTTACGGTATGTACTTTCATCCGACAAAAGTTGTTGTATTTTAAAATTGTAATCCGACGTATCCATTACAAACGTAGAATTTCCTTTATCTGCGCGGAGAATCGTAAGCTCTGGTCTGTTGCGTAATGTTTTTAACGCGTTAAATTCATTTTTGGGAAGATTTAATTTCGGCACTGTACTTCGACGTAACATAGACGAAATGTCTTGGCGTATGGCCTCTAAATCATCTTTACCAATATTATTTTTATACAGACAATCCTCAACACTACAGATAATATCTTCATACGGGATTCTTCGCGGTGTAATCGCGTAATTAAAACCTCTTCCTAAAACTTTTATTGTAGCGTCGTCCAGAGTTTGTTTTGACAGGTTATAGACCACGCCTTGTTTACTATTCGTGTCTGTGGTCGTTTCGTTCTTACGTTGCCATTGATGTTGGACATTTGATTTAGTTGTTAATTTTTGGTATTTATCAATATGTTTATTTTTGCATTCATTGTATTTAGTTGTTTCGCGTTTATCTAAAGTTTCCATGCAATTCTTATAATCAAATGTCGATAAAACTGTCTTTAATTCACTGGAAGAATTGTCTATGGTTTTGTTTATGAAACATAGATCGGTACGTTTTTGCTGAATCACCGTTATTAACAATTTTTTACTCGCCTGATTTAAGATCTTAGCGCTTCCTCGAATGTCTTTTTTAGTAGATATCTTGACACACGTAGGAATGAGGTTATGATCTCTGCATCTCTTCAAGAAATTTAAAGCTGTTATGTATCTTGCGCGCTTGGTCTTTAGATCTTCCAATCGGCGTATTTTATTTGCTATTTCCAGTCCGTACTGGTTTACATAATGATTTCTTATATTTACGCGAACACTGTACATTGATTAAAACTACTTTTACGGATTTTTTCGCGTTTTATTTATTTTATTTTTAATACCCGACGTTTCGGATGCTTTCCAGCACCCATGGTCACGGGGGACTGAGGTGACTGACGTCCCGATGTCAAAGTTAACCCGGAGTACCTTCAGCTTTTTAAATTATTGTCTTTGGTCCGATCTACGCAGAATGAACTAACTGTGGTTTGAAGTCTTGCAGTGGTATGCTTGGGTTTAGTTTTAATTTTATTAATTATAGGATCCCAAGCAGGTGGTAATACCAAGCCTCCTTCTCTATTGAAATTAGGATGTTTTTTAATTTCAATAGCCTCACGTATCATCCTCGGTAGGAATCGGTGTTCTTTCGCGAGGATTTGTGGTCTATCAAATCTGATGTAATGGTTGGGGCCATCTAGGATATGATCGCAAACTGCAGACTTCCCGGAACGTTGATGCTTCACATCAGCTATGTGTTCTTTTACGCGGGTTCTAATTGATCTCTTTGTTTGCCCTATATATGAGAGACCACAATCACAATCAAGCTTGTACACTCCTGCATCTTGTAGAGGAATATGACACTTGACGGATGGTAAGAACTGACTAATCTTCTTCGGCGGCTTGTAGAATGTTCTAATAGAAGCTCGCTTCAAGATGTAGCCAATCTTGTCTGTGACACCTCTGACGTAAGGTAGTACAGCAGGCACACGCTCGACTGTGGCCGGCTTCACTTGGTCAATGTGACGGAGGCGCGGGACCCGAAGCTTGTTGTCGTGCAGAACCTGCTTGACGTGCTGAAGCTCGGCGGCCAGGTGTTTGCTGTCACAGATTCCTCGTGCTCTCTGTAACAAAGATTTGCCCACGGTAGCTAACTGTGAAGGATGGTGGTGAGATTCACCATTTAAGTATCGGTTTGTATGGGTCTTTTTTCTATACACAGTATGACCTATGGTGTTGTTAGGATTTCGGATGACTAACACATCTAGGAAAGCTAAGGAATTATTTGCCTCTAACTCCATAGTAAATTGAATTTTAGAGTTTATGGAATTAAGATGTTCTTAAAATGCAGTTACTTTGTCTGATGGTAAAATTGTGAAAGTATCGTCTACGTACCGCTTGTAGAACCTTGGAGTGACAGGTGCAGTAAGGAGGGCTTTCTCCTCGAAGTCTTCCATGAATATATCGGCGACAATGGGAGATACAGGTGAGCCCATCGCAACACCATCTACTTGCTTGTAGAACTCTTCCTTCCACAATAGATAGCCAGATGTAAGGCAATGTCTTAGTAGTTCTGCATATTCTGGTGGCATGTTATTTTCATCAAGTTTCCTGGTTATAATTGAGATGCAGTCTTCAACAGGTAGGCATGTAAACAGAGACTGAACATCAAAACTGACCATGGTTTCATTGTCAGCAAGACGTAGGTATTTTATCTTACTGACAAAATGGTATGAATCCTTAGTATGTGCTCTTGTGTGTCCTCTGAGTGGTGATAATATTTTGGCTAAGTGTTGCGCCAATCTGTAAGTTGGCGAATCGATTTGACTCACTATTGGACGTAATGGAGCGTTAGGTTTGTGTATTTTTGGTAACCCATACAACTTGGGAGGTTTTGCACACGAAGGTATCATCGAATTGACGTCTAGATTCAATTTCTCGGAGTATTTCTTAATAAGATCGCTAGTTGTTTTAAGCGTATTAGTTGTAGGGTCTGTTTTGACCTTACGGTATGTACTTTCAGCCGACAAAAGTTGTTGTATTTTAAAATTGTAATCCGACGTATCCATTACAACCGTAGAATTTCCTTTATCTGCGCGGAGAATCGTAAGCTCTTGTCTGTTGCGTAAGGTTTTTAACGCGTTAAATACATTTTTGGGAAGATTTAATTCCGGCACTGTACTTCGACGTAACATAGACGAAATGTCTTGGCGTATGGCCTCTAAATCATCTTTACCAATATTATTTTTATACAGACAATCCTCAACACTACAGATAATGTCTTCATACGGGATTCTTCGCGGTGTAATCGCGTAATTAAAACCTCTTCCTAAAACTTTTATTGTAGCGTCGTCCAGAGTTTGTTTTGACAGGTTATAGACCACGCCTTGTTTACTATTCGTGTCTGTGGTCGTTTCGTTCTTACGTTGCCATTGATGTTGGACATTTGATTTAGTTGTTAATTTTTGGTATTTATCAATATGTTTATTTTTGCATTCATTGTATTTAGTTGTTTCGCGTTTATCTAAAGTTTCCATGCAATTCTTATAATCAAATGTCGATAAAACTGTCTTTAATTCACTGGACGAATTGTCTATGTTTTTGTTTATGAAACATAGATCGGTACGTTTTTGCTGAATCACCGTTATTAACAATTTTTTACTCGCCTGATTTAAGATCTTAGCGCTTCCTCGAATGTCTTTTTTAGTAGATATCTTGACACACGTAGGAATGAGGTTATGATCTCTGCATCTCTTCAAGAAATTTAAAGCTGTTATGTATCTTGCGCGCTTGGTCTTTAGATCTTCTAATCGGCGTATTTTATTTGCTATTTCCAGTCCGTACTGGTTTACATAATGATTTCTTATATTTACGCGAACACTGTACATTGATTAAAACTACTTTTACGGATTTTTTCGCGTTTTATTTATTTTATTTTTAATACCCGACGTTTCGGGTGCTTTCCAGCACCCATGGTCACGGGGGACTGAGGTGACTGACGTCCCGATGTCAAAGTTAACCCGGAGTACCTTCAGCTTTTTAAATTATTGTCTTTGGTCCGATCTACGCAGAATGAACTAACTGTGGTTTGAAGTCTTGCAGTGGTATGCTTGGGTTTAGTTTTAATTTTATTAATTATAGGATCCCAAGCAGGTGGTAATACCAAGCCTCCTTTTCTATTGAAATTAGGATGTTTTTTAATTTCAATAGCCTCACGTATCATCCTTGGTAGGAATTGGTGTTCTTTCGCGAGGATTTGTGGTCTATCAAATCTGATGTAATGGTTAGGGCCATCTAGGATATGATCGCAAACTGCAGACTTCCCGGAACGTTGATGCTTCACATCAGCTATGTGTTCTTTTACGCGGGTTCTAATTGATCTCTTTGTTTGCCCTATATATGAGAGACCACAATCACAATCAAGCTTGTACACTCCTGCATCTTGTAGAGGAATATGACACTTGACGGATGGTAAGAACTGACTAATCTTCTTCGGCGGCTTGTAGAATGTTCTAATAGAAGCTCGCTTCAAGATGTAGCCAATCTTGTCTGTGACACCTCTGACGTAAGGTAGTACAGCAGGCACACGCTCGACTGTGGCCGGCTTCACTTGGTCACTGTGACGGAGGCGCGGGACCCGAAGCTTGTTGTCGTGCAGAACCTGCTTGACGTGCTGAAGCTCGGCGGCCAGGTGTTTGCTGTCACAGATTCCTCGTGCTCTCTGTAACAAAGATTTGCCCACGGTAGCTAACTGTGAAGGATGGTGGTGAGATTCACCATTTAAGTATCGGTTTGTATGGGTCTTTTTTCTATACACAGTATGACCTATGGTGTTGTTAGGATTTCGGATGACTAACACATCTAGGAAAGCTAAGGAATTATTTGCCTCTAACTCCATAGTAAATTGAATTTTAGAGTTTATGGAATTAAGATGTTCTTAAAATGCAGTTACTTTGTCTGATGGTAAAATTGTGAAAGTATCGTCTACGTACCGCTTGTAGAACCTTGGAGTGACAGGTGCAGTAAGGAGGGCTTTCTCCTCGAAGTCTTCCATGAATATATCGGCGACAATGGGAGATACAGGTGAGCCCATCGCAACACCATCTACTTGCTTGTAGAACTCTTCCTTCCACAATAGATAGCCAGATGTTAGGCAATGTCTTAGTAGTTCTGCATATTCTGGTGGCATGTTATTTTCATCAAGTTTCCTAGTTATAATTGAGATGCAGTCTTCAACAGGTAGGCATGTAAACAGAGACTGAACATCAAAACTGACCATGGTTTCATTGTCAGCAAGACGTAGGTATTTTATCTTACTGACAAAATGGTATGAATCCTTAGTATGTGCTCTTGTGTGTCCTCTGAGTGGTGATAATATTTTGGCTAAGTGTTGCGCCAATCTGTAAGTTGGCGAATCGATTTGACTCACTATTGGACGTAATGGAGCGTTAGGTTTGTGTATTTTTGGTAACCCATACAACTTAGGAGGTTTTGCACACGAAGGTATCATCGAATTGACGTCTAGATTCAATTTCTCAGAGTATTTCTTAATTAGATCGCTAGTTGTTTTAAGCGTATTAGTTGTAGGGTCTGTTTTGACCTTACGGTATGTACTTTCATCCGACAAAAGTTGTTGTATTTTAAAATTGTAATCCGACGTATCCATTACAAACGTAGAATTTCCTTTATCTGCGCGGAGAATCGTAAGCTCTTGTCTGTTGCGTAAGGTTTTTAACGCGTTAAATACATTTTTGGGAAGATTTAATTCCGGCACTGTACTTCGACGTAACATAGACGAAATGTCTTGGCGTATGGCCTCTAAATCATCTTTACCAATATTATTTTTATACAGACAATCCTCAACACTACAGATAATGTCTTCATACGGGATTCTTCGCGGTGTAATCGCGTAATTAAAACCTCTTCCTAAAACTTTTATTGTAGCGTCGTCCAGAGTTTGTTTTGACAGGTTATAGACCACGCCTTGTTTACTATTCGTGTCTGTGGTCGTTTCGTTCTTACGTTGCCATTGATGTTGGACATTTGATTTAGTTGTTAATTTTTGGTATTTATCAATATGTTTATTTTTGCATTCATTGTATTTAGTTGTTTCGCGTTTATCTAAAGTTTCCATGCAATTCTTATAATCAAATGTCGATAAAACTGTCTTTAATTCACTGGAAGAATTGTCTATGGTTTTGTTTATGAAACATAGATCGGTGCGTTTTTGCTGAATCACCGTTATTAACAATTTTTTACTCGCCTGATTTAAGATCTTAGCGCTTCCTCGAATGTCTTTTTTAGTAGATATCTTGACACACGTAGGAATGAGGTTATGATCTCTGCATCTCTTCAAGAAATTTAAAGCTGTTATGTATCTTGCGCGCTTGGTCTATAGATCTTATAATCGGCGTATTTTATTTGCTATTTCCAGTCCGTACTGGTTTACATAATGATTTCTTATATTTACGCGAACACTGTACATTGATTAAAACTACTTTTACGGATTTTTTCGCGTTTTATTTATTTTATTTTTAATACCCGACGTTTCGGGTGCTTTCCAGCACCCATGGTCACGGGGGACTGAGGTGACTGACGTCCCGATGTCAAAGTTAACCCGGAGTACCTTCAGCTTTTTAAATTATTGTCTTTGGTCCGATCTACGCAGAATGAACTAACTGTGGTTTGAAGTCTTGCAGTGGTATGCTTGGGTTTAGTTTTAATTTTATTAATTATAGGATCCCAAGCAGGTGGTAATACCAAGCCTCCTTCTCTATTGAAATTAGGATGTTTTTTAATTTCAATAGCCTCACGTATCATCCTTGGTAGGAATCGGTGTTCTTTCGCGAGGATTTGTGGTCTATCAAATCTGATGTAATGGTTGGGGCTATCTAGGATATGATCGCAAACTGCAGACTTCCCGGAACGTTGATGCTTCACATCAGCTATGTGTTCTTTTACGCGGGTTCTAATTGATCTCTTTGTTTGCCCTATATATGAGAGACCACAATCACAATCAAGCTTGTACACTCCTGCATCTTGTAGAGGAATATGACACTTGACGGATGGTAAGAACTGACTAATCTTCTTCGGCGGCTTGTAGAATGTTCTAATAGAAGCTCGCTTCAAGATGTAGCCAATCTTGTCTGTGACACCTCTGACGTAAGGTAGTACAGCAGGCACACGCTCGACTGTGGCCGGCTTCACTTGGTCACTGTGACGGAGGCGCGGGACCCGAAGCTTGTTGTCGTGCAGAACCTGCTTGACGTGCTGAAGCTCGGCGGCCAGGTGTTTGCTGTCACAGATTCCTCGTGCTCTCTGTAACAAAGATTTGCCCACGGTAGCTAACTGTGAAGGATGGTGGTGAGATTCACCATTTAAGTATCGGTTTGTATGGGTCTTTTTTCTATACACAGTATGACCTATGGTGTTGTTAGGATTTCGGATGACTAACACATCTAGGAAAGCTAAGGAATTATTTGCCTCTAACTCCATAGTAAATTGAATTTTAGAGTTTATGGAATTAAGATGTTCTTAAAATGCAGTTACTTTGTCTGATGGTAAAATTGTGAAAGTATCGTCTACGTACCGCTTGTAGAACCTTGGAGTGACAGGTGCAGTAAGGAGGGCTTTCTCCTCGAAGTCTTCCATGAATATATCGGCGACAATGGGAGATACAGGTGAGCCCATCGCAACACCATCTACTTGCTTGTAGAACTCTTCCTTCCACAATAGATAGCCAGATGTTAGGCAATGTCTTAGTAGTTCTGCATATTCTGGTGGCATGTTATTTTCATCAAGTTTCCTAGTTATAATTGAGATGCAGTCTTCAACAGGTAGGCATGTAAACAGAGACTGAACATCAAAACTGACCATGGTTTCATTGTCAGCAAGACGTAGGTATTTTATCTTACTGACAAAATGGTATGAATCCTTAGTATGTGCTCTTGTGTGTCCTCTGAGTGGTGATAATATTTTGGCTAAGTGTTGCGCCAATCTGTAAGTTGGCGAATCGATTTGACTCACTATTGGACGTAATGGAGCGTTAGGTTTGTGTATTTTTGGTAACCCATACAACTTAGGAGGTTTTGCACACGAAGGTATCATCGAATTGACGTCTAGATTCAATTTCTCAGAGTATTTCTTAATTAGATCGCTAGTTGTTTTAAGCGTATTAGTTGTAGGGTCTGTTTTGACCTTACGGTATGTACTTTCATCCGACAAAAGTTGTTGTATTTTAAAATTGTAATCCGACGTATCCATTACAAACGTAGAATTTCCTTTATCTGCGCGGAGAATCGTAAGCTCTTGTCTGTTGCGTAAGGTTTTTAACGCGTTAAATACATTTTTGGGAAGATTTAATTCCGGCACTGTACTTCGACGTAACATAGACGAAATGTCTTGGCGTATGGCCTCTAAATCATCTTTACCAATATTATTTTTATACAGACAATCCTCAACACTACAGATAATGTCTTCATACGGGATTCTTCGCGGTGTAATCGCGTAATTAAAACCTCTTCCTAAAACTTTTATTGTAGCGTCGTCCAGAGTTTGTTTTGACAGGTTATAGACCACGCCTTGTTTACTATTCGTGTCTGTGGTCGTTTCGTTCTTACGTTGCCATTGATGTTGGACATTTGATTTAGTTGTTAATTTTTGGTATTTATCAATATGTTTATTTTTGCATTCATTGTATTTAGTTGTTTCGCGTTTATCTAAAGTTTCCATGCAATTCTTATAATCAAATGTCGATAAAACTGTCTTTAATTCACTGGAAGAATTGTCTATGGTTTTGTTTATGAAACATAGATCGGTGCGTTTTTGCTGAATCACCGTTATTAACAATTTTTTACTCGCCTGATTTAAGATCTTAGCGCTTCCTCGAATGTCTTTTTTAGTAGATATCTTGACACACGTAGGAATGAGGTTATGATCTCTGCATCTCTTCAAGAAATTTAAAGCTGTTATGTATCTTGCGCGCTTGGTCTATAGATCTTATAATCGGCGTATTTTATTTGCTATTTCCAGTCCGTACTGGTTTACATAATGATTTCTTATATTTACGCGAACACTGTACATTGATTAAAACTACTTTTACGGATTTTTTCGCGTTTTATTTATTTTATTTTTAATACCCGACGTTTCGGGTGCTTTCCAGCACCCATGGTCACGGGGGACTGAGGTGACTGACGTCCCGATGTCAAAGTTAACCCGGAGTACCTTCAGCTTTTTAAATTATTGTCTTTGGTCCGATCTACGCAGAATGAACTAACTGTGGTTTGAAGTCTTGCAGTGGTATGCTTGGGTTTAGTTTTAATTTTATTAATTATAGGATCCCAAGCAGGTGGTAATACCAAGCCTCCTTCTCTATTGAAATTAGGATGTTTTTTAATTTCAATAGCCTCACGTATCATCCTTGGTAGGAATCGGTGTTCTTTCGCGAGGATTTGTGGTCTATCAAATCTGATGTAATGGTTGGGGCTATCTAGGATATGATCGCAAACTGCAGACTTCCCGGAACGTTGATGCTTCACATCAGCTATGTGTTCTTTTACGCGGGTTCTAATTGATCTCTTTGTTTGCCCTACATATGAGAGATCACAATCACAATCAAGCTTGTACACTCCTGCATCTTGTAGAGGAATATGATACTTGACGGATGATAAGAACTGACTAATCTTCTTCGGCGGCTTGTAGAATGTTCTAATAGAAGCTCGCTTCAAGATGTAGCCAATCTTGTCTGTGACACCTCTGACGTAAGGTAGTACAGCAGGCACACGCTCGACTGTGGCCGGCTTCACTCGGTCACTGTGACGGAGGCGCGGGACCCGAAGCTTGTTGTCGTGCACAACCTGCTTGACGTGCTGAAGCTCGGTGGCCAGGTGTTTGCTGTCACAGATTCCTCGTGCTCTCTGTAACAAAGATTTGCCCACGGTAGCTAACTGTGAAGGATGGTGGTGAAATTCACCATTTAAGTATCGGTTTGTATGGGTCTTTTTTCTATACACAGTATGACCTATGGTGTTGTTAGGATTTCGGATGACTAACACATCTAGGAAAGCTAAGGAATTATTTGCCTCTAACTCCATAGTAAATTGAATTTTAGAGTTTATGGAATTAAGATGTTCTTAAAATGCAGTTACTTTGTCTGATGGTAAAATTGTGAAAGTATCGTCTACGTACCGCTTGTAGAACCTTGGAGTGACAGGTGCAGTAAGGAGGGATTTCTCCTCGAAGTCTTCCATGAATATATCGGCGACAATGGGAGATACAGGTGAACCCATCGCAACACCATCTACTTGCTTGTAGAACTCTTCCTTCCACAATAGATAGCCAGATGTAAGGCAATGTCTTAGTAGTTCTGCATATTCTGGTGGCATGTTATTTTCATCAAGTTTCCTAGTTATAATTGAGATGCAGTCTTCAACAGGTAGGCATGTAAACAGAGACTGAACATCAAAACTGACCATGGTTTCATTGTCAGCAAGACGTAGGTATTTTATCTTACTGACAAAATGGTATGAATCCTTAGTATGTGCTCTTGTGTGTCCTCTGAGTGGTGATAATATTTTGGCTAAGTGTTGCGCCAATCTGTAAGTTGGCGAATCGATTTGACTCACTATTGGACGTAATGGAGCGTTAGGTTTGTGTATTTTTGGTAACCCATACAACTTGGGAGGTTTTGCACACGAAGGTATCATCGAATTGACGTCTAGATTCAATTTCTCGGAGTATTTCTTAATTAGATCGCTAGTTGTTTTAAGCGTATTAGTTGTAGGGTCTGTTTTTACCTTACGGTATGTACTTTCATCCGACAAAAGTTGTTGTATTTTAAAATTGTAATCCGACGTATCCATTACAACCGTAGCATTTCCTTTATCTGCGCGGAGAATCGTAAGCTCTGGTCTGTTGCGTAATGTTTTTAACGCGTTAAATTCATTTTTGGGAAGATTTAATTTCGGCACTGTACTTCGACGTAACATAGACGAAATGTCTTGGCGTATGGCCTCTAAATCATCTTTACCAATATTATTTTTATACAGACAATCCTCAACACTACAGATAATGTCTTCATACGGGATTCTTCGCGGTGTAATCGCGTAATTAAAACCTCTTCCTAAAACTTTTATTGTAGCGTCGTCCAGAGTTTGTTTTGACAGGTTATAGACCACGCCTTGTTTACTATTCGTGTCTGTGGTCGTTTCGTTCTTACGTTGCCATTGATGTTGGACATTTGATTTAGTTGTTAATTTTTGGTATTTATCAATATGTTTATTTTTGCATTCATTGTATTTAGTTGTTTCGCGTTTATCTAAAGTTTCCATGCAATTCTTATAATCAAATGTCGATAAAACTGTCTTTAATTCACTGGACGAATTGTCTATGGTTTTGTTTATGAAACATAGATCGGTACGTTTTTGCTGAATCACCGTTATTAACAATTTTTTACTCGCCTGATTTAAGATCTTAGCGCTTCCTCGAATGTCTTTTTTAGTAGATATCTTGACACACGTAGGAATGAGGTTATGATCTCTGCATCTCTTCAAGAAATTTAAAGCTGTTATGTATCTTGCGCGCTTGGTCTTTAGATCTTCTAATCGGCGTATTTTATTTGCTATTTCCAGTCCGTACTGGTTTACATAATGATTTCTTATATTTACGCGAACACTGTACATTGATTAAAACTACTTTTACGGATTTTTTCGCGTTTTATTTATTTTATTTTTAATACCCTACGTTTCGGGTGCTTTCCAGCACCCATGGTCACGGGGGACTAAGGTGACTGACGTCCCGATGTCAAAGTTAACCCGGAGTACCTTCAGCTTTTTAAATTATTGTCTTTGGTCCGATCTACGCAGAATAAACTAACTGTGGTTTGAAGTCTTGCAGTGGTATGCTTGGGTTTAGTTTTATTTTATTAATTATAGGATCCCAAGCAGGTGGTAATACCAAGCCTCCTTCTCTATTGAAATTAGGATGTTTTTTAATTTCAATAGCCTCACGTATCATCCTTGGTAGGAATCGGTGTTCTTTCGCGAGGATTTGTGGTCTATCAAATCTGATGTAATGGTTGGGGCCATCTAGGATATGATCGCAAACTGCAGACTTCCCGGAACGTTGATGCTTCACATCAGCTATGTGTTCTTTTACGCGGGTTCTAATTGATCTCTTTGTTTGCCCTATATATGAGAGACCACAATCACAATCAAGCTTGTACACTCCTGCATCTTGTAGAGGAATATGACACTTGACGGATGGTAAGAACTGACTAATCTTCTTCGGCGGCTTGTAGAATGTTCTAATAGAAGCTCGCTTCAAGATGTAGCCAATCTTGTCTGTGACACCTCTGACGTAAGGTAGTACAGCAGGCACACGCTCGACTGTGGCCGGCTTCACTCGGTCACTGTGACGGAGGCGCGGGACCCGAAGCTTGTTGTCGTGCAGAACCTGCTTGACGTGCTGAAGCTCGGTGGCCAGGTGTTTGCTGTCACAGATTCCTCGTGCTCTCTGTAACAAAGATTTGCCCACGGTAGCTAACTGTGAAGGATGGTGGTGAAATTCACCATTTAAGTATCGGTTTGTATGGGTCTTTTTTCTATACACAGTATGACCTATGGTGTTGTTAGGATTTCGGATGACTAACACATCTAGGAAAGCTAAGGAATTATTTGCCTCTAACTCCATAGTAAATTGAATTTTAGAGTTTATGGAATTAAGATGTTCTTAAAATGCAGTTACTTTGTCTGATGGTAAAATTGTGAAAGTATCGTCTACGTACCGCTTGTAGAACCTTGGAGTGACAGGTGCAGTAAGGAGGGATTTCTCCTCGAAGTCTTCCATGAATATATCGGCGACAATGGGAGATACAGGTGAACCCATCGCAACACCATCTACTTGCTTGTAGAACTCTTCCTTCCACAATAGATAGCCAGATGTAAGGCAATGTCTTAGTAGTTCTGCATATTCTGGTGGCATGTTATTTTCATCAAGTTTCCTAGTTATAATTGAGATGCAGTCTTCAACAGGTAGGCATGTAAACAGAGACTGAACATCAAAACTGACCATGGTTTCATTGTCAGCAAGACGTAGGTATTTTATCTTACTGACAAAATGGTATGAATCCTTAGTATGTGCTCTTGTGTGTCCTCTGAGTGGTGATAATATTTTGGCTAAGTGTTGCGCCAATCTGTAAGTTGGCGAATCGATTTGACTCACTATTGGACGTAATGGAGCGTTAGGTTTGTGTATTTTTGGTAACCCATACAACTTGGGAGGTTTTGCACACGAAGGTATCATCGAATTGACGTCTAGATTCAATTTCTCGGAGTATTTCTTAATTAGATCGCTAGTTGTTTTAAGCGTATTAGTTGTAGGGTCTGTTTTGACCTTACGGTATGTACTTTCATCCGACAAAAGTTGTTGTATTTTAAAATTGTAATCCGACGTATCCATTACAAACGTAGAATTTCCTTTATCTGCGCGGAGAATCGTAAGCTCTTGTCTGTTGCGTAAGGTTTTTAACGCGTTAAATACATTTTTGGGAAGATTTAATTCCGGCACTGTACTTCGACGTAACATAGACGAAATGTCTTGGCGTATGGCCTCTAAATCATCTTTACCAATATTATTTTTATACAGACAATCCTCAACACTACAGATAATGTCTTCATACGGGATTCTTCGCGGTGTAATCGCGTAATTAAAACCTCTTCCTAAAACTTTTATTGTAGCGTCGTCCAGAGTTTGTTTTGACAGGTTATAGACCACGCCTTGTTTACTATTCGTGTCTGTGGTCGTTTCGTTCTTACGTTGCCATTGATGTTGGACATTTGATTTAGTTGTTAATTTTTGGTATTTATCAATATGTTTATTTTTGCATTCATTGTATTTAGTTGTTTCGCGTTTATCTAAAGTTTCCATGCAATTCTTATAATCAAATGTCGATAAAACTGTCTTTAATTCACTGGAAGAATTGTCTATGGTTTTGTTTATGAAACATAGATCGGTGCGTTTTTGCTGAATCACCGTTATTAACAATTTTTTACTCGCCTGATTTAAGATCTTAGCGCTTCCTCGAATGTCTTTTTTAGTAGATATCTTGACACACGTAGGAATGAGGTTATGATCTCTGCATCTCTTCAAGAAATTTAAAGCTGTTATGTATCTTGCGCGCTTGGTCTATAGATCTTATAATCGGCGTATTTTATTTGCTATTTCCAGTCCGTACTGGTTTACATAATGATTTCTTATATTTACGCGAACACTGTACATTGATTAAAACTACTTTTACGGATTTTTTCGCGTTTTATTTATTTTATTTTTAATACCCGACGTTTCGGGTGCTTTCCAGCACCCATGGTCACGGGGGACTGAGGTGACTGACGTCCCGATGTCAAAGTTAACCCGGAGTACCTTCAGCTTTTTAAATTATTGTCTTTGGTCCGATCTACGCAGAATGAACTAACTGTGGTTTGAAGTCTTGCAGTGGTATGCTTGGGTTTAGTTTTAATTTTATTAATTATAGGATCCCAAGCAGGTGGTAATACCAAGCCTCCTTCTCTATTGAAATTAGGATGTTTTTTAATTTCAATAGCCTCACGTATCATCCTTGGTAGGAATCGGTGTTCTTTCGCGAGGATTTGTGGTCTATCAAATCTGATGTAATGGTTGGGGCCATCTAGGATATGATCGCAAACTGCAGACTTCCCGGAACGTTGATGCTTCACATCAGCTATGTGTTCTTTTACGCGGGTTCTAATTGATCTCTTTGTTTGCCCTACATATGAGAGATCACAATCACAATCAAGCTTGTACACTCCTGCATCTTGTAGAGGAATATGATACTTGACGGATGATAAGAACTGACTAATCTTCTTCGGCGGCTTGTAGAATGTTCTAATAGAAGCTCGCTTCAAGATGTAGCCAATCTTGTCTGTGACACCTCTGACGTAAGGTAGTACAGCAGGCACACGCTCGACTGTGGCCGGCTTCACTCGGTCACTGTGACGGAGGCGCGGGACCCGAAGCTTGTTGTCGTGCAGAACCTGCTTGACGTGCTGAAGCTCGGTGGCCAGGTGTTTGCTGTCACAGATTCCTCGTGCTCTCTGTAACAAAGATTTGCCCACGGTAGCTAACTGTGAAGGATGGTGGTGAAATTCACCATTTAAGTATCGGTTTGTATGGGTCTTTTTTCTATACACAGTATGACCTATGGTGTTGTTAGGATTTCGGATGACTAACACATCTAGGAAAGCTAAGGAATTATTTGCCTCTAACTCCATAGTAAATTGAATTTTAGAGTTTATGGAATTAAGATGTTCTTAAAATGCAGTTACTTTGTCTGATGGTAAAATTGTGAAAGTATCGTCTACGTACCGCTTGTAGAACCTTGGAGTGACAGGTGCAGTAAGGAGGGATTTCTCCTCGAAGTCTTCCATGAATATATCGGCGACAATGGGAGATACAGGTGAACCCATCGCAACACCATCTACTTGCTTGTAGAACTCTTCCTTCCACAATAGATAGCCAGATGTAAGGCAATGTCTTAGTAGTTCTGCATATTCTGGTGGCATGTTATTTTCATCAAGTTTCCTAGTTATAATTGAGATGCAGTCTTCAACAGGTAGGCATGTAAACAGAGACTGAACATCAAAACTGACCATGGTTTCATTGTCAGCAAGACGTAGGTCTTTTATCTTACTGACAAAATGGTATGAATCCTTAGTATGTGCTCTTGTGTGTCC
Organism: Parnassius smintheus behrii; assembly: GCA_036936625.1. Taxonomy (NCBI): domain Eukaryota; kingdom Metazoa; phylum Arthropoda; class Insecta; order Lepidoptera; family Papilionidae; genus Parnassius; species Parnassius smintheus. The sequence continues at coordinate 17,165,310 of JAUPFT010000026.1, read as the reverse complement.
TCTGAGTGGTGATAATATTTTGGCTAAGTGTTGCGCCAATCTGTAAGTTGGCGAATCGATTTGACTCACTATTGGACGTAATGGAGCGTTAGGTTTGTGTATTTTTGGTAACCCATACAACTTGGGAGGTTTTGCACACGAAGGTATCATCGAATTGACGTCTAGATTCAATTTCTCGGAGTATTTCTTAATTAGATCGCTAGTTGTTTTAAGCGTATTAGTTGTAGGGTCTGTTTTGACCTTACGGTATGTACTTTCATCCGACAAAAGTTGTTGTATTTTAAAATTGTAATCCGACGTATCCATTACAACCGTAGCATTTCCTTTATCTGCGCGGAGAATCGTAAGCTCTGGTCTGTTGCGTAATGTTTTTAACGCGTTAAATTCATTTTTGGGAAGATTTAATTTCGGCACTGTACTTCGACGTAACATAGACGAAATGTCTTGGCGTATGGCCTCTAAATCATCTTTACCAATATTATTTTTATACAGACAATCCTCAACACTACAGATAATGTCTTCATACGGGATTCTTCGCGGTGTAATCGCGTAATTAAAACCTCTTCCTAAAACTTTTATTGTAGCGTCGTCCAGAGTTTGTTTTGACAGGTTATAGACCACGCCTTGTTTACTATTCGTGTCTGTGGTCGTTTCGTTCTTACGTTGCCATTGATGTTGGACATTTGATTTAGTTGTTAATTTTTGGTATTTATCAATATGTTTATTTTTGCATTCATTGTATTTAGTTGTTTCGCGTTTATCTAAAGTTTCCATGCAATTCTTATAATCAAATGTCGATAAAACTGTCTTTAATTCACTGGACGAATTGTCTATGGTTTTGTTTATGAAACATAGATCGGTACGTTTTTGCTGAATCACCGTTATTAACAATTTTTTACTCGCCTGATTTAAGATCTTAGCGCTTCCTCGAATGTCTTTTTTAGTAGATATCTTGACACACGTAGGAATGAGGTTATGATCTCTGCATCTCTTCAAGAAATTTAAAGCTGTTATGTATCTTGCGCGCTTGGTCTTTAGATCTTCTAATCGGCGTATTTTATTTGCTATTTCCAGTCCGTACTGGTTTACATAATGATTTCTTATATTTACGCGAACACTGTACATTGATTAAAACTACTTTTACGGATTTTTTCGCGTTTTATTTATTTTATTTTTAATACCCTACGTTTCGGGTGCTTTCCAGCACCCATGGTCACGGGGGACTAAGGTGACTGACGTCCCGATGTCAAAGTTAACCCGGAGTACCTTCAGCTTTTTAAATTATTGTCTTTGGTCCGATCTACGCAGAATAAACTAACTGTGGTTTGAAGTCTTGCAGTGGTATGCTTGGGTTTAGTTTTATTTTATTAATTATAGGATCCCAAGCAGGTGGTAATACCAAGCCTCCTTCTCTATTGAAATTAGGATGTTTTTTAATTTCAATAGCCTCACGTATCATCCTTGGTAGGAATCGGTGTTCTTTCGCGAGGATTTGTGGTCTATCAAATCTGATGTAATGGTTGGGGCCATCTAGGATATGATCGCAAACTGCAGACTTCCCGGAACGTTGATGCTTCACATCAGCTATGTGTTCTTTTACGCGTGTTCTAATTGATCTCTTTGTTTGCCCTATATATGAGAGACCACAATCACAATCAAGCTTGTACACTCCTGCATCTTGTAGAGGAATATGACACTTGACGGACGGTAAGAACTGACTAATCTTCTTCGGCGGCTTGTAGAATGTTCTAATAGAAGCTCGCTTCAAGATGTAGCCAATCTTGTCTGTGACACCTCTGACGTAAGGTAGTACAGCAGGCACACGCTCGACTGTGGCCGGCTTCACTCGGTCACTGTGACGGAGGCACGGGACCCGAAGCTTGTTGTATGACTGTGGGGAAAGGGGCCATCAGCGATCCAGCTGCCCTAAGCGAACCCTAGACCCTTCTAGGGTTCGCTTAGAGCAGAAGGTGAATGATCTCAGAAGGGAAGTGCAGCTAACAGCACCGCCCAGCAGCAGCAGGAATACGACTTTACTATCAGACACTGCAGTGGGAAATGGCGAGGCAACACAGATGCACTGTCAAGGAGACCTTGTCCTGAAGATTGCAAGCACTGTACTAGGCAAGAGGGTAAGGAAGTGGTATCCGTGAGGATGCTCAGGACGGACCACCTTATCAACGAGTGGAAGGACAGCTTACAACATGCACAGCAGGAAGATCCGGACATCAAGCCGATTCTGGAATGGATGAAGGCCAGTGCTCCCAAGCCCAAGTGGAGCGACGTCTCAGCGATGAGTTCGACCACTAAAAACTATTGGGCCTAATGGAACAGCTTGCATTTCAGAATGGAGTTCTGTGCCGTAAATGGGAAAATGTTCGGGTAGACAGATGTCATTTGCAAATGGTTGTCCCTAAAGCTAAAGTACTGGATGTTCTACAGCTGTACCATAATGATTGTTCAGGAGGCCATCTGGGAGTTAAACGAACTCTACTGAAGATCCGGGAATGGTTTTACTGGGTCCACCGTCGAAACGATTTCGAGGACTGGTGTCGCAAATGTACAAGTTGTGCGGCTGTAAAGGGACCTCAAACTCGTAGTAGAGGTAGATCGGAATTGTACAATGTTGGTGCACCATGGGATAGGACAGTCCTTGACATTGCGGAGCCGTTACAGAAAGGCGCAAGAGGGACTCCTAAGAGCGTCCATGTGGATTGCCTGGCGCGTTATTATGGGTCCGATAATGCTCGAGACAAGCATGTCTTAGGAGGGGGCAGTGTTGCGCGCATAAGTTGACATCATGTACCCGGCACATTTTTAGTATTTCAATCAATTATTAGTGTTTTAAGTTTTAATTGGTGTTAGGCAATAAAAGCGTAAATTTTGGTACCTATAATTCAATCGACAGTTTTTAGTGTCACGAACCTTAGGCTCGTAACAATATCATTGATATATAGCAGGAACAGCATAGGGGATAGCACGCAGCCTTGTGGAACATCAGCGTTAATAGGCATGTATTCAGAGTACGCACTGCCTACTATACGTAGTAGAGTCATGCCGCAGCTATATTAGTAGTATAGTTGTAGCACGAATGGGTCGGCTTGACCAGGGAGGTACTACGCTCTCACAGAATACCAGCGTAAAATAGCAGCTAAATGCTGCTGTGTTTCGTATGGTGAGTGTAGAAAACCGGAGATCCTTTTTTACTGGAAACGAGGCATTTCATCTTTGTCCTCACATGTGCATTTTGAATGGTGATCGAGGATGAATGTAGATGTCTATGGGCCACAGTATCCACTTACCATCGGGTGGACTGCGTGCTTGTTTGTTACTCTTATTCCATAAAAATAAAAACACTATGATTTTGATGCTCCAATCAGCAAGGAAACTGGTGATCCAATTGCACGATTTCTCGGGAAGCCCGTAGGAAGGGAGATTCGAAAGGATCGTTTTGGGTCAAACCCAAACGTGGGCTTTCGCCATGTCCAAACTATCAGCCAAAGCTGATTGACCTAATGACCTAAAACCTAATCAGCTGGTGATCCTCATAAGCTGGCAGTTTATAATGGATTCTATTATTTTGTAAAGTAAAGAGGTGATGGCAATAAGTCTGTAGTTGTACTGGTCTGAGCGGTCGCCTTTTTTAGGGTATAGTGGATAAAAATGTCTTCTATTTCTGCAAGTTGCTTTCTAGTCGCTTACGGCCAGGAGCACTAACCAGCGGTTGACATCAAAATACTTTCATTCCAAGTTTATTCTGCCTAGAGTTTGAATAAAATCCGATTAATTCGGAACTCAATTCAAACGAAAAAACAAAGTTGAGACTAAGCAGACAGAAACGTAATTACTTACACAAAAAGACCCCAACCTAGATCATTAAAATATTGTACGACTTAACTCAATGCCCTCAAAGTAACTAATTTTATTTCACTAGATGAAAAATCTTTATGTTGCTGGACGTTAATTTCGATTTACTGCGGTCGCATACGGTACAATTTTATGTCTTTTGCTCTTTATTTGTTTTGAGTATTATTATTGAGTAGTTTTATAACTCGAAAGAAGCTTGGAATTTTTCAGAAATTTTGTTTATTAAATTTTTCGTGATGGCTAAAGAGAATTCATCTCTCCGTTTCCTCCCGTCAGTGTCGTAAGAGGTGACTATGACAAATACTCTCTACAATGGAGAGGCTCATGTCCTGCAGTAAAATAAGATGGTCTGATGACGAACAACAAACTAAGGTCTATAGACATGGAGCACTGCGGCAGACAGTATTTTCAATAATCTTCCATAAGTAAAATGTTTTACGTGTGTACTACTAGCAAAGCTGGGGATAACGTAACGGGTGAATAAAACGCCTTGATACGTATTCTGAACTGATTTATCAAACAATATTTTAGTTTGCCCTTATTGTATTACGATGCGCTGATTATACCGTATAACAAAGTACCAATAGCGCCATCTAGAATTTACAAAGTAAAACAAAATATTTAACATCTAAAAAATTGCTTTTTGCTCTTAAACAACGTGGTAGAACCACTGTTACCGTTACAGCCTATTAAAGCCCACTACTGAACATAGGCCTCCTCCATAGATTCGCTTATAAGCTACTTCAAGGAAGAGCTACGCTGTGGCACAAATGGGTCGACGCGACCGTAGTAGCTCCCCGCTTTAACAGTATACCAGCGTAAACAGCGGAATAATGCCGTGTTTCGTATGATAAGAGTAAAATACCAGAAATCATTTTTAATTATTATGAATTATTCCATCTCAGTACTCAGGGATGACAACTTATCTGAATTTTGATTCTGAATCGAGAATAAATGAAAATATCTATGTGCCACAACGTTTATTTACGATCAAGTCCACCACGCTGAATGGCTCGTTTCACATTTAACCAATCATGCGGAGAGATCTGTTAATGATTTTCCTTAGCATATGGTCTGACACAACTGGTTACTTCGCTTACACGGATTCCAGATGTTGAGAATCAGTTTGAACTTCTGTTGACTTCTCATCCAGGAAGATATCAGGTCTCCATCGACGCCCCACTTGGCTCTTCTCACCATTGTCTAGTCCGAAGTTTAGTGCCATTCAAGCTGGAATCGCGGTTGCATCCTACACAATTCTGCCACAATGTTTGGTACTACGAGTATAGGTCGGCCGATTGAGATAGGATGCGGTCTTTCATTGCATCTTATCCCTGCTTCTCGTCGGACAATCCCAATGTTGTTGCTAATTCTGTCGCTGAAATACAATTCGAAAATATTATAAAAATAAAGATAAAGAACATTAATAAAATATTTTCTTTCACTTCCCTTTAGGATTCGTGATGTGTAGATATTCATATATATATATATATAATCATCATCATTACAGCCCTTTACAAGTCCACTGCTGAACATAGGCTCCTCCCCAAGGTATGCCACAAAGCACGGTCCTGAGCCACCTGCATCCATCGACTTCCTGCATCTTACCAGGTCGTCACTCCATCTTTTGGGAGGTCGCCCTACACTTCGTTTGTCGGTTCTTCGAGCTATATGGCCGGCCCATTGCCACTTCAGCTTACTAATCCGTTGGGCTATGTCGGTCACTCTGGTTCTACTGCGGATATCCTCATTTCTAAGTTTATCACGCAGAGAAACTCCGAGCATAGCCCTCTCCATAGCTCGCTGAGCGTCTTTGAGCGTCCTCATACGGGCAGCAGTGAAGGACCACGTCTCAGTTCCATATGTCATCACTGGAAACACGCACTGGTTGTACAACTTAGTTTTCAGGTTTTGAGGTATACCTGACGATAAGATGCGTTGGAATTTCCCGAACGCTGCCCAGCCGAGTTGAATCCGTCGATTGACCTCTCGGTCGAAGTTGGACTTACCTAGCCGGACTATTTGTCCCAGGTAAACGTACTCGTCAACAACTTCGAGCTTAGCTCTCCCAACAACTACCGGCATAGGTGTGACATGGACATTACACATGATCTTTGTTTTGTCCATGTTCATCTTAAGACCTATCCGTTGGGAGGCACTATTGAGGTCATTGAGCATAGTGCTTAAGTCCTCCAGCGATTCTGCCATAAGTACTATATCGTCGGCAAATCGAAGGTGAGTGATGTACTCGCCATTGATGTTAATACCGTATCCTTTCCAGTCCAGTAGCTTGAAAATGTCTTCCAATGCAGCGGTGAAGAGTTTCGGGGAAATAACGCCATCGCATGAAAACACAATGTATCTCACAAGTAATACATATTATGTAAAATAAGATCACTCAGTGCGATTTCCAAGTCAATCTATACATTTAAAACATAAAAGATTTTTAACATTGATACGGTCACTATAAAATTTTGTTAGGTTATCTAATTACGTAATAACTTAAAACAGAAGGGCCTTTAAGTAGGGACTGAATAAATTAACCGACTTGCTATTACATGGATCTCACAACTTTTTATGCTAGAAGAACTGAGTTGCGAGACTTGGTTTTTTTCAAGTTATGTTTTCAATGGCATCTCACTTCTTTTTGTAAATAAGATAGTCCTACTTTTTTACCTTTCCGGTACCTTCTACTTCTTGAATACCAACAACGTACCTATCTACACCTATTATATATATACAAGTACACTGTTTCATTCACTGCAAATGTAACTTTGTAATTCTATACACTTATATGATATTACAAAGTTATTTACGCAGTTGATGTATCTAGAAAACTGAACCAAAATTAAAAAATACTTTAGTTTTCCTTGATTTATATACTAAACACTAATTGTGTTCTAAGTTTGATGCTTATATGTCTGCTAGAAGTGCCTTAGAGTTTTGATGATCGGTCAGTTCAGTCAGGTCAGTGAGTGACAAAATTAAGAAATTTTGACTAATTATAATTCCTAAACTACTGGTTCAAATTGAATGATATTTGAAATATACCATGTTTATACAATGCCTACTTGGTTACTGAATTTAGGCTTTTATTTTTATCCACTACGAAGTATAGGGGGTCAAAAATGGACTGAATTGCTTCGAGAAAAGTATAGGTACGGCCGTGCTGCTTTTTGCTCGACTTGGCGGGGGCACTGCCGTGCCCCCAGATACTTAACGTCAGTGACACAAATCCTTTCTGATGAAAAATTATTACTATTCTCTTATAACTGCCTTTTTGCTGTATCTGCCGTTGTATTAAAATTTCCGATACCATCCACACCATCTGAATACTTGATTTACCATCATGTGTGCCGTATGCTCATTTGCCTCCTCTCCTATAAAAAAGTATACGTTGTGCTCGCTTTCAACCCAAAATCTATAAAATAACTGTGCCCAGCTGTGAAACTTATATGGGTTCTTTATAAAATTGAAATGACACGGGAAATTACGCAGCCCATATAATAATAAATGGCTACTGCAGCCCATGGAGACCGCCAAACAGCTTCAAACAAGTAGCCTACATTTGTAACGTTAGCGTTGTCACCTCTGAGAGCTAAGATGGAATGATCCACATCTTGTTACTATACTGGCTCTACACACCCTTCAGACGTTTACACAGCAGGGCACGCTTTGCAGCAGACATAAATTAGAGGGTATTACCTGCCTAAATAAACTACTAGGCCAAAAATGAGATCTAGCGCCTAGTATTTATTTATAAATACTACGCGGTAGGACTTCTCTTTGGCCTTTATTATTAATATACATTAAATTTATTTATTCGCTCACTACATATATCACCTTATTTGCTAACTAAGTGTAAAATAAGTTATTAATATTTATTACAAAATGTACTTATTACTTAGTAACCTACCGGTTAACATAGGTTAAAAATAACTAATTAACATAAAAACTTTACATATAAATGAAAAAGATACATATTAAAGAAGTTTATGAGAAAGCATAAAGTTTGAGTTATTTTAAAATTCCTAGTAGTAACACAAACAGAAAAAAACAAATAATTCGTCTATTTTATCAAACAATTTTTTACTAAAAATTTTCAATTTTTTTTCACAAAAGGCATATTATTTTTTCCTCTGTAAGATCAGTTGGCAGTTGAGCATTTTTTTCCTTAAGCATGGTGGAGCTGAAAAGACTGTAAATTTCTTGTTTTACTATTACTTTCTTACTACTTAGGAGATAGTTCGGCGCTTTGTTTAATCCTTGATGATCACTGACCCTACTTGGCCTGGAATAATTTCGATAAGAAAATGTGTGGAGCTGTCAAGACGTCATACCTTGATCATGTGTGCTTAAATCTACGTGTTATTACGAATATGTGGTCTATTGAGAATAAGTACATTAATTATTATTATAGGGGGTCATTGTAGAAGCGTGCTCGTCGCGACCCCTGCCAGCCCTTTTCAGGGCTGCAATTCTACACAGCTGCGCACCCATGCGAACGAGGGTTAGGGCGTCCCCCCAAGGCGACGCACACCAGCTCGTCCCCGTTGGTGTGGAATGCAGCGCGCAAAGCGGCGATGGGGACCGCCACCCGTCACGCACAGCCCGACACGGCGGAAGGTGGAGGACGGAGTGCAGAGTTGGCACGTGGAATGTTAGAGGAGGCATGAGAGATAAGACGAATGAGTTGATCGAAATAATGAAAGAAAGAGAATTAGATGTCGTGTGTATGTCGGAGACCAAACGGAAAGGCAGTGGTATTGAAGAGCTCCCTGGCGGGACGTTAGCTATATGGTCCGGAGTCCCGGAAAGCGAGAACGCCTGCCAAGGAGTGGGGGTGCTGTTGTCGTCCCGGTTGGTCGATCTTATGACTGAATACAAGGTTGTGAACTCAAGACTTCTCTGGGTTCGCTTCAAAATGGGACTGACGAAGTTATTCCTTTTGGCTGTTTATGCGCCGGTAGCTTCGTCGTCCAGGGCTGAGCTGGAGGAGTTTTGGGAGAATGTAAGAGAAGTTCTAGATTTGGTTAAGGGAAACGAAAGAACTGTTGTATGTGGTGATTTGAATGGATGGGTAGGCATCGCTCGACCAGGATACGAGTCGGTGCTTGGAAAGTTTGGAGATAAAAGGGTTAATGATGCTGGCAAGCTTATACTGGCTGTATGCAAGGAAAAGGGTCTTCTTGTGACAAACACTATGTTTAATCACAGGAAGATCCATATGTACACTAGAGAAAGAAAGAATGAGAGAAGTATGATTGATTTGTTCCTGGTGGATGACCGACTGCGAAAACAGGTGATGGATACACGAGTGTTCAGGGGTGCTGACCTGGGAACGGATCATTATCTAGTAATTACTAGATTTAGGGGTTTGTTCGCGGGTTGGCGCCACCGGACGGCAGTAACAGAACCACAGTCGGTCTGTCGCATCCGAAGCTGGAAGCTTCAGGAAGCGGATACTAGGGACAAATATCACACGAGGGTAGCCGAAAAGCTTGACACCATCGATGGCAGGAAAGAATGTGTGGAGAGAATATGGCAGAACCTTAGGGATGGAATTGTAAGTGCAGCGGAAGAAGTATGTGGTACGACAAAAAGAGGTAGTAGTAAAAGAAGAGATGCATGGTGGAATGACGAAGTGAAAGAAGCTGTAAAAAAGAAGAAAAAAGCATGGTTAGACTACTTAGCCTCTAGTAACGATGAGCATATGAGAGAGAAGATGAAAGAAAGATATAAGCTGCAGAAAGTTCATGCGAAAACATTGATTGAGGAAGTACGTGAAAGGTGTAGAATAGAAGCGGACGAGAGGTTGTCGCACAACTTTAGGGAAAACTCCAAACTCTTCTGGAAAGAGGTTGGAAGGTCCCGGAGTGGTGCGACAGCTTTAAGAATGAACAAAGTGCTTTCGAGAACCAATGACGTCCTCTCAGAAAAATCGGACGTCATGCAGCGATTGAGTGAATTTTATAGAGAATTGTATGCGTGTCATGATCTTAGTGAAGGATCCGGGGGTGACGCCGTGACTGGCACGCCAGACACGGACCTCGATGACACTGAGGTCATCAGCATGAAAGAGATTGAACGTGCGATTCGAAGTTTGAAATGTGGTAAGGCTGCGGGACTAGACAGAGTTACTGCTGAAATGGTCAAGTACGGTGGGCCTCGCGTCTGGGACAGCTTTCATCTGCTGTGCAATTTGTGCTGGCGGACGGGAGATGTCCCGGATGATTGGCGATCCGCGGTCATTGTGCCTTTATATAAAGGTAAAGGTTCACATTTTGACTGCGGGAGCTATCGGGCGATCAGCTTGACCAGTTTAGCAAGTAAAGTTTATTCGAAGGTTTTGACACGCAGGATGCAAGAGAAATCGGAAAGATTCTTATGGGAGGCACAATGCGGATTTAGACCTGGAAGAGGATGCACGGATCAAATGTTTTCTCTCCGCATGATCACGGAGAAGCTTCTGAGTGTTAACCAGAGGATTTTCTGTGCTTTTGTGGATCTGGAGAAAGCATTTGATAAGGTTATAAGGAAGAAAATGTGGGAACTGTTGCCGGGATATGGTGTGGATGGTCGATTGTTAAGGGCTGTGCAGTCGCTCTACTATGACTGTCAAGCCTGTGTGCGGGTAGGGCATGACCTGTCACCCATGTTTGGCGTCCAAGCGGGCGTAAAACAGGGTTGTGTCATGTCTTCCTGGCTGTTCATACTGTATCTCGACAGCTGTTTACAGAAGCTGAAAGATAGCTGTTTGGGTGTGAAATTGGGTGACATAAAAGTTAATTGTCTGCTGTATGCTGATGATGCAGTGCTTATTGCACCATCAGAAGCAGAACTGCAGGCATTAGTCACGTGTATGAAAGAGGAATGTGAAATTAAAGGTCTCCGTTTGAATGCTAATAAAACTAAGGTTCTGGTATTTGAAAAGGACGAAGAGAGAACGAAATGTGAAATATGGGTAAATCAGGAATGTCTAGAACAGGTAAATGAAATTGTATACTTGGGGAGTGCTTTCAGCCGGGATGGAAGATGTGATTTAGATGTGGATAGGCGTGTCGCTGCCGGAAACAAAGTCAATGGTGCCCTGAATGCATTAGTCAAAAGGCAAGGCGTGGTGAAGAGTGCACGCCTTGCAATACATAACGCAGTGTTGGTACCGACTTTGTTATATGGCAGCGAAACCTGGGTATGCCAGAAGAAGCATAAAAGCAAGTTGAATGCAGTGGAGATGCGATCTCTTCGTAAAATGTGTGGCGTTACCATAGCCGACCGAAAGCGAAACGAAGAGATTCGCAATATGGCAGGATTGAAAGATGACCTTATCACAAAAATTGATAGGGGCGTACTCCAATGGTTTGGGCACGTTGAACGAATGAGTGAAGACCGAATGGTGAAGAAAATATATAGAGCGAAAGTAAATATTAAAAGGTGTCGAGTTAGACCGAGACTAACTTTCGAAGACCATGTGAGCAAATTGCTCGAAGAGGGGAGGGTCAAGAGTACTCGGATACCTAGACGTGCATGTATGAAGAAGTTAATGAACCTGAAAGAAGCGAAAGAGGTATGTAAGGATCGTGACACTTGGCGATCTGTTCTCTCTGGCTACCCCGTTAGGGATTGTGCGTGACGATAAGTAAGTAAGTAAGTAAGTAAATTATTATTTCAAACACAAATATGAGAGAGCCATAGTAGCTGAGAATTGGTGGTTTAGTGGCTACAACAATATTTAGGTAAATGTTTAGGTAAATACGACTTAAAAAAATAAGAACCTCTTCCTAATTCTATAGTATTTCATTTATTATTGGTTATTGTTGGCCATACCATTGCATGTGTCATGTAGGACTCTTTATTTTCTCACTCTCATTGCCCGATAGGACGGTAATCCGACAGGCCGGAGATACATGAGACACATGACCAACTGCTTTACGTGTTTTTCGAGGCTTGGGGGTGAAATATTGCCAACATCCTGATTACGAGCTGCTACTGAGAATTTCTTGACAAAAAACATAATGACTGATTTTGGCCCGACCCGGGATTCGAACACAAGACCTCATGATCAGCAATCGCTTTTACGATCACTAGACTATCAAGGCGGTTATTTATAAATTACATTTATAATAACTAAATATAATTTGATTATGATAAAATTACAGTCTATTGCATTATGTCCGGTGATCTGTATCAAAAACACAATTTAAATACATAGGTTCTTAAGTCTATTATAATATCGGTTACTGTTTCAAGTTTCAATCCATATACATTAGATTTACATACGGTTATTAGACGAAAAAAACAAACCTCTGTCGGAATGGAGATTGCTTTCAGAAGTAAATGTACGCACAAGTGCTTTAGCTTTAACAAATGAAACCAAGTAATATCAATGAGAGTGTATGAATGTAAGAATGAACCTTGAACTCGTAGATTGAACTTATAATTCCTTGAGGTGCGATTCCATAAGATGTGTAAAGGAAAATTCCGTGTGGGATTTATGTTATAAAACTAGAGTGCACAGAACAGCCCACCTGACAGTAACCAGCTTGCAGGATGGTAGGATTATTTTTCCGCTAAAAGTCCGTCTGGGAGGGCACCACTAACTTACCTATTTCTTTTATTTAACATAACGGTGATAAACGAGCACATAGTCCACCCGATGATGAGTGGATACTGTGGCCCATGATACACTTTTGATTAAAAATCGAAATGCAGATTCATTACCACCTTTGAGGACTAGGATGGAATGCTTTGCTTCTAGTTAAAAAGGGTGTCCAATTCTCTACAATACGAAACAAAGCAGCATTGAGCTGCTATTTTACGCTGGTATATAGTGAGGTCGTTGGCCTTACCCGGTCGCGCCAACCTAATAGTGCAACAATCATTATGTAGTTGCAGCTTTGCTTTACCACCTATAAAAATTCTGGTGTCAAATAGCAATTTGCACAAGTTTGTTTCAGTGTGAGGGGTACAAAGTGCCAGTATAATTACAAGCAGTGAGGCATTGTATCGCAGTCCTCAGAGGTGACAACGCATCTGTAGCCCTCTTTGTTTTACGACTGCTGCAGGTGTACATAGGTCACCAAAAGCCACTTACCATCAGGTGGGATCTTTAAGTTCATTTGTCATTACAATGTTATAAAAAAAAGAACTACAATCCATGGACCGTTAATGATACAGCCTATCAAAGTCCACTGCTTAACTTAGTCCTTCACATAGATTGCCTCATAGCCTCATATCAATATTTGCTATAGTTGCCATACTTGGCAAGCGAGTTGGCAACCGCAGTCATTTATTTTTAAGTTGTTATAAGGAAGACGCTTCGTTTCATCTCCTGCCTGTTTCCCTCCGTCGCCTCTTACGACATCCACGGGATTATAAGGGATAGTGAATATTCCTACACCACCTACACTGTTTGCACAGGATACCAGCGTAAAATAGCAGCTGGCAGCATGCTGCTGTGTTTCGAATGGTGTGTGTAGAAACTGGACCCGTTTAAACGTGTATCGAAGCATTCCATCTTAGTCCTCAGGGGTGACTACGCATCTACATTTTGACTCTTAAGAGATATTTAGGTGTCTATAGGACACAACACGCATTTACAATCAAATGTTTGTTCACTTGCAATCCTAATTCCATAAAAAATAACAACGCCACAAGTCTTGGATTCGAATTCATAATAAAATCAAAATTTGTGACCAAACAGATTTTGTGGGTTTTCGTATCTGGTTGAACTGTAATCATTTCGTTGTCTTTAACACTACTTCCTACCGATCCTCTATCCTCCGATCTTATTACGTAAGTGGTATATCGTGGGTGCATGTTACATGGATTGGCTAGGACAAATTCGTAGCAACGCTGTCACCGCACCACAATAGCGTAAACAAACTGAACAACAAGCGAACCATACCATACCTATAAAAATTCCGAATTACTCTACATATATTTAACATTCTTTGTACAACTATAAAAGCGTTAGTAATAATAATTAATAAAAAATACAATATATTTCATCAAATAGAATGGGTTTACAGACATTAGTGGCCGGATTCTCATTTTAAGCAAATAGTGCCTGAACCAGGTGAATCCGCTCTTCCATATCAATATCTATATATTATATTATATACATTATGAAATATGTATTACAAAGAAAAACTTACAGACTAAAAGGGAGAATTGCAGTTTTTATTCCTCTGATTATTATATTAGTTTATGTATGCGAATGAGTGCGTGCGTGCGTGCGTGTGTGCGTGAATCTCTGTGTGTGTGTACGTGTGTGTACTATTTTACTGTATGTAAAAGCAGCTCTGTTTCCTCATAATTAAGTGAATCTAACCAATTACGTACTAACTTTTTACATTCGATATATTGTTTCGAATAAATATCTAGTTCTTTATTGATTTTATTATAATTTTAATTTTCAATTTTTTTTAATTTTAATTTTATTATTAGTAACTCCCCGGAGCGAACACTTCGCTTGGCTGGAGATCTCACCTATTCCTTTGATAACCAAAGTATGTTTACATTTGCGACACTAATAATATTACATCCTGCGCAGCTGACAGCTATCGATTATTCGGAAGAAGACGCCGTGATCGTGATATAATATAAGGAACATATAGTTACGTACAAGGCGAGTAAACACGCCGAGTAGGATGGGAAATTAATTTATTCATCCATACACACATCAAGTATATAATTAAATCGACCAAAATCATCTGTAAGCTTCTTCAGTGACGTCCTTGATAATAGCAGACGTCGTAGGTCGAATGATCATAGTCATTGAGTTCACTTTCGCGATTCCGAAATAAAAGCATCATCCGATCGCCGCACACACTTTTATACTCGAAAAGGCAATATAGAACGTTTTAGGCCATTCCAGATCATTACACTCTTTCAACCGGAAGGTACTAGAAAATTTGTGATTACATAACGATAACAATAAGTCCAAAGGAGAAAATGCTTTATATACGATAACATAATATTAGTTAGGTCTAGCTTACATCAGTAGTTTGAACGTTATATATTTATATGCATACTATTATCTATTTTGTTACTTGAGGGAGGCCATTCACCCTTATCATCGGGAAAATTCGCGTGCAAAAATAGGGTGTCTTAACAATATCATAATAATTGACATAAAGGAGCCCTGCAGGCTCAGTGGTGAGGACAAGTGATCGCCGAGAATTTCACTAATCGCGAATAGCTTGGGTTCAAGCCCTGCCATCACTATGAGAGCCTAATTAAGTTAACAGCTAAACATAGGACTCCTCCAAGATCGCTAAATAGCGGAGAATTTTCCATAGTTGCCTCGCTTGATAACCGCGGTTTTTAGGATTCCGTAGTTAAATAAAATGTCTGGCCGTCCGCCCGAGGTTTTACTCAGAGACCATACAAGGCTACAAATCTGTAATTGGCACTTTTTAACTATGGACTTTTTTTACACTTGTTTGACACTTGGCCAGTTTATTTTTTATTTTTAATCGTTATTAAAAGACGCTGCTGCCCATCTGCACATTGTTTCCCTCTGTCGGTTGTGTGTCCGAAACGGGGAAGTGGTAGCTGTAGGGATATTCTTACACCGTCACTACACGGTAATACCTAAGCTCCGCCGACGTCGAAAAAGGAGACTTTTAAATTTGTTCAATTTCAATTTTACTACGTTTAATTTGCCGACATCAATTTTTCCATCCGATTACAAAGTTTTTTTTAAAGGATTAGGTTGACAAACGAACACATAGTCCACCCGATGAAAAGTGAAGAAAGAAGAGAAGAAAACATCATATGAAAACTGCCTGTTTATGTATTTAGGATAAAACTTTTTGTGCTTAACGCACACTCGAACTGGTGGTAAGGCATCGTAACGGAGTAACATAACCCACAGAAATGGGAACCCAGTGCCCAGCAGTGGGATGCAAATAAACTGCAACTTTACTTTACGCATATAAGAAACATTCTATCACAGCACAGTTATTAAGTTATATTTTATGCCAGATCGACTAAGGTTTGTCACCATTTGGTGAAGGGAAGTGTTGATCATAAAGCAGTTTTCAAATACCTTTTAATAGGGTACTAAAACTTAAATATTGCTGTCAGCTATACGCTTAAAATACTATTTAATTATACATTTATCTTTAAATATAATAAGTCTAGTAAAACAAAACAGTTTCCCATAGACATTTCTTAAAGAAGGAAGAGTGACTAACGAGCACGCATTGCATCTGTCGGTAATGTAGATATAGAGATAATGGACTGTGCATTCCGTATTAAGTTGTGCAGTGAAAACAGACCGAAAAGTGCGAGAGAGATAAAACGAAAGTGCAGCCAGTAGTTGTCTCTTTCTAGAATTCAGATAGGTCCACTTCACTAGCGGCTAGGAGTGTATCGTTCTGCTCTGCATGCACAACTGGAAGAACAATCATATCATAGAGTATTGGCCGCACAATCACTTTGTCTCTTTCTAAAGAATTGACAATTTTGTGAACCTTAGCTTAGTTCGTTCTCTCTATGTCTATGATCAGTAAATATTTTCTATAGCCCGTAGACACTATGTTTATTCTCTATTAAAAATCAAAAATTGTCACCCCTGAGATCAAAGATAGAATTCCTCGTAATTAGTTTAAAAAAACTACAAAACACATTAAGCTGCTATTTTTCACGTTAGTATTTTGTAAGAGCACGGTACTTCCCCGTTCAAATTAACCTAGACTTCACAAAAACGGCTAAGCTGATTCAAATGTTTTTTAGTTTCAAAATATGTTATAATTCAAGCATGGTCTTCTTCCGTGGGGTTCACGTGCAATGAAGGCTCTAAAGGAACTGTATCCACGACTGGTCGTCGCTGCTGGTGATAAGAGGGCTGGTTCTTTCCTCGCTCAAAGGCTGAGTATAGCTATTCAGCGAGGAAACGCAGCCAGCGTTTTTGGCACTATACCACGGGGAGCAGGTCTTTTTGACGATTTAAATTTTTAGTTTTAGGTTTTCTATATTATAGTTTCTTCTTTTATGTTGTACATATAATTAGTTTTAATCGTAAATATTGTAATTTTAATTATTATTTTAGTCAAGTTCTTTATTATAATTCAGAATAAAAATGGAGATTTGTTATTACTCTTGAGAACAAAGATGTTATGGTCTAAAATAAATTTAAAGAAATAATTTAATGGTGAAAAAATTAGAGCTTAAAGATTTTAGTATAAATATACTATAAAGATAATAGGTACATTTAAACATTCTAGTCGTTACCCTGATTTTGTGATATTTCTTAGACCACACAAAAGGTTAAAAATTATTAAATTTTATTAAAAAAGTAAAACCGACTTCCTTTACCGACCTTGGCCTATCGGTAAGCGAAGCTTAGGACCTACCGTCGCCTACTTGATAGAGCGATGACCTGGTAATAATTGCAGGAAGTCGATAGATGCAGGTCGCTCAGGACCTTGCCTTGTGGAAGAGGGACCAGCGGAGTTGTGAAGCTGTAATGATGATGAAAAGTAACTTCAAAAACAGAAAAACACCTCACCATTGCTTCTGAAGTCTTTGCTAAGACGTTATAATAATTAAATACTCAGGAATTATACCGAACAACTATAGTTAAAACCCACGGTCAAAATAGGCGAGTTTAGCAAAACTTATAGAATAGTTGTTATAATTCTGTTATAAATATGCATACACGTTTTAAATATACTGTGGCCGTGAGGTGTTGTGACCACAGGGAGCGGCCAATGCTCCGTGTGATAGTTCGGAGCTGTTCTATATACTCGTATACTGTTTATGATTCGGAACTTTGATAGCGCGATTTAGGCTTTGGTGCGACGACAACGCCGCCACAATACAATACAATTAATTTATTTCAGAATAAGTGAAATTCATTTAATTAACAACGATTACTTCTTGCTTTCCTTTGTCAAAATCACATTTGGTTATGAAAAAATCTCATAATCCGCCACAATAAATTTGATTTGATTTAATAAAATATTTTTTTAAGGGTAGCAAATCCCCCGCATTTTAACACGCTGTAAGCGGGAGCAATGTGAATGACTTGATAGCCTTCCAACGCTTATCCTTCATTGTTTCCCTTTACCGCCCTCATTCAGACCAACAATTTTATAGCAGTCTTGAACTCTAACATTTTATTGGTTGTACACATACAACACATATCTCATGTTTTTATTTAATTTATTTTATCAAATTTGTTTACAGTCGCGTAACCATAAAAAGTCACAGCAAACATATTATAATATTAAAAGTGGAAACATGAATCAAAAGCTTAAGATACTTGAATAAATTCGATACATAACTTTTTTATCGTTTGTATATACTATACTAAGAAAGATATGTCGATAATACGACACGTGTTTCGCTTCTAAAAGTGGCATCCTCAGGTAACGCTAAGCAGACCATTAAGTAAAATTCCCAGCTCTTAGTGTAGTGGTGTTAGGAGTTGTGGTGCTGAGATTAGTGGTGACGGGGTTGTACACGCAATTGCTGGAGGGCGGGAGGTGCTTTTCAAACTGGGTAAGACACATCATTTTACTATACTACGCGGATCTAAGCGTATTAATTTTAGCACTTTTAATATTTATTTTTATTTATAGAGTAGACGATATTATGTTATTCAAAACATTATAAAATTAACCGACCCAAAGTAAAGTAAAAAACAAGATGGCGCTTTGTTTAAATTCACTTGCGCGTTAAGCTTCCCATTTTGTCATGGTGACTATGATACTACGAGACTTAACGACATCTTAAAATTGAGTAGCATTTGAACAACCAATAGACTGTTAATTTTAGCCAGTTGATTAAAATTATGTTGCATAAATTATACTAATTATTATAATTTAAACGCAATGTTTAAAAATATCTCATTTCTCTAAATCACTTTTACAGGGAAAATATAGAGCCACAGAATTTATACTGGCTATCTCTTACTTTTTAGTGAATATATTGGTAAATGATTGTGTGGAATATTAAATGAATTTGTACTATATACGAGTACTTATAGTATTGAAGATGATAGTTTCTTGTTGAGAAATCTATATCGATCTAATTCTATAAGGAAAACATTACTTTTCACTGTCACTTAAATCACTTTTTACCTTTTACCTTATACCAGATAGCGTCAACTCATTTTTTTAAATAATATGAAATAAAAAAGAAACTGTAAATGTAGTGCTATCTACCTGCCAAGCGTGACATCCCTACAAACCGTTAAGCTTGCAGTGGTAGTTTAAGAATATCCATAACTCCGTATCGTTTAGATGTCGTAGGTAGTGCGTTTGCTGAATTTTGTCAGATATGCACGCACATACACACACACACACACACACACACACACACACACACACACACACACACACACACACACACACACACACACACCCACACACACGCACACACACACACACACGCGCGCGAGCGCGCGCGCATCTCAACTTTGTTTTCTACTAAAAATTGTTTGATAAGGATTATTATATTTCTAAAGAGTGCATGATTGACAATAAAGTCGGGGAATGACGTGATCGCTCCCATATTTTTTCTAAATGTTTCCGTAATTAATTATATAAAATAGTTTATTGTAAATTAATGTTTAAAAAAACACTAAAAAAATATTTAGACATTCTTTGTGCTTTTAAGACAAGTTTCTAACAGTGGCAGTTAGTTCAGTTAACCGGTTTAAATCAACATTTGTTCAACACTCGTTCCTTTTCATTCGGTACATACTCGTATCTTTAGCATCATTTTATTTGTTTTAAGACAGAAAGTAATGAACTGTACGTACAATGTTTGAATACAGTCGCAATTGGTTATTTATTCATTCATTCATAACAGCCTATCAAGCGTCCAATGCTGAACACAGGCCTCCCCATAGATAGTCTCTAAGGGGGATGTTTGCCATAGTTGCCACGCTTAGTGGCAGTAGTTATTTTTATTGTTCATTTGTTACCAGAAAGTAGCTGCTACCCTCATGCTCTTTGTTTTCCTCTGTTAACTTTTACGACAGCCACGGGACGGTATGAGGTAGTGGATATTCTTACCAGTGCATCGTACAACACAAACAAAACACAGAAAAATATTTCAATTTATTGTCATGTGTTACAACAATAAATTGAAGTGAAGTTTTTTGTTTGGTAAGATTTTCGAAACATTTCAAAATGGTCGACGCAGTTTTGATAAATCATCTACGTCACCACATTTTATGTTAGCATATAAATACTGTTTATGGTCTTGACTCTGCAAGTACATAAATCGAATAACGGTATTAGTAAAACAAAGTGCTTTGACATAAAATATACTATACCTATGATGTACACTTAGTTGCTAACGTTTGAATTTATGATATTATTATGCCACTGTACTTAGTTGTACTTACAAAGTTATACGAAGATTTAATTATAATGTAGGTAACAGGATCCATTATATGAGAAAATTAATCAGGAGATGGGCTACATCATCTTCAGCAATTTTATTTTAGTTGATATTAGAAACTCCTGGTGCCGCCACTACACGGAACGCACGGTAAGTCATGCAAAGTAGAATTAAATTTCACTACAGTAAATCAAGTTCAAAGCTAAAAACAAAGACATCTAGTGACAATTAGCTATCATTCTAAGTGTTGTAGTTTTCTATTTTTCCGCTATTTTAGTTCTGTTATCATTATAGTACAGGTTTTAGGGACAAAAATTAGATATTATATACACTAAGTTTCACTAAATATTGCTATTTTACGAAATATCCAATTTAAATTATTTTGGTGCATACGTCACCCGCAAAACCCACGCTCGTCTATCTCAGTTGAACTCGAGTTACATGCATGCATTTATTTCGCTGTGTTCCAAAATCACTGAATGCTGCTTGGCAATCAGTCTTAATCGCTTTATTGAGACGGTGGCTCTGTACACGCAAGGTTTGAAAACAAAATTTGACTCTTGGTCAAACAATGTGGTTGGAGAAATTTTTATAAGGAGTATGGATTAGTTAAACTTGCGTTTCGAAATAAGACCGTAATAGGCTCGTATGTCATGCACATAAACCCCAAATAATAATAATATCCTTCAAACCGAATTTCGGTTACGGCGGGCCGTCTCAACGGAACTACCACACCGGAAGGTATTATAGTGCCAGAATGTATGCGCAAGCACAATTGCACTCTCTATTGCCCCACCCTCATGGTCCGATAGGCTAGCAATCCGACCCGACCAGAGACAGATCGGGCACAGAGCCTACGCCTGATCTCTCTCCGGTCCTCAGTCTCCATCCATAACCTTATTCAAGTAACGTCCATTATGAACTAGTAATATATACTAATGTCCTCCAGACAGAATTTCTGGCATGGCGTTTATGCGTAAAATCTAGTGTAAACACAGGCGTCCTCCTTATTCCTTACTCTCATAGTTAGATGGGACGGCAAATTCGACCGACTACAAGACGACTGCAAATAGATCTGCGCAGAAAAAACAGCTTAATGTGCTTTCTGTCGATGAAACACCGCCAACTTCCTGATTCCGGCTTGCTACTAAAAATTTATAAGCATAAAATCAAAATAACTGATGTTACTTCAGCACGACCCAAACGGTACGGGTTTGAATCCTGGGTCGTGGTGTTCTCAAAATAGAAACAAATTTGCTATAACCTACTTTCTTTTGTCCCTGTATTTTAATTAGACGTCATGTCAATAATAAACGGAACCAATTTTTCGGCCCACAATTTTACAAACTTAAATAAGGAACATACGCAGCCGCGCTTGTATTCTTTATTTAATTTTTGATGTTACTAGGGTGTATTTTTTACGTGTAAAGTAAAGGTGACGTAATGGGTCGGCTTAATTTGATTTTATAATTAAATTTCTTTTGTTATTAATGCAACATCTGTTTCATTTTCCTCTGTCCCCTTTTACCTCACAGATTACCAGCGTAATAGCAGCTTAATTGTGTGTTTCATACGGTGAGTTTGGTGATCTGGAGACATTTTTTACTGAAAACGAGGTGTTTTCTCTTAGTCCTCAAGGGTGACAATGCATGTGCATTTTGAAAATGTAAAATGATAACTTAATTTTTATCTGCGAGTTTTTTCCCCCAGTATTCATTTTCTTTTTTTTAAATTTCCAATCGCATTTTATGTTCCGCTCCCATTATTTCTATACGTCTGTACTCAGATTTTGCCAAGAGAAATAATTCTCTCTAATCTGAGGTAACAGGTGTGACCTTAAATGATAGAAAGCAAAATTGATTACAATTTCATTTAAGAACATACAAATGTGTTTACTATATCATTTTAATATGATACATACTCTCTTTTTAATTTTCTTATTATATAGTTTGGCTCTTTTTTATTACCTTCCAATTCTGGACTTGGTGCCGTTACCTTTAATATACAAACATATATAATAATGTCCTCCAGACCGAATTTCGGCCACTGCGGCCTGCCTCAACGGAGACTAGCCATCGGCACAGGACAGGATTATTGTGCCCAAGTGTATGCGCAAGCACAGGTGCACTCTCTATTCACACACTCGTAATCCGATGGGACGGTAAACTGACACGACCGGGGAGAGAGATCAGGCGCAGGAGCAACGGCTTTACGTGCTTTCCGAGGCACGGGGGTGAGACACCGCCAACTTACTGACTCCGGGCAAGTACTGAGAATTTCCTGACGGAAAAACTCAATAATTATTCGAACCCAGGACCTCCTGATAAGCAGTCGCACTACTACAACCACTAGACCAACGAGGCAGTCCAAAGTCAAATATGTATATATATTGTTACGCCGCGCTCAAATCAGCGCACTAGCGCCATCTAGTGTCAGGAACGAGAGCGAGGGGAGCTTTGCAGTAAATGACATCACAAATCTTTCGACCGACAGCGCCACCCGAAGAACTAAGTTTATGGAAAATCTACACTCGAATACTCGTTGCCTGGCGCGCATTTACCTGAATGTTCGGGACGCTTCTTTGCTAATTATATAAATAGGCGCTGCAAGATGCGATCGAGACAGAGAGTTGAACTCAGCGACACAAGCGAAGCTTCGGAGCGGAATTAAGTGAATTAGTGTGTTTAATTATTAGTGTTTTTAGTTTTAATTTGTGTAAAGTCAATTAAAGTGTTAATTTAGGTAATTTTATAGGCAATTTTTATTGTCACGAACCTCAAGCTCGTAACAATTGGTGTCAGAAATGGGATAAAATAATGCCGATTTTACCTAAGGAGGAAACGGAGGGTGTCCGTACCCGAAGTCAACGCCAGCAGGAGACGGACCAACGAAGATTTGGTGGTGCAACGCCGCAGACGTTGGAGGGCCAGCCACCGGCTGCAGGCCCATCGGTAGCTCCTACATCTGCTGCACCTGACTTAGGTGCTCTGATGGTGATGCTGCAGGAGCAGGCTCGCCGACAGGAAGAACAGGTTCGTCGGTTGGAAGAGCAGCTGCGGGGCGGACAAGAGGAACAGGTGCATCGTTTGGAAGAGCAGCTGCGGGGCGGACAAGAAGAACAGGTTCGTCGTTTGGAAGATCAACTGCGGGGCGGACAAGAGGAACATGCCCGTCGGTTGGAAGAGCAAATGCTCCTCATGAAGGATCTTCACGCTACCTTCGGGAAGGAGATAAAGGAGGTGAAGGATAAGGTTGCTCAACATGACAACCGATTGTAGGAAGCTGAAACCCGAATCGACCAAGTAAACAATCGGGTTGACAACGTAATGGCTGACATGAAGAAATCACTGGACGAACTCAAACTTGGAGATGGAGCTACAGCTCCCGTAGTAGCTACAACACCTTCGCTACGTGGGTTCAAGGTGCCACCGTTCGACGGTACCTCTTCCTGGTCAGCCTACAAAATCCAGTTCGAGGCTGTTATGAAAGCGAACGGCTGGAATAAAAGTCAGGCCATGACTGCTCTCACACTAGGCCTGCGCGACCAGGCCTTAACAGTTCTGGAAGCTCTCGGTGAGGAAGTGACTTATGAGCAACTCCTTGAGGCATTGGAGGCGAGATATGGCGACGCTCACCTGGAACACGTCTTTCGTGCGCAGCTTAAAGATCGCGTGCAGCGCATCAACGAAAACCTGCAGCAGTAGGCTCTAGAAGTGGAGAAGCTGGTGCGAAAAGCATATCGGTCTGTACCTGCGCTCATTGAAGGGAACCTGGTGCAGACATTCATCGACGGCATCCACGACCTGGAAGTCAGAGCTGCTGTGAGACTCGGGCACCACGAGACGCTTAAGGACGCCTTGGCCCATGCACTGGAAGTGGAAGCCGTGCGGCAGGATCATCGTTCCCATCGCGTCAGTGAGGTAGCAGCAGCTACAGTTCGCGACCGCAACAAAGGATACAGCCCTAGGTGCTATGGCTGTGGGAAAAGGGGCCATCTTCGATCCAGCTGCCCTAAGCGAACCGCAGAAAGGGAAAGTGAACGATATCAGGAGGGTAGTGCAGCTAACGGCACTGCCTGGCGGCGACAGGATCATCGTTCACATCACGCTGGGGAGGTTACAGCAGTTACGGTTCGCGACCACAATAAAAAATACAGCCCTAGGTGCTATGGCTGTGGGGAAAGGGGCCATCTTCGGTCCAGCTGCCCCAAGCACACCCTAGGAAGGGAAGGTAACCGGTCTCAGAAAGGAAGTGCGGCTAACAGCACCGCCCAGCAGCAGCAGGAATACGACTTTACTATCAGACACTGCAGCGGGAAATCTCACGGCAACGCAGATGCATTGTCAAGAAGACCTAGTCCTGAAGATTGCAACCATTGTAGTAGGCCAGAGAGTAAGGAAGTGGTATCCGTGAGGATGCTCAGGACAGACCACCTCAGCAACGGGTGGAAGGACAGCCTACGACATGCACAGCAGGAAGATCCGGACATCAAGCCGATTCTGGGATGGATGAAGGCCCGTGCTACCAAGCCTAAGTGGAGGGACGTCGCAGCGATGAGTTCAACCACGAAAAGCTATTGGGCCCAATGGGACAGCTTGCTGATTCAGGATGGGGTCCTGTGCCGTCAATGGGACGATGGTCGAAGAGACAGCTGTCGTTTGCAAATGGTTGTCCCTAAAGCTAAAGTGCCGAATGTTCTACAGCTGTGCCATAATGGTCGTTCAAGAGTCCATCTGGGAGTTAAACGAACTCTACTGAAGGTTCGAGAACAGTTTTACTGGGTCCATTATCGTGACGATGTCGAGGATTGGTGTCGTACATGTACAAGTTGTGCGCCCGTGCGGGGACCTCAGACACGTAGTAGAGGAGCACCGAAATTGTACAATGTTGGTGCACCACGGGATAGAACAGCCCTTGACATTGCGGAGCCGTTACAGAAAGGCGCAAGAGGGACTCCTAAGATTGTCCATGTGGATCGCTTGGCGCGTTACTATGGGGCCGATAATGCTCGGGACGAGCATGTCTTAGGAGGGGGCAGTGTTACGCCACGCTCAAATCAGCGCACTAGCGCCATCTAGTGTCAGGAACGAGAGCGAGGGGAGCTTTGCAGTAAATGACATCCCAAATCTTTCGACCGACAGCGCCACCCGAAGAACTAAGTTTATGGAAAATCTACACTCGAATACTCGTTGCATGGTGCGCATTTACCTGAATGTTCGGGACGCTTCTTTGCTAATTATATAAATAGGCGCTGCAAGATGCGATCGAGACAGAGAGTTGAACTCAGCGACACAAGCGAAGCTTCGGAGCGGAATTAAGTGAATTAGTGTGTTTAATTATTAGTGTTTTTAGTTTTAATTTGTGTAAAGTAAATTAAAGTGTTAATTTAGGTAATTTTATCGGCAATTTTTATTGTCACGAACCTCAAGCTCGTAACAATATATATATATATATATATATATATATATATATATATATATATATATATATATATATATATATATATATATATATATATATATATATATATATCGATCGGGTTCCCGCCTTGTCGTAGCGGGGGGGCTTAGTAGCCGTGGCTTGGTCTCCCGCGGTGAACAAAGAGGAACCCAAATGGCTGGTCCGAGGTGGAGGGCCGGCTCGAGGTGGCCACTCCGAGTGGGCTTGGGAAGCCCGCTTCGGATGTGTGTTGGTGGACTGCGGTGAGAGGTGTGTCCTCCCCACCTACCGCTGCAGCCGAGGTGGAGTCGCGGAGGAAGAGGAGTGTTGGTATGGCGATGCGCCACTCGCCCTATCCTCCGCGACTCAAACGGGACCGCACCGTTGATGCGGTGGTGGTGGGGCTGCGGGGGGAGAGGATTGTCGGTATTGCGAGGCGCCGCTCTCCCTACCCTCCGCAGCCGAATCCTGGTTGGCGGCGGAGCCATAGACCAGATCCGCCGCTGGGGTCGGGAATGCTAGTACTTCTTAGTGCTCGTTTTTCCTGGCCCCATGGCCTTCTTGCATTGGACGCGGGGGCGTCCGTTGCGCAGATGAAATTGGAGGCCGAGAAGGAAGGCGCCCCATGGGTTCTGGTGCGCCTTACCTGTGAAGGTGAACGGGGAGGAATATTCCTCTCCCGAGTAAGTGCTGCCATGGGGCGGCAGGCGCTGGTGGGGCTGCGGATGTGTGCGAAAGCGATCCCGTGGCCCTGCAAATAAGCGACAAAGGTGGAACACCATGGGGTTTTAGTCGGTGCGAGTCCGACATAACCCGTCCTTGCCCCCGCGATGCGGGTATGCGTAGGCATTTCCCCATGTTAAAAAAAAGGGTGCTCCAGGCCCCGCACCCCGCTTCATGGTGCAGGTGTTGGACACGGCGGCGGCACGTCAGCGGCGAGGGACCGCGTCTGTACGCGGGCGTGGTCGTGGACGTGGCCGTGGTCGTGGCCGAAGCGTGGGTTGGTTGCGTGGAGCACCCTATGAGCAAACCTTCCTGAACGACACGGATTTGCCCTTAGATATTCAGCGGCAAATCCGTGATTATTCCATTAGGAGGGAGAGGCATGAAAGAAGAAGGATACCTGCAAATCAGAAAGAGGAGAATAAGAGGGAGGATGAATCGGAATGGGATGAAAATGATAGTTTTGAGTGGCGAGGGATGAACGAGAGGAATGGCAGGCAATGCCATTTTGTGCCAGAACAGACTGGGCCTACCGTCTCGATTCAAGATCCATATGAGGCCATGCATGCCATCTGGACAGATGACATCATGGCCCATATTGCTGACGAATCGAACCGGTATGCCGAGTCGCTTTTGGCACAGCAGCATTCAGGTTTCATGAGAGATTGGTTTCAGACCAATTTACATGGAATTTGGACGCTAATGGCATTTTGGATCATGCTTGGCATTATTAGAACTGCAAGCACCCACTACTGAGGACCGACGTATTTTAATTTATTTTAACGCGGCATTTCATTTGGCCGAGGGGACTGACCGTAATAATCCGCTGCACCCAATGGGTCCCATTATCGACCATTTGAATGCCAAGTTCCAGGAGTTATACCAGCTGGACCGGAACATATGTTTTGATGAATCGCTAACTCTTTGGAAAGGGCCAGTTAGGTTTCAACAATACATAAGGTCCTAGGCAACCCGGTTTGGTATAAAAACCTTCGAACTGTGCGAGTCGGCCACAGGATACCTTTGGTCGTTCTTCGTGTATGCGGGCCGCGAGACAGGGAGTAGTGTACCGGCCAGCGTGTCCTCTTTGTTGAAGGTCATTCGATCTGTCCTCAACCGGGGGCACACGCTGTTCATGGATAATTGGTTCAGTTCCCCCTCCCTGGCTCGTTGGCTAAAACGACGCAACACGGACTGCGTCGGTACCCTGCGGCCGACTCGCAAAGGGGTTCCAGAAGCCTTCAAACGTGCACCCTTGCAGGAAGGGCAATTTATTGCCCATGCGTCCAACGACGTCATGGTTGTTGCGCTACAAGATCGCAAGCGAGTGACTTGTATCTCAACATACCATGGCGTCTCGCAACAACTATTTGCCGGACGTTCGGGACACCCTGCAGAATGCAAGCTCGATTTGATAAAAGATTATAATCGGGCCATGGGGGGAGTTGACCGCCTTGACTCGATGCTGGAGGCCTATCTAGTCGAGCGGAAACAATGTTTGAAATGGAACCAGAAAGTTTTCAAACGCCTTTTGAATATTTCCATTCAAAACGCAAGGGTCATTGTTGAGAAATCAAACAACACCAAACTCGATGCCGTAGCGTTTCGGTTGGCTCTGGTTGACAGCATTATGAAACACCATCTCAACATGGTACCTCGCCCACCAAGACCTGCTCAACACCAAAAACACCCTACCTTTCCAGTACAGAGGCTGACAGAGCGCCACTTCCTTCGCCGCATACCCATTTCAGGAATGGGAGATGCGGCCGTGGAACAGCGAAAGAACTTCATACGACGTACTTGCGTGTGGTGCACGTACCACCACCACCGTAAAACACTGACGTCGTATGAGTGTGAGGAGTGTGGGCTGGCGCTCGGTCTGAATAAGTGCTTTCGCGAATTTCATGAAACTCCGTAAAGGTATTTACGGAGTTTTGTGAAATTCGCGGAGTGTGATTGGCATTGTTAATGGCAGGGTTACAAAGGAGCACACAGTCCACCTGATGGTAAGTGGTTGGTGTGGCCCATAGACCTATGAGGAATACCTAGTTTCCGGTAAAAAGGGTCAAAGGCTCTCCAGTTCCTTTAGGGTGATAAACGAGCACACAGTCTACCTGATGGTAGGTGATTGCTGTGGCCCATAGACATCTACATCTATTCCCCCGTGAGGACTAAGATGGAAGACCTCGTTTCCAGTAAAAAGGGTCTCCGGTCTCCTCTACCTCAGCGGTATCGAGCTTGTATTCTGTGAGAGCGTGGTCCTTACCTTTTTCTTCCTTCTATTTTTTTTAATAGTTTACGGTGAAAAACGAGCACACAGTCCACCTGATGGTAAGTGGTTGAGCACACAGTCCAACTGATGGTAAGTGTTTGTACTGGCCTTTTGACATCTACATCTATCCGTGACCTGTGAGGACTAAGATGGAATGCCTCGTTTCCAGTAAAAAGCGTCTCCGGTCTCCTCCTCGTCCTCAGTAGTGGGTTCAAGAAGGATATGAATGGGTATGAATGTTGACTGAAAGAATGTGGACTGAAAGAATGTTTTATTTGAAAAGAAAAATTGTACAAAAAGGGTTATTATAATAATAAATGAATACATAAATGAAAATAACCCCGGTGAATGAGGTGATCGCCACCATGCCGGTTCTATAAAAATTCATTCAGAAATTGAATGTAAATTCAATATAAAATCATTACAAAAAGTCAAACAACTGAGTTTGATTATTGCCGGCTACATTGCAAAAAATTATCGATAAATATACCAGCGACGCCACATCACTATTTGCTCCATACATTTGTTCAAATATTTTTTATTTCTTGTGTTTTGTATTTTGTGCATTGAATTGTATATGTTTATTTACATAATAATAAAAATGTACTTTTCTAAACATATTTCATTTGTGTCACACATATTAGAGTGTGTGTTATATGTGAATTTATGCTGAAAAACTTCTGTTTTCGTGGTTGAGTAAGAAATGTGTTATTTTTCCATTTTCATTTATTTTTACTGTATAATGTAAATAAAAAATAATTAAATTACATGTTTCAAATAATTTGGTGTTGTATTTATTTCAAAATCACAAAAAATATTAGAGAAATAGTGTTTCAAAATTCATATTAGAATTTCGGAAAACAAGGGTTATGTGTTTGATTCCTATTTATTTGTTTTTTTTTTTTTGTATAGGTTACGAATAAAAACGCGTAAAAACATAAAAATATATTTATTTCAAACATTTTCATATAGATTTCTTGAAAAACAAACTGGTAGAAATTATTTTATTAATATTTTCGTGGCTAAAAGTGGAGTATTTACTACTACTATGCTTTTTAAAGGGTAATTTATGAATTTTATTACTATATCTAACATCCAGAAATTATTTTATTTGATAGTTTATACATTCAAGACGAATTCCTGTAAGTTTTATTCAAAAATATTGTCTTAAAGTGAAAATATAGCAGAATTTGCAAGTTAGGGAAAATTTTTCATTTGCCGCCATTTTAAGGCCCCGAGCGAACGGGAGTATAACATGTCGCGAGCTGTCAGAGCTTACAGGTTAAAAGCAAACAGCTAAGTTAATGTGACAGCTTTATTTATTTAAATTTGGCTTATGGCAAATACATACTACGCATACAACAAAGTTTCTACAAATTCTACCAAAACATTGCCACTGGTAAAAAATTAAGTCATGTTTTTAACTAAGTAATGTCAAAGTAACGTTTATGAATAACAAAATTTTAAGCATTGTTTAAGGCTTAATTAGTTAAGTAATGCTTAAGATGTTGATTAACGAGATTTTATGAATAAGGCCCTTCCTTAGTCATCAGAGTTGAACGGATCTGCACTTTGATTCTTAATCGACGATAGATATAGTCCACGGGCCGCAACATTCATTTACCGTCAGGTGGACTGTGTAATCGTTTGTTACTCTAATACTATAAAAAATACCAGAGCTACCTACCCAAACGGAATCCTAGGCAACACAAACCTCCTACCACCTATTAGAAGCTAACAAGCTACAAGGTTAAAATATTTCGAAGATATGTTAAGTTTGCCAACACTCAGTGGGGTAGTGCGGCCGACATTTCCTTGTCCTAAAACTCTACTACTACTTTCAGAAATGAGAGTAGACCTGAGCCCAACATTTGGACATATATAGTGTTGCGCGCCATAATTAATGCCTGGTACATGGCGGGTTATTCTTAGCGCCATCTAGTATCAAGTAGCAGAAATAGGAACGTCAAGATCTTTCTTGATAATTAACTAGTGCTATTTAGTACTGAGTGCCGTGTAGTAGCGGTTGAGAATATCCACTTCCCCATATCTGCCCGTGGGTGTCGTAAGGGGCGGCAGAGGGAGACAGGCAGGAGATGGGCAGCAGCATCTTCCTAATAAACACAATAATAAAATAAAAAACTGCGGTTGCCAACCCGCTCGCCAAGCGTGGCAACTATGGCAAATATCCCCCCATGAGTAACGACGCAAACAAACGGCCCCCAGTCCCCGGCGGCCCCGCTATTCCTGGCTACGGTGGCGACCATGGTAACGGCGGGGCAAGGGGTGCTAAGAATCTCCGGTATAGGTTCGGTTGCCACCTACGACGACTCGACCTGGCAACATAAAACGCACGCACCCTGAGGACTAACGAGAAGATACTGGAGATGAAAGAAGAGGAAGACAAGTTGCACTGGCATATTATTGGATTATCCGAGGTCCGAAGAGAGGGGGAAGACACGGTAATCCTCGAGTCCGGCAACTTGTTCTATCACCGGGAGGGCGATCATCTGTCCAAAGGAGGTGTCGGATTTATCGTCCACAAGTCTCTTGTCAACAACGTTGTAAAGATTGGGAGTGTGTCGACGAGGGTCGCGTACCTGATACTCAGAATCACCTAACGGTGTTCTCTGAAGGTCATTCAGGTTTAAGCACCAACCTCGACACATCCCGATGAGGAAGTGGGAGTAGCCCAGAAGCCATGCCAAAATATATTAAAAACGTGTTTTCCACGTTCCGTTTCAGACTACGAAAAACTTGTTCATTCATCATGTGGTTTATGAATGTTCAAAATAACTAATTTCTGTTTTTATAACTTATCTATTTATGATATTAATTTATGATTAGATACGATTTGAATGGTTTTATACTATGATGTGGAAAGAAAAATAAGTATAAAGACCTTATCAAACGGCTGTTATAACCTCAAAATTCTTTTTTAAGAGCATTTTTCCCTGGCCCCTAAATGAAAATATGATAAGTTATTATGTTATTATAAATAATAATTGTTTTTATACAACAGTCGTTGTAGGTAGACGCGACCTGTTAAAGGAATGAAGTGACAGGTCAATCAATGTATGGAAAGTGGGCATGATACTTTGGAGAAGGGCAACGGAACCGGGCCTGCAGCTGGCCGACTTTATGGTGAAGGAGGGACGCTTTTTGATGAACTCTTTCCTACAGAAGTGGTTCCTACGGTTCGACAAAAAATGTGATTGACTTCATTATGACGACCAGACGCCAACTGTTCAGTGATGTCTCAGTGATCGCAAGGGTGAAAACTGGCAGCGATCACCAAATGGTTAGAGGCACACTGAACCTAAACGTTAAGTTGGAGAAGTCTCGCCTAATGAAGTCAACGCTCGTCCCCCTCGTGCTCTGATCCAGAACCCCGAAACATTTCAGATCGAGTTACCCGCTTACCGCTTACGCTAACCGTTAACCGCTTTTAGTGCCTAGAAGATTGCATTGCGGTGGACGATGTGAATGAAAAGCTCGTGGAAACTGTCCATGCGTTTGGAGCTAAGTTCTGCAAGACCCGCCGCAGAAGATCACAAAAACTCTCCGATCACACTCTTAATCTCATGGCTGTTAGAAAGGAGACGAGGCTGCAATCGTCAACAGATTTGACAGCATACGGGCAACTGAACAGGTAGATCTCCAAATGCATGCGGCGAGACTTACGCAACTTTAATATTGCTCGTATTGAAGAAGCGATCGAGCGGAACCAGGGCTCCAAAGTCTTTGCCAGAGATCTATCTGGCAGTAAGAGCCAACTGTCAAAGCTGAATACTGAGCGTGGCAGCGTCGTTTCCTGGACAGCTGAGATTCTGAGTGAGATTGAGAGGTTCTATGGGCAGCTGTACACATCATCGTCGGAGCCACACGCAAGTGTGAGTAACGATCCAAGAGCATGTCGTATTCGACACTATTCCGATGATATCCCGGACGTCAGTCTGAGCGAGATTAGAATGGCTCTCCAGCACCTTAAAAACGGCATGTCTCTGGGCGAGGATGGAATTACAGCGGAACTTCTGAAAGCGGGTGGAAAACCGGTACTTGAAGTCCTTCAGAGGCTCTTTAATTTCGTCCTCCATGGTGGCACCACTCCGAAGGCGTGGAGCAGAAGTGGTCTTGTTCTTTTCAAGAAAGGTGACAACGCCCTCTTGAAGAGCTACAGACCGATACCCCTTCTGAGCCGCGTCTACGTGCTGTTTGCGAGAGTCATTACGAATCGTCTGGCACGCAGACTCGACGACTTCCAACCTCCCGAACAAGCCGGTTTCTGGAAAGGCTTCAGTACCATAGACCACATACATACTCTTCGGCAAATAGTATAGAAGTCCGAAAAATACAATCTGCAGATTTGCCTGGCTTATGTGGACTATGAGAAAGCTTTTGATTCCGTCGAAATTTGGGCGGTGCTACAGTCTCTTCAGCGGTGCCAAGTTGACTGTCGGTATATCGAAGTGCTGTGTGTGTGTGTTTGTATAGTAGGGCTACGATGGCCATCCGAGTACAGAACCAGAGTACGAAACCTATCCAACTGCAGAGGGGTGTAAGACAGGGTGACGTTATTTCCACGAAACTCTTACCGCTGCATTGGAAGACGTTTTCAAGCTGCTGGACTGGAAACGATACGGGATTAACATCAACGGCGAGTTTATCACTCACCTTCGATTTGCCGACGATATAGTACTTATTGCAGAATCGCTGGAGAACTTAAGCACTATGCTCAATGACCTCAATAGTGCCTCCCAACGGATAGGTCTTAAGATGAACATAGACAAAACAAATCTATCTGTCTATGTCACACCTATGCCGGTCGTTGTTGGGAGCACTAAGCACGAAGTTGTTGACGAGTACGTTTACCTGGGAGAAATAGTCCGACTAGGTAAGTCCAACATCGACCGAGAGGTAATTCGATGGATTCAACTCGACTGGGCAGCGTTAGGGAAATTACGCCACATCTCCTCGTCAGGTATACCTCAAAACCTGAAAACTAAGCTGTACACCCGGTGCGTGTCGCCAGTGATAACCTACGGAAGAGAGACGTGGTCGTTCACTGTTGGCCGTATGAGGACGCTCAAAGTCGCTCAGCGAGCTATGGAGAGAGCTGTGCTCGGGGTTTCTCTGCGTGATAAACTTAGAAATGAGGATATCCGCAGTAGAACCAGAGTGACCGACATAGCCCAACGGATTAGTAAGCTGAAGTGGCAATGGGCCGGCCATATAGCTCGAAGAATCGACAACCGTTGGGGAAAAAAGGTTCTCGAGTGGCAGCCTACTACCGGTAGGCGAAGTGTAGGGCGACTCCCACTAGATGGAGTGATGACCTGGTAAGACATGCAGGAAGTCGATGGATGCAGGTTGCTCAGGACCGTGCTTTGTGGCATACCTTGGGGGAGGCCTATGTTCAGCAGTGGACTTGAGAAGGGCTGTAATGATGATGATGATGATGATCTAGTACGGAGTAGCAGAACTAGGAGAGCTTTCTAGAAAATTCGATGATGATGACTTTCGATATTCTAATCGAAAATTCTAGATGTTTCAGTCGAAAAGGTCCTATATAAGCAAAGACTATATAACCACTTGACTGCGCATACAGTGCCCCGACGCTCGAAAACTATTAGTATTTTGTCGCCTATGCATCGCCTATGGTACTATTAACCATTTTAGTATTGTCCAAGTGTTAGACCTGTGTGTACGCTAAATTAATGCAATTTTTTATAACTTTTATCCAATTATAATGCATCAAAATGCCTTCATGCGCGGTGAAGTGGTGTGGGAAACATTCCAGGAGAGATTTCCAAAAAGAATGGAGTAACTTTTCATTGCTAAGTTTATTTATATATTTTTTAAAATATGAAAATTATTTTTGATTAATTCAGATTATGAGCCACCGCAGGGGTCTATCTAAAACGGTGGCCGGGTAAATAACGACGTGGTTGAGTCGCGCGTTGATGTCTTTTGGAAAAGTCTCGTTCTATTATTAGACAATTCTAATGCTTCTATCTCTTTCTTTCCCTTTGTACGTTTATCGTAAACATTAGTACTTACTGTTACATTTAATAGCTGAAAGTCGATATCGAAAATAATAAAATTAAAATGAATAAAAATATTATTCAATTCACTCACTGTGAAAAAATACTTATCTACTTTTAACCGTCTTCAGAAAAAAGAGGAGGTTATCAGTTTGTCGGTATTTTTTCCTAGTTAAAGTTTATAGTTACCTAATTAAATTACTGTTAATATACTCTTATTACTGTACACTCATCGACATTTTATGATAAATCTTTTGCTGTTCTTGGAGTAAGACTCTGGAACTCCTTATCCTAGTCCATTAAAAGTGCTCAATCTTTAAATGTGTTCAAGAAACAAATTAAGGAACACTATTTGTCTCTTTAACTCCTCTCTCTTCCTCCTCTTAGTTATGGTCACTAATATACCTTAAGTATGTTGTCACTTTATAGTATATAAGTTGTATTTTTTTGTCTAATTTAGTACACCCTACCCGTTAATCTTATTTTTATTAATTTCCTCTTCTGGGTCGTCTGGAAGAGATTGCTATGTAGCAATAAGACCGCCTTTTGTTTTTCCCTCATTGTTTGTTCATTATTTGTTATATTTATGTTTTGTTGGTGTACAATAAAGAGTATTGTATTGTATTGTATTGTTAAATTAGTTCGATTGGTGTACCAAATCAGAACGGCTTACAATTGCAAAAGGACACTAAAGACAAGTTATTGTACGGATCTACTACAATAATAGATATTTGTCGTCGTTGTAAAATTTTTAATAAGAGGGCGATCAATGAGAGTGGTTCAAAAGTGCTGTCTCCAAAATATAATACTAATTATTTTATGAGAATGGTTTTAAAATCTCTGATTAGGTATTACTGATTCCCGTATATTCATTTTCATCAATTTGAAATAGAATCAACAAATCATTTAATTGAATTAGCAAGATGCATAATTTACAAATATGTAGACGCTTGTTTATATTTTTTTACAAAGAACAATCAGGACCCTTAAACTTTAATTCGAAATAAATATAACAAATTAATTCATTTCAAAAATCAATAATAATAAAATAAATACATATTTTCGTTGAAACTGATTGATTTTGATTAATAAATTGAATATTATTTTTATGATTTTAATTGAGTATTTTTCATAATGATAAAATCCATTTTATCGATAACGTAGTGAGTCGTGTGTTTAGAAGAAATCTGCCTATACGCTCTCTAGTGGTTATATTCTCTATGTATATAAGACTCGTTTTGACCACGACCCGAGTCAGTATTGAATTGGCAACACAAGCGAAGACTTCAAAGCAGGTATATCACCTGTGAACTAAAGTGTTAAGTGTGATTAATTATTAATATGTATTAAGTTTTAAATAGTGTTCGGTAATTTAAGTGTCAATTTTGTTAATTCAGTCTGCAGTTTCTACTGTCACGAACCCTAAGTTCGTAACAATAGGCTGTAACTTTAACGTTCCATTACAGAGAAAAGCATCAGTGCCTTTCGCAAATTAGTTCATTTTCTCGGATTTTATGCGCACAACAAGGCTTCTCGAGTTAGACCTAGCGACCGTACTTGTGAAAACGTGTACTCGTACAACACAGTCACAATGTTCAGTATAGTTAGCCAGACCGGTGACGGGAATCAGCGTCAGAGATTCAGAAACACCAGATTCGCCTCTCAAACAGGACATAATAGGAGAGACCCATGTTCAGCAGAAAGGTTTTTCTAATTGAATACGGGTGACTTGAGTTTAAGAATCAAAATGTATATGCGTTGTTAACCATTAGGACTTAAATGTAGTGCTTAGTTTTAGGATCTCCAAGTCTCTACACACCATAATACCACATTATTATGCTGCTGTTTCACGCTGTAAGACCCTGGTTAAGTCCACCCATTCGTGCTGCAGCTATAATAGCTGCAACGTGACTCTAACATGTATTAAAATATATTTAAATTTATATACACATAATGTATGAAATTACTATTGGTTCTTCCATCACAAGTTATTTTTTCTTGTGAAGAAAAAAAATACTGTACTTTTCTCATCGCTGTAAATGCATTTATTTCCTTTACAAAATATTTTTGATTTGTTGAAAATAATTTTAGGTCGTTACATTCAAGGAGTACATTTTATAGGTAAAATTTATAAAATTTATGTTGGTTCCGACAATATACATCATTAAACAAATATAATCATCATTATTGTCATTTTTTCTTTCACTAGATCAATTTTGCCTTTTCTTAAGGAATGCCACAAATCACGGCCCTAAGCGAACTGCGTCTATCGACTTCCTCTATATCTTGTCAGGTATTCACTCAATAGTGGGGTGCCGCTTTGCACTTTGCTTAAGTATACGAACCTTTCATTTAACACATTTCTTCACCATCGGTTGTTGAACCATTCCTCGTCACCAGTAAAAAGGGTCTCCGGTTCTTGTCACTCTAGATATGAAACATAGCAGCACCAGCACTATGCTATAACAATACGCTAGTATTCTGTGAGAGCGTTGTCCTTCCCTTTTTGAGCTGACCTATTTGCGCTGCATTGTGACTCAACCACACATTTCGGGAACATCGGTTTTGATCATTGCAAATATTGTATAAATTCTCTGTCTGTTTTATCCCGTGGATGTCGTAAGAGGCAAAGGTGGGAAACAAATCAGGAGGTACGAAGGAGCGTCTTCCTAATAACGACTCGTAACCTGCTCGTTAATCGTAGCAGCTATGGCAAATATCCCCTTATGAGGCATTATATGAGGGAGGCCTATATTCAGCACTAGACTTTAGTAGATTTTAATGGTACGAGTTACGGTAGCTCTATCTGTTTTAAGAGTTAGCGTGTGAATGTGTTATCATTTTGTATGCAGTTCTTTGCCTGTATCTTTATTTTAAAAAAAATCTCAGTCTCTGGATTTCGTTACCTTTCTCTCGTTCGTTGATCCATAATTATTTTTATATTTGCGCTAATACTACACGTTAATTCGTAAAAGTGTAGTATTCATTTGTACTGTATCGTGTATCCGTAAAATTAATTCACTGGTACAGTCCATTAATTATTCTTTTTTTATAGGAAAAGGGTGACAAGCAAGCACACAGTCCACCTGATGGTAAGTGGTTGCTGCGGCCCATAGACATCTACATCTATCCTCGTCTACGAATTAAAATGCAGATGCGTTGTCAGCCTTGAGGACTAAGATCGAATGCCTCTTTTCCAGTAAAGAGGGTCTCGGGTTCTCTACACTCACCATACAAAACACAGCAGCTATTTGACGCTGGTACTCTGTGAGAACGTGGTCCTTCCCCGGTCGAGCCGATTCATTCGTTCTACAACTATACAATTAATATAGCTGCAGCATGACTCTACCACATAAAAAACTATTCTATCAGTCCTTTGTCATATTCTTGAACAGCTATTAGGAAAAAATCTTCTAGGGTGCTCAACTAAAAGTAATGACCTGCTTAAACTTGTAACGTCGGTTGATATGAGTTTAGTTAATACTAACTTTCCTTTCCTTTTCTCTCCTTTAGCTCCTATAAAAGTTCACTGCTGAACATAGGACCTCTCATACAGTTTGCCTAATAGGAGGGACTCTGCCATAGTTGACACGACTTATTATCAAGAACATGCTGCAGTTCATCACCTGTTGCAGTTTCACTTTGTCGACTCTCATGACACCCACGAGTCGATATGAGACAGTAGATATTCACACCGCCACTACACAGTTTAAAATATCCAACAATGGATTTAAAATGGTTGTGATGGCAAAATTTATTAGGATAATACCATCGACTTTCTGTATTTTTTTTTCTAATAGCTAATATACGAGTAACAAGCTGTAATTCTGATAGAGTTTCGGTTAATTTATTTCGATCAGATTTCTAGCGCGCTGCTTATTCGTTACTTTTTAGATTTACATTAATAGGATTAAAAGTATTTATACGTAGATTAAGCAAAGAAAATACATTTGTTTGTTTGTTTGTTTGTTTTCATTTGACGTGGGTCTTTAATTATAGTCACTCATCGCTTCAGTGTTAGTAACTTGACCGCGCATTTCAAAAATTACCTTCCTGATCCCCATCTCGCTAAACCGTGTGTGTTGAATTCCACAAGGTTTAGATATTTGTGAAGTATATTCACAGCGTAGCGGCTGTTCCCGTTGCTTTTTTTATCCAGCCAGATTATTTCACCGGTCGGTAGCTATGGAACAAATGTCACCCTGATGACCAATATCGACTTGATGAATAATGTCACCCTCATGTCTAATGGTATCTGGATAACTAATGTTATTCTAATAACAAATGTCATCCTGAGGACAAATGTCACAGAAAGGATCAATGTTACCCTGAAGACAATGTCACCCTGATGACTAAGTCACCCTGATGACTATTAAAACACCCTCATGACCCCATATAATCAATGTTACCCTGATGACTAATGTCACTCTGTTGACTGTTATGTTGACTATAATGGCCACGTCTACGTTCCGTAGATTTCTACTGGGCCATCGTCTGTTGTAACATCGAGGCGTTAAATTTATTCGAGTCCATTGTAGCAAAGTCCCTGAATTCATTTTAGTAAACTATGATAAAATCGTCTGCTGGTGACGAAGGTTAGACGTTGTTAGAAAGGAAATTATATTGGCAATCACTTGAGCGGAAAAGGGTAGCCTTCTCGACAATTTCGATAACTAAAATGTCCTATATTTGTTTCATTAATCTTGTTGTTTTTAATGGGTGTTAACCAGTACTAGGAATTACGAATTTGACTGATATAATTTCATGCATCTATATATTCACATAAAATTGAAATGTCTGTCTGTAATATCGAACTGACTTCTACAAACTCAGAGGGTTGTTTGCATGCTGTAAAGACATACGCAACTATTTTTAAATGTTTGTCTATATTTCTGTTCGGGCTAGTCTTAGGACATATATTGAATGTATACAAAGACAGCACGCATTCATAGTGTTCTTACATTGTATATTTTCAGAATGTGTAGCAAATAAAATTTTCAGAAAATATACACGATTCCTGCGAACTAGTCGCGTATACTTTCTAACGCTAATTCAGTAAAATTAGTTAAGAGATTATACATGGCTAGAATCAACATGTTCTGATATTGTATACATTTAGAATGTAAACGCGTAACAAGTATTAGTAAAGTATACAAGCTCAGAAATTTACTAAGTAAATGTCATTATACGAGTATTAAAAAATATGCAACAATTAGTTATCAACTAATCATGTAGTTATTACTTTATGGCAATTTAACAATACAGTTAATTGACAATTTGACACATACTTTTTTTACGGCATTCATTGCCATAATTAAAATATAATTATGTGTACTTTATACATGTCGTAGGATAATAATGCGATAAACCGAATTTTCGGAAAAATCTATGGTTATCCCGAAGACACGGATAATTAGATTAGATTGGTCGAATCATTTCGACAGATTATAAAATTGAATCAGCACGCCCCGACTCCACGTAGTCTTGTCTGCCCCACCCCTGGAATGTTTTTGTTAATCTGTAGACGCGGAGGGAAAGCAGCCACCGCTTGGTGTGCTCAGCAGAGTGGGACAGTATTTCATGCCGGCACACCGCCTGCAACTTTACAAGGCGCAGGCTCGGCCGCACATGGAATACTGTTCCCATCTCTGGGCTGGGGCTCCCCAGTACCAGCTCCTTCCACTTGACGGCATCCAGCGCAGAGCGGCTCGAATCGTCGACGGCCAAGTGCTTTCCGATCGGCTCAATTCACTGGCGCTGCGAAAAGATGTTGCATCTCTTTGCATTTTCTTTCGCATATACCATACCACCTGCAATTCCCCTGGCGTTGCAATTGATCATGGGCGGCGGTGGTCACTTAACATCAGGTGAGCCGCATGCTCGTTTGCCGCCCTGTTCTATAAAAAAAACTTCCCGCAGCGCACAAGCTCTTACGGAAGTAACTTCAATGGTCAATAGACAATATATGTTATATAATCTACGTGGTATATAATATATTTATATACTATGTAGATTATATAACATATATTGTCATTATATATATATATATATATATATATATATATATATATATATATATATATATATATATATATATATATATATATATTATATACTTTCTTTGATTTTTTTATCACGGAATTATCAGGAGAGCAGGAAGTAATTATAAGTTTAAATTTAATATTGGTGTTATTTTGTT
This sequence comes from Parnassius smintheus behrii, assembly GCA_036936625.1. Lineage (NCBI taxonomy): Eukaryota > Metazoa > Arthropoda > Insecta > Lepidoptera > Papilionidae > Parnassius > Parnassius smintheus. The sequence goes on along the minus strand of JAUPFT010000026.1, from coordinate 17,124,401 downwards.
ATATATATACAAATACTATCAACACACATTAATAACATACACTCTATCGCGGATTATGCTCGATGTATGTTTAACTAGTGCAGTATGTTAAAAGTATACACGATAAAAGCGTAATGACCATGTATAGTTTCTAAAAATAGTTATGCTCATAACAAATTGAAACTATACAGTCTTCACCTCTGCGTAACTAAACCAATTGGTATGAAACTTTAAAAAGAAATAGATTGTAACACCAGGAGGGATCTTATTTTAAAACCGTTTTTTACCTTCACATTTTATTAATGTAGAATAAGGGTGACTAACGAGCACACAGTCTACCTGATAGTAAGTAGATGCTATGTGAAGTTACGAGAAAAGAATGGCCCATATACATCCAAATTTATCCTCGATTGAGAATAGAAAATACCGATGCGTTGTTACACCTGAAGTTAGATGTATATCTTAAGAGGAAATTCCTTTTGTTGAGAACGTTTAGTTTCCTTAAAAAAGGGTCTCAGGTTATGCTACTATGTTATCATACTAAAGACAGCAACATTAAGTTGCTATTTTGTGCTTTTATTGTGTGAGAGCATGGTCCTTCTCAATTCGCTATATTATGCTACAACCATAATGTAGCTGTAGCATTGCTCTACAATATTTCAAGGGTTGGTTTCCCTTTGTCACCTCAAACGACATCCGTAGCATCAAAACTATATGGGATAATGGATATTATTAAACCGATACTACACGGTCATTGATCACTACGGATTACTCGGTTCCATAAAAATTAACGCGAAAGCTTAGCCCTGAGTTACTACAGCTATTAGCAACATACTCCATATACTAAGTAATATCGGCTAAAGGTAACTGACCAACCGTTTTATTTAACATATTTCTGACGCGAAGAACTGTTTAAAACATTACAATTTTTCAAAATTGGTGTGAATTGAAAAAATAATGAAGATATTTGAGGCTTGAATAAACTAAGTGAAAATAATGATGCAATCGACCACGAATGAAAGCAGTTGAACATTGTGTAATGGAATCTGATTTTGTCAGTAATTCACACTATAATATTTGTAAAAATAAACATTTTATTTAAAATCATGTGCATTATTATGTTATTAAATGCTAGTACAATGTTGAGCTTATGGACTATATAAGTATTGTCATCTCCTACCGGGTGGTACGAGGTTTGTGTTGCCTAGGAGTTCGTCTGTGTAGGTAACTCTGGTATTTTTTTATAGTAATAGAGTAAGAAACGATTACACAATCCACCTGACGGTAAATGGATGTTGCGGCCCGTGGACATCTACATCTATTGTCGATTAAGAATCAAAGTGCAGAGGTGTTTCATTGTATGAAACACATAATTAAGCTGCTGCTAGGTATGCTGTGAGAGCTTGGTCCCATGCATTTCAGCTAAATATGACAAGACACATGACTTGAAAATTACCAAATGTTAAAGATCAAAAAAGTTGAGTACAATGTTTTCTGTTTTGTTTGACTTTAAAAAAAAATTGTAACAAAATTTAATATTCAATATTCTTAAATATTATAATATTGAATATTAAATTAATGTATCATTATTTATAATAATCTGTACAGAAAATAATTATATATTTTTATTTTTTACTTTCAGAAAAAACAACGTTCCTAAAAAGAACCCGAAAGGAACCCAGCGGGACTGCAATTAGTACACCCATATCTTTTTAAATAACAATGACGTTATTGACTCTGACTAATATCCGCTTCCTTTTAGATTACACTTACATTTTAAAGAAGAGAAAGAGTGTTCTATTATTTATACCTGATTTAACATCTTATAAATTATGAAATCATTTAAAATTTTATCAATAATATTGAGCAGCATTAGATGAAGAAAAACGTTAAAATAAAACAATTCGGCCTTTAGCTTTACATTAGCTTACTGTATCCTACCTACTTTCAGCGGTGTGCTTATTGGATTTTACACAACTTAACGCATTTTGTCAGATTTCACATAGCCGAACAATATGTTCGTCCCTAAATGGTCAGGTTTCTTCACGATGTATTTCGCCAAGCAAGTGGTGAACATAAGTTTTAAAAATTTCATTATGAATTACCGTGATACTGCTGGGAACAGACTTGGATTCTATGAGTACTATGAGATTTACGAATAGGACTTTGCTCCTGATTTTTCACGTAAAGAGAACAATTAAAACGTAGCGGCGCGTTTGTTACTCCACAAACGAAACTCACCGACGACGCCTAAATTGCGCTATCAAAGATCCGAAGTATTCCACCTTGTCCGGTAGAACACTTTTCCCGGCGGGAGATATCTTCTTTTCATTCCACGGTTAAAATATACCTTTTTTTCAAACTCGGATCCAATGACAATAAAAAATACTTGATGATTATTTCAAAATATTGTCAATCTAAGCTAAGCATAACAATGTATCTAAATAAATATCCGACCGTAGTTATTAAGTTAAAAGCTGACGAAACTATTTTAATACGGATATTTAACGAACTAGTAAAAACGATTTATTTCTGATACATAAATACTCTTTACGATCCTGACTGAAATTTATTCAGAATAAATGTTACCATAAATTAAACTGCTGGTAGTTTCTAACGTTTTATGTGCGTGTGTAATTTTAACAACTATCTTTATTAATTTTATGGTCAGACTGTCTATTATTTGAAATGTTATTATTAAAATTACGCTTTATTCCAAATTAAATTTAAAAAAAATCATAAAGGCTTCGATTTTATGCTTCGGAAACAATTTAATTATCTTCGTAGTGCATTTGAAAGTCGTTTCGAGAAAAGTAGTAATAGTAATGTCATCAACAAATTGGGACCCATTTTATAAACACAATGTTTTTTTTCTTTTAAAGGTTTAAATAATAAAAAAATTCTCTTTCGAGACCGATGTCGGAGGAAGTGTTAAAGCATATTAAGAACGATCAAGAACATGCAAATGGAATTTTACCAGCAACACTGTTATCGTCAGATTTTTTGATTTTTATTGATGATTCGTGATGCTTTCATGATATTCATCAGCAGCATTGCAGCTGTCAAAGTCTATTGCTGAACATAGGCCTTTACATAGATTGCCTCATAAGGGGGATGTTTTCTTTAGTTGCCACGTTTGGCAATTATTTTATTATTTGGAGCTGATAGGAGGATACTGCCAATCTCCTTTTTTATTTAGGCTGTGCAGTGGTGATGTAGAATTATTCACTATTATACTGTAGATGTGTAAGAGGCGACAGAGGAAATTAAACGGATGATGTATTAATAATGAAAGATATTTAATTATAAAAGCACAATAATCGCGTGGGTCGAAGGTCATACTGGCGCTATTGGGAATGAAGAAGCTGACACGGCAGCTAAATCAGCTGCAAAGTTTTCTTTAAATTTTATTAAGAGTATTGCCTATGAAAAGCCGACAAACATTCCTTGATTTGTATATGGACATAAATAGTTGCAAATATACGAAGGAATGGTGCCAGACACATGAATCCCTCCAAAAGTTACTGATAAATATTAGACCAAACTTCTATATTACACAGATTTTAACCAACCATGGATTTCATAAAGAATATTTAAATAGATTTTTATACGTGGTAGAGCCATGCTGCAGTTATATTAGTAGTATATAGTAAATTGACAAAAATTGAAACAAATTTGCTTTTAGTTACTTTCTTTTGTCCCTGTATCCTAATTAGACGTCATGACAGTAATAAACGGAGCCAAGTTTTCGGTCCACAATTCGTAGCAGCCGCGTTTATGTTCTTTGTTTAATTTTTGATGTTACTTTTTTTAAAATAAAAATAAAAATTAAGGTAATTTTATTCCTTCGCGGTGTCCTCGTTTTTTGGCTCTAGAATATCGAAAAATCATTTGATTTCGATGATTTTTTTTATAAAATCTTCATTATTTCGGCGGATTTACGAAAATAATTACAATAATAAAAAATCAAAACTTATATTGGTTTCAAGGATTCAAATGTATTTTATATAAACCACCCAGAAGTAGGACGTCGACCGGGCTTTCCTCGACAGCGCCACGTTGAGTGGCGTGGTGCTTCCCTCCCCCAACTCTCTTGCAGTCTTTTAAAAATAAGGGTAGCCCCTTATTTTTAAAAGACTGCACTGCAGGCGTAATTAAAGGCAGCTTGGATGTCTAAAGACACAGCAATAACATACTCAGCATTTAACTTGGACTATTTATTTACCTCTATTGCTTTTTGAATTGCATTTACAGTGCTTGATTGCTTCTTAATCCCCCATTGCTCGCTGCGTGCAAATTTAGTTGTTGTTATGTGATGTGCTAATCTCTGAGTTATAAGTTTTTCAAATAATTTTCCGAACACAATAATAAATCCGATGGGGCAATGGGCAGAGGTATCATTATATTCCATTTTGTTTATCTTGGGGATTATTTTTATGTATTCTTTTTCCATATCTTTGGGAAGTACATTAATCGTTCATTACTGACATAATTGTGGATGGGTACAATTTGTCAAACATAAGACATCTGGTGCTAAATGATCGGGCCCTGGTGATCTTTTTGGTGTTCATTAATTTTAAGCAGTTCAAGACTTCTTCTGTTGTAAATGAACAATCGGTTATGGTCATAGGTGTGTTACCTAATAATTTTCGCGCAGTGTTCTGATATCACAGACTGTTAGTCTCAGGAGTATCGTCTGGTCAATATTCAGTCAGGGTTGGGTTTGAAGCTAAGTAGGCTGAATTTGAGGATTCAATCACTGTAGGGGGCGGGGTGGGGGGTGGGGGGGGGTTCAAGGGGGTTTATCTGCAGTATCCTCACGGGATTGTTGAATTATTTTTAATTATTTTTTAAAATATTGGTAAATTGACCAGTTAAATATATATTCTCACGTTTCAGATCGACATGCCCAAATGACATTGACAGCTCAATGTCATTTGGGCATGTCGATCTGAAATCGAATAATCAATTTATTGTGCAAAAAGATCGATTTTAAATCGATATAAAGTGAACTGAATAGATCCAGTGAATCGATAGTTTACCCTAGAGAGTCGAGGTCGAATCTTTTTCTGTTTTAATAAAAGCTATAAAATTATTCAAAATATTAGAATGTAACCAAACTCGTATAGAATGACGCATCACAAAGCTGCTGTGTGCTCACTTTTTTTCGACTCTTTGTAATAGATTGAAGAAAAAAAATAAGTTAACTTTGTTATCCGTAGGTACTTTTTGGTATCTTTTGATGTTGTAAATAATAAACTCTGGCAGTAAATAAAAAAGATAAATTTTTGAGAAATCGATCTTTAAGACTTCGATTTTTTTGTGAATCGATTTATCGATTTGAATCGATTTTAAAAATGTGTAAATTGAATCGCTAGGCCGGCCATTTTGTTGACAGTGAAAGACATACTGTACGTCATTCCGTTGCTTCCGAATTTCAGAATTTTGGTGATGCCATAGTGAAATAATTGTGGCGGCGGAATACTGCATAATATCGCAAAGATCCTTTCTTACAAATTAAATTAATTATAAAAGTTAATATTATGATGTTATATTAAGTGAAATAGTGAGGGAAGCGAGCTTGGGACGTGGGGCACCCCGACTCGAACAGGTTAGGTTAGAAGGGGATGACGCCATTTCTTTTCGTGGTTATTTTTTATAAATCACTCAGAAGTAGGAGCCCCACGAAGCGGGGCTCCGTCGACCTGGATTCCCTCGACTGCACTACGTTGAGTAGCGTGGGGCTTCCGCCCCACAAAAAAAAGCACGTCCAGTAGGGGGGAAGTAGGGGGTAACTCTATAACTCCTCCCTCTCCTCCCCAACAGCCCTCAGCCCCTAATTCAGACAACTTAATTGTAAACTTTACCCTTCTTCTTCTTGAAAATATCTAGAACTTTCTGTCTGAATGAGTAATACAAACGGCAGAAAATTATGTATCGAATTTATTCACAAAATTATTTAAGTATCCTGAGCTTTTGATTTATGTTTCCATTTTTAATATTACAAGTTTGCTGTGACTTTTTAGGGTTACGCGACTATAAACAAAAACATTTGATAAAATAAATTAAATTTGAACATGAGATATGTGTTAACAACTGATATAAAAGTTATATTAGAGTTCACGACAGCTCTAAAATTGTTGGTAGGGTCTGAATGACGGCGGAAAAGGGAAACATTGAATGATGAGCTTTCAAAGGCTATTCAGTCATTCACATTGATCCCGCTTACCAACAGCGTAGTGTTATGCGGGGGATTTGCCACCTTTAAAAATCATTTTACCAAATCAAATGAAATTTATTGCGATGGGTTATGAGATTTTATTTCATAATCAAATATGATTTATTTCGTTAACAAACCAGGTTTACAACAACATTTTGGTAACATAATATACAATATAATATTAATATTGTAATATTATTCATTCAATGGTAATATTAAACATAACTCATAAAGGTATAATAAGGAATTGCAATAAATACAATAAAATTATAAACTTTGAAAATGCTTATAAGGATTTGATAAATACTCACATGATGTTTTTCAATGCAAATCAAAACCCAAACTATTTCGCTTACAAACTGATAGATATGATCAAGACGGAACTACTCTCTAACACTCAAATTACGCCGGTCTCTGGTTGTAGCAGAGTAAGAAAGCCATGGCTATCCTCAGGGGCACTACGATGTATAAAAGTTCAGAACAGGATACAACTACAATCAAGGACAGACCCTCTCAATATGTTATACTTAAGGCTACATTTAGAAGATTTCGTAACTTCTGCTCAGACCTAACTAAGAAATTAAAAAGGCAAATTCGGAGAAACCAAATAGCTGACTCGTAAAAAAATCTAGGATAAATGTAGATGTCTTTGGACCAGCATAAATTTACCATCAGGTGAACTGCGTGCTCGTTTGTCAGATTAAAATACACGTACACACACACACACACACACACACACACACACACACACACACACACACACACACACACACACACACACAACACACACACACAACACACACACACACACACACACACACACACACACACACATATATATATATATATATATATATATATATATATATATATATATATATATTATTTTTTTTTGTTTAAGACATATTAGTATTTAGAGTAAGTAATAAAATTGGCGAAAACGAAGAAAAGTTAAAACTTAGTCAAGGGTAAGTTTAAAAATGATCTTAAGTTGCTTCGAAAGAAAGAAAGAAAGAAGCATTTATTTGCACAGAATACAGCTGGTACTAGATTTAACAGTAGTGCATAGTTCAAGCTGTATTCTGTCTTCAATAGGCATGCGAATATTTATAATTATATAAGATAATTAAAATTCTATTATATAACAAAAATGTGAAGTTATATTATTTATTATTATTATTATATTACATTATATTTAATTTTACAAATAATCATATGCAATAGTTTTATGCTGCATGAACTCTCGTATCGTATATAAATACTTATCCACTAGCCAATTTCTTTTTTTTTTTTTTATTGGATAGGGTGACAAACGAGCACAGTCTACCTGATGGTAAGTGGTTACTGTGGCCCATAGACATCTACATCTATCCTCGATTACGAATCAAAATGCAGATACGTTGTCACCCGTGAGGACTAAGATGGTATGCCTCGTTTCCAGTAAAAAGGGTCTCCGGTTCTCTACACTCACCATACGAAATACAGCAGCATTAAGCTACTATTTCACGCTGGTATTCTGTGAGAGCGTGGTCCTTCCCCGGTCGAGCCGACCCATTCGTGCTACAACTATACTACTAATATAACTGTAGCATGGCTCTACCACGTATAAAACTAACTCTTCTTTTCTTCTTAACTTAATTTTAAAATATTTAAATGAAAGTTTCCGTAGACTCTTAGTTTACCGTTCTCGTAGACTTTTAGTTTATTAATAAAGCGGCCAAGAGCGTGTCGGGCCACGCTCAGTGTAGGGTTCCGTAGTTTCCCGTCCGTCACAGTAAGTGTTCCCACTTATGAGTTTGTACAAAAACTGTTGTTTCCATTCAAGTTCAAAATAATTTTCCTAGAAAGTCCTTATAAAGTTCTACTTTTCAGATTTTTTTCATATTTTCTAAACTTAAGGTTAGAGGGGGGGGGAACATTGTTTTTTTTTTTTTTATAGAAGAGGGGGCAAACGAGCATGCGGCTCACCTGATGTTAAGTGACTACCGCCGCCCATGATCAACCGCAACACCAGGAGAATTGCGGGTGCGTTGCCGGCCCTTTAGAAAGGAGTAAGCTCTTTTCTTGACGGTCCCCAGGTCGTATCGGTCCGGAAAAATCGCCGGTGGTAAACTATTCCACAGAGAGGTTGTACGTGGAAGAAAACTCCTTGTGAAACGTACAGTGGTGGACCGCCAAGCATCCAGATGGTGTGGATGGTATCGGGACGTTTGCCGTGTAGTGCGTTCACGAAATTTGGCGGCTGGGATTAATCCGAACAATTCCTCAGAGCACTCCCCGTGATAGATGCGATAAAATACGCAAAGAGATGCAACATCTCTTCGCAGCGCCAATATTATCAAAAATGATTTTAGTAAACCCCTATTTATTTTTAAATACCTTTCCAATAATATATCACACGTTAGGGTTGAAATTAAAAAAAATCCCTTCCCACTTTACATATAGGGGGGCAATCCTAATAAAACATTTTTTTCCAATTTTTATTTTACCACTTTGTCGGCGTGATTGATACACATATTGGTACCAAATTTCAGCTTTCTAGTGCTAACGGTCACAGAGATTAAGCGAGGACGGACAGACGGACAGACAGACATGGCGAAACTATAAGTGTTCCTAGTTGACTACGGAACCCTAAAAACTGTTATGCACATATGATATACATTCTGTTTATTTAAAGCTGTTCTGCAAGATGAAATCATTATTTTTGTAGGATCTCTTGGTCCGTATTTAGTAACATGATCCCCCTCGAATTTAAAGAAATCATTATACTTCCTTACAAAGACTAATAACTCAAGAACATACATGCAGGTCAATGTCAGTAAATTAAGTTTTTTAAATAGAGGTTTACAGGAGTCATGTGAACTTGCTCCACAAATAGCTCTTAAACTTCAAAAATGTAATTAAGAATGCAGTGAAAACCGTTGAGATGAAAATAAAAGATCTCGAGGAAAAGTTTGTAGTCATAATACCTAAAATATTATATAGCGTGTCAAATTTTATATTTGTATATAGTATATAATTTTATTTTTATAATTTAAGAAGAGTCAGATTCTTAAAGTTGAATTTTGGTACATGTTGTCTACAACAGTAACAACGTGTCCCAAAATAGAAATTTACACAGTCTAGACCTTGATACTTGATTTGTTACGAGCTTGAGGTTCGTGACAATAAAAATTGCCGATAAAATTACCTAAATTAACACTTTAATTTACTTTATACAAATTAAAGTAAAAAAAACACTAATAATTAAACACACTAATTCACTTAATTTCACTCCGAAGCTTCGCTTGTGTCGCCGAGTTAAACTCTGTCTCGATCGCATCTTGCGCCATCTATTTATTCAAATCAGCAAAACATCCGGAATGTTCAAGTAAACACGCGCAAGGTACCGAGAAATCGAGTATAGATTTTCTAGAAACTTAGTTCCTCGGGTGGCGCTGTTGGTCGAGAGATCGGCGATGTCATTCTCTGCAAAGCCCCCCCCCGCTCTCGCTCCTGACACTAGATGGCGCTAGTTGACTTATTCACATAACACTGCCCCCTCCTAAGACATGCTCGTCCCGAGCATTATCGGTCCCATAATAACGCGCCAAGCGATCCACATGGACGATCTTAGGAGTCCCTCTTGCGCCTTTCTGTATCCGGTAGGTCACATCGTTGATCCTGGTTACAATCCGGTACGGGCCGTCCCATTTAGCTTGAAGCTTAGGAGATTTCCCTTTGCTGCGGACTGGATTGTGCAACCACACTAATGAACCTTCGTTGAACCCTTTATTGTTCATTTTGCGGTCATACCGGGTTTTCATTTTCTCAGACATTTGCTGGCCCGATTGTCTGACGTGCTCATAAATGTCATTCATTTTGTTCCGCAAGTCATATGCATAATCGGTTATACTGCGTGGGGCATCAGGTGGTATCCCAGTGATCAGGTCTGCAGGCAGCCGTAATTCTCTTCCAAAGTTTGCGAAAGCTGGTGTCACTGCCGTACTTTCGTGAACAGAACTTCGATATGACAACAAAAACGGTTGTATGTGCTTGTCCCAATCTCGTTGCCGATTGTCCACAACTTTTGCTAGGTACCTCTCCAATGTCTGATTAAATCGTTCCACCATTCCATCAGATTGCGGGTGATAAGAAGTCGTTCTTGTTTTATGAGTACCCATAACTCGGCAAGTTTCCTGGAATATTTGAGACTCAAAATTCCTTCCTTGATCGCTGTGAATCTCTAAAGGTACTCCAAAACGACAGAAGACTTCATGAACTAGTTTATCTGCAACTGTTGAAGCTTCTTGATTTGGAATGGCGGAAACTTCTGGCCACTTAGTGAAGTAATCCATTACAACCATGAAATACTTGTTACCGCTTTCACTCTCCGGAAACGGCCCCGCCACGTCAATGGCTATTCTCTCCCATGGTGCACAACTTCAATGCACCTCTACTACGAGTCTGAGGTCCCTTTACAGCCGCACAACTTGTACATTTGCGACACCAGTCCTCGACATCGTTTCGACAGTGGACCCAGTAAAACCGTTCTCGGATCTTCAGTAGAGTTCGTTTAACTCCCAGATGGCCTCCTGAATAATCATTATGGTACAGCTGTAGAACATCCGGTACTTTAGCTTTAGGGACAACCATTTGTAAATGACAGCTGTCTCCCCGAACATTTTCCCATTTACGGCACAGAACTCCATCCTGAAGCAGCAAGCTATCCCACTGGGCCCAATAGCTTTTAGTGATCGAACTCATCGCTGAGACGTCGCTCCACTTGGGCTTGGGAGCACTGGCCTTCATCCATTCCAGGATCGGCTTGATGTCCGGATCTTCCTGCTGTGCACGTTGTAAGCTGTCCTTCCACTCGTTGCTGAGGTGGTCTGCCCTGAGCATCCTCACGGATACCACTCTCTTACTCTCTTGCCTAGTACAATGTTTGCAATCTTCAGGACAAGGTCTTCGTGATAATGCATCTGCGTTGCCATGAGATTTCCCGCTGCGATGTTCGATCTCAAAGTCGTATTCCTGCAGTAGTTCAATCCACCTCGCAACTTGTCCTTCTGGATTTTTAAACTGCAATAGCCATTTTAGTGCAGCATGGTCAGTTCGTAAGTGAAATTTTCGCCCCAGAAGATATTTGCTAAAATGCTGCAACGACTTTACCACAGCTAGCAATTCGCGTCTTGTGACACAATAGTTCCTTTCCGGTTTTGACAACGACTTGCTGAAGTACGCTATCACGACCTCTTGGTCACCATTCCGTTGAGACAACACACCGCCAAGTCCTATATCACTTGCGTCTGTGTCAACTACAAATTCTTTGCTTGCATCAGGGTATCCCAAAATAGGTGTTTTGCACAGACGGTCCTTGAGCTCCTGGAATGCGATATTACAACTTTCATCCCAGCAGAAATGTCGCTTCTCCTCGGTTAGCTTATGCAGAGGTTTGGCTATATCTGCAAAGTTCTTCACAAATCGCCGGTAATAGGAGCACAAACCCAAAAATGCTCTAACCTGCGTCTTGTCTTTTGGAACCGGCCAATCCTTTACAGCTGCAATTTTCTCTGGATCCGTGCGGATACCCTCTTCCGACACTACATACCCCAAAAATTTGACTTGCCGTTTGAACAGTGAACATTTCTTCGGACTCAGCTTGAGATTGGCACTCTGAATCTTCATGAGCACGCGTCCCAGGTTTTCAAGGTGTTCCTCAAACGTACGGCCCACGATGATGATGTCATCCAAGTAGACCAGACAGGCATCGCCAATTAGCCCGGTAAGTACAAGTTCCATCAGCCTTTCAAACGTTGCTGGAGCATTGCACAACCCAAACGGCATTACTTTGAATTGCCACAGACCCTTTCCCGTCGAGAACGCAGTTTTCTCCTTGTCCTTGGGGTCAATTTCAACTTGCCAGTAGCCACTTTTTAGATCCAGCGTGCTAAACCATTTTACTCCTGTAAGCATGTCCAGCGTGTCATCAATTCTTGGCAAGGGATAGCTGTCCTTCTTTGTAACGTCGTTCAGGCGGCGGTAATCAACACAGAACCGCATGCTGCCATCCTTCTTTTTCACCAGCACCACTGGCGAACACCATGGACTAGAGGAAGGTTCAATAACACCATCCTTCACCATTCCTTCAATCATGGTTTCCACTTCCTTTTCACGTGCTACCGGCAATCGTCTTGGCCGCTGACGGATAGGCAACTCTTCACCTGTGTTTATTTTGTGTTGAACTAAACCAGTCTTTCCTATGTCAGCATCGTTTGATGAGAATACATCGGCGTACTCGAGTAACAACTTCTTCGCCTTGACCAATTCGTTCGGGGACAGAACACTGCGACAGTCTTCCAAAAGTGTGGTCACTCTCGTTTCTGCGTCCTTGCTGGGGGTCCCACTCGATATATATTGGCACCGACGTAACCAATCCACTTCCTCACAAGTACCAATTAATGTGCCTTTTTCTATAATCTGGTCCCGGTCGCAAAGGTTCAGCACACGTACTCCTGAGATATCAGTGGTCCTGACCAAGGTTCGAGCTACTTTCCATGGAAGGTCATTGTTTACCCTTTCCACAAGTACACAACGGTGAGCTTGCCCAGCATTTCGGGGAAGACTAACCGGAACAATCGTTTCCGATCTCGGCGGAAGAACAATCTTCTTAATGCTGTACACGTTCCCTGGTAACGCACCTTCCATAAAAAGTTCCTCCTGTCCACATTTCAAAACACCTTGCTTAACGTCGATCTCACAACAATTATTCCTCATAAAGTCTAGGCCTAGGATGCAGTCGTCCATTATATCCGCCACGATGACATTATGCAGGTAGATCACGTTGCCAAGCTTCAACTCCATCTCCTTCTCTCCACGGACGGGTATACGCTGACCGGTGGCTGTTACCAGATTAATGCGTTCTCGGTTGTATGCGGAGTCCCCAAGGAACTGACTTATAAGTTGGGAACTAACAACCGTACGAGAGGCTCCAGTGTCTATGGTCAGTTTACACGGCATTCCGTTGACCTCGCCCTTGATGATTAGACTGTTCCCATCATGGGTTTGTGAGATCGAGATCCTTGGGGCTCTTTTAACATCAGCCAGCACCTGCCCCGCGGTTCTGGCTTTTACTCGTTTCCCTGCTGCTGCTGGGCGGTGCTGTTGGCCGCACTACCCTCCTGGGATCGTTCACCTTCCCTTTCTAGGGTTCGCTTAGGGCAGCTGGATCGAAGATGGCCCTTTTCCCCACAGCCATAGCACCTAGGGCTGTATCCTTTGTTGCGGTCGCGAACTGTAGCTGCTGCAACCTCCCTGACGCGATGGGAACGATGATCCTGCCGCACGGCTTCTACCTCCAGTGCATGGGCCAAGGCGTCCTTAAGCGTCTCGTGGTGCCCGAGCCTCACAGCAGCTCTGACTTCCAGGTCGCGGATGCCGTCGATGAATGTTTGCACCAGGTTCCCTCCAATGAGCGCAGGTACAGACTGGTATGCTTTACGAACCATCTTCTCCACCTCAAGGGCCCACTGCTGCAGGTTTTCGTTGCTGCGTTGCACGCGATCTTTAAGCTGCGCGCGAAAGACGTGTTCCAGGTGAGCGTCACCATATCTCGCCTCCAAGGCCTCAAGAAGCTGCTCATAGGTCACTTTCTTACCGAGAGCTTCCAACACAGTTAAGGCTTGGTCGCGCAGGCCTAGGGTGAGTGCAGTCATGGCTTGGCTTTTATTCCAGCCGTTCGCCTCCATGACGGCCTCGAACTGGATTTTGTAGGCTGACCAGGAAGAGGTACCGTCGAACGGTGGCACTTTGAACCCACGTAGCGAAGGTGTTGTAGCTACTACGGGAGCTGTAGCTCCATCTCCAAGTTTGAGTTCGTCCAGTGATTTCTTCATGTCAGCCATTACGTTGTCAACCCGATAGTTTACTTGGTCGATTCGGGTTTCAGCTTTCTCGATTCGGTTTTCAGCTTTCGCGATTTGGGTTTCAGCTTCCGACAGGCGGTTGTCATGCAGAGCAACCCTATCCTTCACCTCCTTTATCTCCTTCCCGAAGGTAGCGTGAAGGTCCTTCATGAGGAGCATCTGCTCTTCCAACCGACGGGCCTGGTCTTCCTGTCGGCGGGCCTGTTCCTCCTGTCCGCCCCGCAGCTGCTCTTCCAATCGGCGTGCCTGTTCCGCCTGCTGGCGAGCCTGTTCCTCCTGCTGCTCTTTAAACCGACGGACCTGTTCCTCCTGTCGGCGAGCCTGTTCCTCCTGTCGGCGAGCCTGCTCCTGCAGCATCACCATCAGAGCACCTAAGTCAGGTGCTGCAGATGTGGGAGCTACCGACGGGCCTGCAGCCGGTGGCTGGCCCTCCGACGTCTGCGGCGTTGCACCACCAAATCTTCGTTGGTCCGTCTCCTGCTGGCGTTGACTTCGGGTACGGACACCCTCCGTTTCCTCCTTAGGTAAAATCGGCATTATTTTATCCCACTTCTGACACCAATTGTTACGAGCTTGAGGTTCGTGACAATAAAAATTGCCGATAAAATTACCTAAATTAACACTTTAATTTACTTTATACAAATTAAAGTAAAAAAAACACTAATAATTAAACACACTAATTCACTTAATTTCACTCCGAAGCTTCGCTTGTGTCGCCGAGTTAAACTCTGTCTCGATCGCATCTTGCGCCATCTATTTATTCAAATCAGCAAAACATCCGGAATGTTCAAGTAAACACGCGCAAGGTACCGAGAAATCGAGTATAGATTTTCTAGAAACTTAGTTCCTCGGGTGGCGCTGTTGGTCGAGAGATCGGCGATGTCATTCTCTGCAAAGCCCCCCCCCGCTCTCGCTCCTGACACTAGATGGCGCTAGTTGACTTATTCACATAACAGTACCAAAGAATATACTTTAAAACATTCTTAGAATATGACTATTTATAAATTTAAGAAAGAAGCCTTCGAAATTTTCAATACTCTGACTTTCAGCTTATCGTTACTTCTCCTGCCAAAAGAGATTTCAAAATAAGAAACAGAATTTTTATAGAGTTCGTTTACTAAAAAAGTAATTAATTGCACCCTACTAAAGGCCACTGATGAACATAGGACTCTCCGTATATAGACTCATAGGGGGATATTTGCCACCATAGAATACTATAGTACATAATAGAATGGCTGTCAACGTTATTTTGTACGAGATTCGGCGTCGCCGGGAACACACATACAAGCAATTACGTCGTATTATCACTACTACAAACCCGATTCGCTATGTTGATAGACAGATTTTAATACATATTTATTTGTAAATAGCGTGCAATTTGGCATTTTCTAAATAATTTGCATGCGAAATTTGGATACGTGTGAATTGACGTATTAGTGACATTTTAGTGGCTACACGAGCTCCACCCACTCCCCCGTTCTATTATGTATGTAATTATAGTATTCTATGTTTGCGACAGTTGTCTCGCTTGGCAGGCGCGGTTTTTATTTTGTTGTTTTTTTATTTTTTTATAAAATAAGATGACAAATGAGTACATATTTCACCTGACGGTAAGTGTATGCTATGACCCATAGACATTTACATCTATCATCGATTAAGAAACAAGCAAATTTTATCACCCCTGAGGACTAAGATTAAATGTCTCTTTGCCAGTTAAACAGAGTCTTCGATTCTATGCATTTACCATAAGAAACACAGCAGCATTTTTCTGCAGTTTCACGCTGTTATTCTATAAAAGCGTGGTCGTACCCCGGTCGAGCTGATCCGTTCGTGGTGAAGGTCAGTGAATGAAGGTAATTGATGAGTGACACATACACGTTGCCACTTCGACTAGAAATTAAATTACAGAATGCATTGTCATCAGGGGAATAAGATGGAATACCTTGTTACCAACGGGAAGGTTTCCGGTTCTCTTTTTTAAATAAATATTGCGGGTCGTACGAATAGTCATATTTGATGTTTTGCATATGAGGTAGTAAATAAGGTCAGTCTCAGATCAACGACAGTCTTATATTAACGTGTCCCAAATCGTAAAACATTACAAGTGACTGTTGAGCTAAAATTTCACAAACCGTCCTTCCACACTCGTAGCGCTTTATATCAATGGTTCCAGATCAAGTAGAATTGTTGACGCTGACTTCTTAGGACCCCATAATCGTGCTACAACCATAACATAGCTGCAGCATGGCTCTACCACGTAACTGCTTAGAAAAATAGTCAGTAAAGTGCTGATTGCTGTAAATTATGAAATGATTTAATTTATTCATTCATTAGTAACAAAATACGCTGTTTAACATAGACCGACGGATTGGCTAGTGCAGTTTATAGTATTTTATGTTGTTATCAGGAAGATGCTGCCGCCGATCTGTTCAATTTTCCTTTGTGGCTTCTTGCGACGACTTGGAATGATACGGCGTAGTGCATTCCCTTATGCCGCCACTACACGGAGAAAGAATTGATCTGGTATCTATTTCAGATGAAGCTTGATTGACTTGATATCTATTTCAAATGAAGCTCTGAAGTCAAACACATCTATCTATAACGAATGTTTTATTTAAAAACTATAATAAACTTATGTTCATAATATATATTTTACGCAGCCGTTTGCAATTTATTCAAAAATCACTGTACAGAAATTTTATGAACCTGTGCCCCAGACTGTACAGAGATGAAATCTATATCATTTGAAAGTACATATTTCCCTATATAAAGAATTAGAAAAGCTACGCAGTAGTGGACAAAAGTTATGAAGATTTAAAAAAGTTTATTTCAGCAGTCGATTTTTATCATTATTATTACACATTGGAGATATTAATAAAGTTCCAATTCATGAGTGTTATGCAGGTTAATGTATATGCATGATGATTAGATTAAAAAAACAAGAAAAGCAGTTTTTCAGTCTTTGAAATTATTATTTGTAATTATTTTTTGTAACATAATTATATTAATACTATTATCGATCGAAGTATAGTCATCATCATCATCATCATTACAGCCCTTCATATGTCCACTGCTGAACATAGGCCTCCCCCAAGGTATGCCACAAAGCGCGGTCCTGAGCCACCTGCATCCATCGACTTCCTGCATGTCTTACCAGGTCGTCACTCCATCTAGTGAGGGTCGCCCTAAACTTCGCCTACCCTGCCACTCAAGAACCCTTCTTCCCCAAGGGTTGTCGGTTCTTCGAGCTATATGGCTGGCCCATTGCCACTTCAGCTTACTAATCCGTTGGGTTATGTCGGTCACTCTGGTTCTACTGCGGATATCCCCATTTCTAAGTTTATAACGCAGAGAAACTTCGAGCAAAGCCCTCTTCATAGCTCGCTGAGCGACTTTGAGCGTCCTCATACGGCCAGCAGTGAAATACCACGTCTCGGTTCCATAGGTCATCACTGGCAACAAGCACTGATTGTACAACTTAGTTTTCAGGTTTTGAGGTATACCTGACGAGAAGATGTGTCGTAAACTCCCGAACGCTGCCCAGCCGAGTTGAATCCGTCGATTGACCTCTTGGTCGAAGTTGGACTTACCTAGTCGGACTATTTGTCCCAGGTAAACGTACTCATCAACAACTTCGAGCTTAGTGCTCCCAACAACTGCCGGCATAGGTGTGAGATGAACATTAAACATTATCTTTGTTTTGTCCATGTTCATCTTAAGACCTATCCGTTGGAAGGCACTATTGAGGTCATTGAGCATAGTGCTTAGGTCCTCCAGCGATTCTGTCATAAGAACTATATCGTCGGCAAATCGAAGGTAAGTGATGTACTCGCCATTGTTGTTAATACCGTATCCTTTCCAGTCCGGTAGCTTGAAAACGTCTTCCAATGCAGCGGTGAAGAGTTTCGGGGAAATAACGTCACCCTGTCTTACACCTCTCTGCAGTTAGATAGGTATCGTACTCTGGTTCTGTACTCGGATAGCCATCGTAGCCCTACTGTAAAAACACTTCAGCACCTCGAAATACCGACAGTCGACTTGGCACCGCTGAAGAGACTCAAAGATTGCGTCGAAATTTGGGCGGTGCTACAGTCAGTTGCTTTTTCATAGTCCACATAGGCCAGGCAAAGTGACAGATTGTACTCTTCGGACTTCTGTACAATTTGCTGAAGTGTATGTATGTGGTCTATGGTACTAAAGCCTTTTCGGAAACCGGCTTGTTCGGGAGACTGGAAGTCGTTGAGTCTGCGTGCGAGACGATTCGTAATGACTCTCGAAAACAGCACGTAGAGGCGGCTCAGAAGGGATATCAGTCTGTAGTTCTTCAAGAGGGCGTTGTCAACTTTCTTGAAGAACAAGACCGCCGCACTTCTGTTCCATGCCTCTGGAGTAGTACCACCATGGAGGACGGAATTAAAGAGCCTCTGAAGGACTTCAAGTACCGGTTTTCCACCCCCTTTCTGAAGCTCTGCCGTAATTTCTTTCTCGCCCGGGGACTTGCTGTTTTAAGGTGCTGAAGATCCATTCTAATCTCGCTCAGACTGACGTTCAGTATATCATCGGAATGGTGTCGGATAAGACTTGCTCTTGGATCGTTACTCACACTTGCGTGGCTACAACGATGATGTGTACAGCTGCCTATAGAACCTCTCAATCTCACTCAAAATCTCAGGTGTCTCGGAAACGATGCTGCCAGACTCAGTCTTCAGCTTTGACAGTTGGCTCTTTCTGGCAGACAGATCTCTAGCAAAGACTTTGGAGCCCTGGTTCCGCTCGATTGCTTCTTCAATACGAGCAATATTGAAGTGGCGCAAGTCTCGCCGCATGCTTTTGGAAATCTGTTTAGTTGCCTGTATGCTGTCAAATCTGTTGACGATTGCAGCCTCGTCTCCCGTCTAACAGCCATGAGATTAAGAGTGTGATCGGAGAGTTTTTGTGTTCTTCTTTGGCGGATCTTGCAGAACATAGCTCCGACCGCATGGACGGTTCCTACGAGCCTGTCATACTTATCGTCCACTGCATTGCAATCTTCTAGGCACTGAAAGCGGTTACGTAACTCGAGCTGAAAAGTTTCGGGATTTTAGATTAGAGCACGAGGAGGACGGAGCGTTGACTTCATTAGACGAGACCTCTCCAACTTAACGTTTAAGTTCAGTGTGCCTCTAACCATTCGGTGATTGCTGCCAGTTTTCACCCTTGCGATCATTGAGACATCACTGAACTGTTGGCGTCTGGTCGTCATAATGTTTTTAAAAAAAATAAAAAAAATAAATAAATAATAATGAAGTCAATCTAATTTTTTGTCGAACTGTCGGGGCTCGACCAGCTCCACTTCCTCTGAGACCGCTTCTGGTAGAAGGAGTTCATCATAAGGAGTCCCTCTTTCTCCATGAAGTAGGCCAGCTGCTGGCCCCTGCGGTTCCGTTGCCCTACTCCAAATTTTCCTAACTTCAGCTCACCGCTTTCTCTTGTGCCTAGTTTTGCGTTGAAGTCTCCCATCAACACCGTGTAGTGGGTTTTGGAGGAATGCATAGCTCTAGAAATATCCTCATACATTTCCTCCACGTCCTCATCGGGATGTGCCGAGGTTGGTGCTTAAACCTGTATGATCTTCAGCAAATACCGTTTGGTGATTCTGAGTATCAGGTACGTGACCCTCGTCGACACACTCCCAATCTTTACAACGTTGTTGACGTGAGACTTGTGGACGATGAATCCGACACCACCTTGGGACAGATGGTCGCCCTCCCTGTGATAGAACAAGTTGCCGGACTCGAGGATTACCGTGTCCTCTCCTTCTCTTCGGACCTCGGATAATCCAATAGTATGCCAGTGCAACTTGTCTACCTCTTTTTCCAGCTCCAGTATCTTCTCGTCAGTCCTCAGGGTGCGTGCGTTGTATGTTGCCAGGTCGAGTCGTCGTAGGTGGCAACCGAACCTCCACAGGAGATTCGTAGCACCCCCTGCCCCGCCGTCACCATGGTCACCACCGTAGCCAGGAATAGCGGGGGCGCTGGGGACTGGGGGCCGTTTGTTTGCGTCGTTATTCATGGGGGGATATTTGCCATAGTTGCCACGCTTGGCGAGCGGGTTGGCAACCGCAGTTTTTTTATTATATTATTGTTGTTTCTAGGAAGATGCTGCTGCCCATCTCCTGCCTGTCTCCCTCTGTCGCCTCTTACGACACCCACGGCAAGATATGGGGTAGTAGATATTCTCAACTGCCACTACACGGCCGAAGTATATTAGACAGTAAATAGTTAAACTTATGTATTACACCGTTTATAATTAGAGGAGAACTCGCATGTGGCTACGGCACTTATTAAATAAAAATAAAATACGATAAAACATAAATACGATGGAAAAGCGAATGATACGAAGATAAGAAGGAAAACCATGAATGCCTTGATACCTTCTCTACATTCACCATACGAAAAACGTGAACATCAAGCTGCTATTTTACGATGATATTCCGTCAGAGAGCGGTCCGGAAAGGCACCCCAGTTGAGCCGTTCCATTCATATTCGTTTCGGATAAACGATAGTGCAGACCACTAAATGCTAAGTGTTACTGCAGCTCACGTGTAACCAAATTGAATCAACGTGGAAGGACTGTCATCTCTGAGATCTAAGATGGGTTCTCTTAAACTTTAAATAAGCAAATAATAATGAATGTATCACTGATTAATGATGGAAACAAGTAAGAGGTACAAACCGGATTCTTAAGTAGAAATGAAGTCCGACTACTTAAGTGTAAAATCTCATAAATTATGGGGTAACCAACAAATAAGTCCGTGTTTTATACATTTCATAATAGAATACACGACACCCTACGATGGGAGGATCCTAAGGAGTCAAATCACGTCTTCAGCGTTAATAAATTACATTTCAAAAAGCTGTCTTGAAGATAATGTTTTTTGTCTACGTTTTTAAAAGTTATTAAAACAGCTGACGGCTACAGCGGACTTAAAGTAAAAACTGTTATGAAACATAAAACATTTTTTAAAGAATGAAACTAATACATTTAACACTAAATTTCCGTTAACCACTACAACTAAGTTTAAATTTCTTGTACTAAGAGAGGTTCACTATACCCCAGAACGGCTTCTCGTCTTGGTAAAGTTTGTGTAAAAGCCCCGCACGTTGATATTGCGATGGAACCTTGTCACAGTAACAGCTGCGTGACGGCATCCACCGCAAAAAAGTACAGACAACTAAAACTTTAATCTTTTTTTCGTGTGAGGTGTTGCCACCTTTGGTGAAAAATGATAATAACCTTGGGTTATAGGTATTTATATAATACTAGCTTGCCAGGCAGACGTTGTTCTGAAAACTATCCTATCTATCAGGTGTGACCAAACTGCACACGGTGTGCAAATTTTATTAAAGTCGGTTGAGTAGTTTAGGAGTCCATCGCGGACAAACAACGTGACATATAATTTATATATATATACACTGGCTTGCCAGGCAGACGTTGTTCTGCCATTTACGACGACTCTTTGTTATGTCCTATTAAAAATCCCTAAAGTCGCAAAAAATTGTGGGTTACTCATGGGCAAAAAAACTACCCTATCTCTCAAGTTGGACCAAACTGCACACAGTGTACAAATTTGATTCAAATCGGTTAAGTAGTTTAGGAATCCATCGCGGACAAACAACGTGACACCTAATTTATATGTATTAAGATTATATACATATATTTATAGGTATTTAATTATAAATATTTTCTTTCTCCTTTACAAAATAATTGTCCACTTTAAAAATCATTTCACGAGCACGGCTGTTAATTACTTTCTTACTCGTTGTAAAAGAATAAGTATGATAACAATAACTAAAATTAACAACAAAAATAAAACAGGTAAACGAAAATAAAAAGCTATGAAAACACGTGGTTAGAGGTACTCTATACGCGTAGGCGCTGGCTGACCTTGCCAACGGTACTGACCATTTGACTACGTCACTAAGATGGTCGCTAGTTGCAATATCAACGTGCGGGGCTTATATGTGATGACCAGCTGTAGCTTAGTCACCCACGGTGAGGGCAGAGGACACAGAGTTGTTGCTTTTCCCATGGATTCAGGTTACTGCGAAATTGCAACAATGTTCTCCCACAGATTCTAGTTTTGGAGAATTAGCGTAGTGACACTATTTTTTTTGCATCAGATGGCATCAAACCCCTATGCCCGCATCATGACAAATGTAGCCGACGCACTACAGAAACGATGCCGTCGCCACATACTCTTAAATGCATTGTCATATTGAGTTCGCTGAGTAATGTAAGATCTTTGTGGGATTAAGAATATGATGTTTAAATTTTTTCCTTAATTTGACTTAATTTAACTTAATTTGACTGACGACCGCTTCCCATTGTTTTTATAAAATAAGATTGACAAAAGAGCACTAAAAATCATCATGTATATCAGTTGTCACCCCTGAGGACTACGATGGAATGCCTCGTTTCCAGTAAAAAGGGCCTTCAGTTCTCTGCACCTATCGTCGTTTCCAGTAAATAGGATCTCCAATTTTCTTAACTCACCGTACGAAACACAGCAGCATTTATGGTATCCTATCCTAATGCTTTTTACACCAGTATTCTGTGCGAGCGTGGTCTTACCATGGTTGAACCGACCCATTCGTGCTATTTGCATACCTACTATAAAGCTGTAATTAACGTTTCATCCGTGCTTATCCTCACAGCCTCTGGGCAATCGATTTAGATCGATCCCCAATTCACTCACTATGACAGGCGGGAGTCGGAAAATTTATATCATTTTGCCAACATCAGATTAGATTCAGAAGTAGAAGTTCAGAAGTACTTAAAGTTCAACGTTTTAACAGAAACTGATTGTCATTATCTTCAAGAGTAATGCAGTAGGTGAAAATTCTCTTGTTTGTCTTTTGTCCTCCTATTAAAAAAACGTTACCTTACACATTTAGTATTTTTCTTGTTCCGTAGCGTATTTTTATGTATACGCGTGCGTAAATGAACAAATATTCAGATTCGGAAAATGTAAATAATTCATTTCTCTACTTGAGCTAAAAAAAATAATATATTTATTTCAGTTTCTATTCCTGAGGCTCGAAAATACTGCATGAAACAAAGTTGTTTTATTTCAATATGCAGATTACAAATTGCTTTAACATTTTTACTTCTAATAATTTTTTTTCATAGAAGTCAAATGATTTGCGTAAAAATACAGCACCACGTAACTTCAGCTTTTATCGTGATTTATTAACTAGAGCTAAACTTAAAGGCATTATCAAATAAACAAATAACAATGCAACAAAGAAAACATTTCAAGAATACCGAATATTGTTCGAATTACATTCATGCATAATGCAATGTTTGTAAACTGAAAATGTTTGCCGACGGATGAAGCTTTAGCATTATATACCAAATGTATTTTGTTTATTTTGTTTTCAGTTCCTTTAATAATTTATATACAAGCACGATCATTAAAGGATAAGATGTACAGTTAGGGTATATAGTTTTTTACAAGGTAGAGCCACGTTTCGAGCAGTTCGAATTAAAAAGCATGCTCGCACAAAGTATCAGCTTAAAAAAAACTGTTGATATGCTGGACCGGTTCTTTTACAGAATTAGGACAATAAATGAGCACACAGTCCACCTGATGGTAAGTGAATTCTGTGGCTCATAGACATCTATTGATTAAGAATCAAAATGAATATATGTGGATTTCTCTGAGAACTAAGAGTGTGGTGGAATGCTGCGTTTCCAGTAAAAAGTATCTCCAGATCGCTACACTTGTATTACGGAAAATTAAGTTAAGCTACTACATATTTCACGCTGGTATTCTTTGTGAGCAAGGTTCTTACCAGTTCGAGTCGACTCATTTATGCTACAATGATAATATATTTGCAGCGTGGCTCTACCACGAAAGCTTTAAATTCTTGTTTTTAAATGTAATATAGTTTTAATTTCATTACGAACTTTTAAATATTAAGCGCTCAGTGGATTTAGATAATTTTTATTCCATTCACAAACAAAAAAAAATATTCTAACATTATGGCTGGCAAAAGGAGATTAAGTTTTTACTTAGTTCACTGAAAAATTTTAAATTATAATAAAAAAAAAATTATTTTCCATGTATACACGCCCTTACGCCCTGCGAATGTAATCTGCTTCAACGGAAACAATTTTTAATGGAAATAATCTGATAAACCTTCATCTTCATATAAATGTTGTGCACATTCTAAACGCATGTGCTCATTTTTGTTTGTTTATCATTTACTTTCAACCGTATGACGTTGCACCTCTCATCATTTTTTACAGGAGTGCTCATAGGAGTTGTTCGAATTTATTCCATCTGCTTAATTCTACCATCGTACACTTCGATAGAACTTGTTGGCGGTTCGTTCAAAATATAAAAAAAAACTAAAAATAAAAATGAAAAATTTAAGCTCTCCAGCAGAAACCACACACGTCCTCATTGCTGGTGGTCTATCAGCTATAAATTATTATTGGTTTAATGGTAAACTTTTAGATTCATTAACAAATCACCAAGTATTTCAATTGTTTTTTCCCATGTGCGTTTGCCATAAATATTTTTATAGTACACGGTGACTTGAAACCTTGTTTAAGACACTTATGCGGAACCGACGAAAGTGGTATTAGCGGTCACTAATCAGCTGGTGGTCCTCAGGGCACCGCATGAGCTGGCGGTTTATAATAAATGCCATTATTTTGGAGAACAAGGAGAGGTGATGGCAACAGGCCTGTAGTTTGACGGATCTGAGCAGTCGACTTTTTTAGGGATCGGGTGGACGAAAGCCGTCTTCCATGATTTTGGGACTGCGCTTAGGGAGTAGGAGTACTGGAAAAGACGCGTTAGAACCAATGCCAACTCTGGAGTACACGTCCTCCGCACAATTGGGGGAATTCCGTCAGACCCACTCAACATGTGGATATCTAGGGAGAAAAGTGCTTCGCGAACCGAGTGCTGTATGAATCGCACATCCGGCATGGAGCACTCGCAGCGAGGGATGGTTGGCGGTGGGCTCCATCCGTTATTGAGAGTCGAATTTGACCCTAAGAAAGAGCCAAGCAGATCGGCTTTCTCCTTTGCGGTATGGACCAGTGAGTCGTCCTCCCTGTGCAGATATGGAAGAGATGGCTGACAGACATTCCCTTGTACAGAGAGCTTTAGCCAGAAACCAGAATTCACGGGTTCCAGAAAGAAGGTGAACTAGTTTCTCGCAAATCCTGCCTATGTGCTCTGACTTTGCCTATGCGTATGACTCTTTTGAAAGACCTGGAGGCGAATTATACTTCTTTTTTAGGGCACTTGGTGTTCACATCCCGGGACGTTAATGCGTCAGCCCAGGCCTGGTAGCACTCCTGCTTATATTATGATGCTATTTTACAGAAGCCACTAAACTATGGCTGAGATCTACCTCCTACGTCCACCACAGAGGATGGAATAAAAAGTTACATACCCAGAAGTACCACATCAGCCACAAATTCAGCAACAACGTTGGGATCGTTCGGCTAGAAGCAAACCCGCCCCCGAGGGTAGGATGCAAAGAAATACCGCATCCTATCTCGACCGGCTGACGTAAAGTGTCAAACATGGCGGCAGCGTGCATAATGCAACCGCGATTTCAGCGTGAGTGGCACTACACTTTGGTTAAGATAATGATCTGAGGAGCTGACAGTGGTATCGACGGAGACCTAGTTTCTGTCCAGATGAAAGGTCATAAGAAGGTCCAACAGGGAAGGTGCATGATCCTCTACATCTGGAATCCCCTAAAGCGAAGTAACCTGTTATGTCAGATCATATATATACGCCAAAGCAAAATCATGGACAGATCTCCCCGCATGATTGGTTAAACGTAAACCAAGCCATTTGGCGTCATGGGCGTTAAAATCGCCGAGGATCACGATCTCTGTGGAGACGATTTGCCGTAGCAACGAATCTGTAGCCATTTTGACGTGATCGAAGAGTCAGTCTGTTTCGGCATTACCGCTATGGGACCTATAGAGGCACCCGTAGATGCGCGGATGGTCGTCGCTGTCTACAAGTAGCCAAAAGATGGACAGGTCCCAACCTTCGACACTGCCGAGGCGTCGAGAACAGATGTCATCTCTGACGTATATGCAAACTTCAGCCCGAGGCACAAAGGTGTGTTCCAGTTTGTACCCCAGGTAGGAGAGATACGAAGCATCAGCTGGAGAAGACACTGCGTGTCGGTCAGAAAGAGCAGAGCCGGCTTCGCTGTCTCGAGATGGTAGTGGACGGCGTGGCGTTAGGGTTCGCGTGAAGTTCCCTCATATTGCAGAAATTCACGGATGGCCTGGCAGGGGTCGCCTTGGTCTTGTTGCTTAGCTTGCCCCGAGAAAATATTGTCTTGAGCGGAATTTTGCCCCCCTCCCTCTCAGAATACGCGTTGCTCGGGGATGCTCAGTGGAAGCCCAGGATTGTCCAGGGGTGCTGGTACCCTCCTGAGGTAGTCTAATATTTAATTTCCGCTACCATGTTTATATGTGTGGGGGAGGGGGAAGAGTGATGATCTGAGTTGATGTTTACCGATTGGGCCTCCGGCCACCTGCACTCATCAGACGAAACGCGGAAGCGCAGTTTTTACTTCACGCCTTTGTTCCGTGAGCTCGTACTACCAACCCCGGCTGGAGCTGGCCCATACGTGCGACAGCAAAAGCTGCCGCGCTACCATTGGCAATCTATTCCACATTCAAAAAATATAAAGTCCATAAAAACGAAATAAAAACTTTTTTGAATCTAAGCGTAACTTAGAATAATGCTGTAATTATTTTTTATGGTAGTGTTGTACTTCGAATTCTTAAAATGGGATCAACCGAAATTTAATAAAAGTTTTCGTGAAAGTAATTTAAAATTAACAACACTTGTCCAGAATGTGCGAAGTTTAAAACTAGTTTTGTTGAGGGAAAAAATGGCAAACATTCCAAGCGGCAGTTCGAAAATTATAATAAGAATTTTTCTAATTCTTCTGAGAAAAATAATTCCCACGCTCTCAATTCTTGGATTTGACTGAATTTGGATAAAATAATTTTTTACAGCCTATCAAAAATTAACTGCTGTACATAGGCTTCCTCCATAAATCGGCTTATGGGGGGGGGGACTTGGCATAGTTGCCACGTTGAGCAGGGAAACGTGAATTTTAAGCGATGGGTATACAAGTAAAAAAGCTGTTCGTATTACTTATGAGATACTTCATCCCATGTCTTTTCACATTTTTCATCGCTTAGCATCTGTAACGTCTGCTTCTTCAACGTTAGTGAGTCAGAAAAGAGTAAGTTTTTAGTGCAAAGCATTTTATCAAGCCTGTTTAAAAATAAGGTTGAAGTAATAAACAAATTTACAGCCCACCTGATGGTTAGTACTGCAGTCTATGTATGCAAAGCGTCCAGCATTGTCACTTCTTAGGAATGGAATTGAATGCCTGTAATTACACTGGCTCTCTTTGCAAACTGGAATATCAAGTTGGTTTCACAAGATATTTTTAGATTATTTTAGAAATAGATTCCTTAACTCATTTTTTTCACTCCTATCTCTTTGTTGATGTCAGTCATAGCCTACTTGACTAATTAGATCGGTAAATCTTTACTCGGACTACCAACGGGCAGCAGCGTCAAAGATGCGAAACGTCTGGTACGATTCGTTTGATGTTATAGAAAAATCCCCCTTTGAACGTGGGAACTAAAGAAGAGAGAACAGAAGATCACATATTTTTATCATGATCATTAAATCCTTGCACAAGTCGAATGCTGGATATAGGCCTCCCGCAAGGAATATCACAAAGCACCTTCCTGACGGCCACCTGCTTCATGCATCTCAATTATTCTACTATTTCTCAATATTGTCAAACCATCTAGTGGGGGGCTGCCATGCACTTCGCTTATAATGGGCAACTTAGCAGCGACTCGGTTGCCGTCTCATTAGAAATCTTACTGATCCCTTAGGCTATATCGGTTACTATGATTCTACTGCATATATCCTCATTTCTAAGTCTATCACGCAGATAAATTACGAGCATTCCCTCTCCATAGCTTGCTGAGCGACCTTGAATTTTCTCATGCAAGGAGAAGATATTGTACTGTTATTATTAGCGAGAAAAATCGACCCTACTTGGAAAAACAAACAGCAATATGTTTAGTATCTAATCGAAAACACATTAGCAGCGAGTCGGAACATAAAAGGTCGGTATAAAAGAAGACTGACTTACACGAGCTGAATAAATCATTAAGTGCCGGGTAACATTGCTTCAATCTTTTTAAATTTTTCTGAATATATTGGCATTATACATACAGCACATCAATAACGGAATTTTTGTGTAATCTATATATTAATACATGAAGGGGGTCTTTGTTCACCTATTTAAGCATATTGTACGCACGGAGGAGGGTAAGATAAGGAATAGTTAATGATTCTATAGAGAAGGAGTGTTAAAGGCTAAAAGTTAGATGTTATATCATGTTGTTACAAATACATTAAATTAAATACAACATTCATTGATTAGGTTTATACTACCAACGTCAAACAATGGTCGCTTGAACAAATCGTCGTTTGTTGAAGTCACAAAAAACGTCATTTTAAAAGAGCATAACCTAGTGTTGCCGGTGACCGTTACCGTTATTCCCTATTAAAATCTACTGCCGAGCATTGGCCTTTCCCATATACTACCTCATAGGGGGGATATTTTCCATAGTTTCCACGCTTGGCAAGTGGGTTAGCAACCTTTAGTAGTAGTAACCTTAGTCTTTTTTATTTTAAGTCGTTTTTGGAAAGACACACACCCGCGGTATAATATGGGATAGTAGATATTCCTACACCGCCACTACTCGGTACGGCATAACCTAATGATGCCAGTTAATAAAAGTCAATCCGCCCATAAATAATGATGTATGTTTTACGGGCTTCCATCTGATGTTGATTTACGAAAAATATGAGTTGATGTTTACCGATTTCAGAATCGATTATCTCGAAAACATGGATATTTTTTTTACTAATTATCAATCAAAACTTGACCACAGTACCTCCTGATTTTTTTTAAAATATTGGTAACCTTATTAATTAACATTACTAATATTTCTATTAACCACTGTTACTTTTAACTCCTGTTAGGAGTGCTTCACGACAGTAGTTAAATGGCGGATTCGAACCCACTACATTTTGAGTTCGCGATCCGCGCACTGCCATTAGGCTACTGTCGCTTTAACTTGTGAAGAAATTTTCATATTATACATATTTTGAAGAAGTGATGGTAAGTGGTTATGAAGCCCTAGATGGTAAATCTAATCTAATAAATCTCTGCCTTTGAGCAAAAATTAACGCAAAATATTGACTTTTGCCTTCTAGACACAGAAATCACCCTCGGATGGAAAGACAGAAGCTGCCAAATTATTTTACTCCTTTGTTGTACGAGACATATCCACTGTGATTGTTTTATCACCACGGAAAAATTAAATCATCGGAAGTTCTAAACCATCAATAGCCAGTTTAGAGATTAGAATTGAAAAGGTTTTCAATGCATATTTGAAAAATTTTCAAACAGTAATTTGTCAAATAGGATAAAATGTAATATTTCCATATTATTGAAATAAATAAAATGAAATAATTTAATTGTAGGAATGTAGTAGATTTGATTGTAACTATAATATTTGTGTAGCTAATTCTTTTAAATATTTCTGTCTCCTGTATTCAAATATAAATAAATTTGAATTTGAAAAACATATGTATAATATGATAATATTACATGAATTAATGAGATGAATTTTTTTACGTGGTAGA
Organism: Parnassius smintheus behrii; assembly: GCA_036936625.1. Lineage (NCBI taxonomy): Eukaryota > Metazoa > Arthropoda > Insecta > Lepidoptera > Papilionidae > Parnassius > Parnassius smintheus. The sequence continues at coordinate 17,094,508 of JAUPFT010000026.1, read as the reverse complement.
GCCATGCTGCAGTTATATTAGTAGTATAGTTATAGCACGAATCGGTCGGCTCGACCGGCGAATGACCACGCTCTCACAGAATACCAGCGTCAAATAGTAGTTTAATGCTGCTGTGTTTCGTACGGTGAGTGTAGAGAACCGGAGACCCTTTTTACTGGAAACGAGCCATTCCTCCAAAGTCCTCGCGGACGACAACGCATCTGCTTTCATCTGATTCGTAATCGAGGATAGATGTAGGTGTCTATGGGCCACAGCAACCACTTACCATCAGGTGGACTGTGTATTCGTTTGTTATCCTATCCTATAAAAAAAGAGATGATTTTTTTATAAAGTGTTTATGATTAAATTGGTAATTTATAATTTATTTATAAATGAAGACCTTAACTCGTATAAGAATTTTAAATACATAACATTGAAACACTATAGTAAAATATAATAAAATTAATGACCTAATTATTATACACGTCTATGCTCCGTGGTATAGTGCCAAGAACGGTGGCTGCGTTTCCTTGCTGAATGACTATGCTTAGCCTTTGATCGAGAAAAGAACCAGCCTTCCTATCACCAGCAGCAATGCTGAAAAAAATTAAAACCAGTTCCAGAGAGAGTTCTTTTAGAAACTTCACCTCACGTGGGCCCCATGGACCGATAGTCTGCAGCAAATGGCTCAAATATGTAGTAATCTCTTAGAGACTCATATTTGCGCCACTTACACATGGTCTCGTAGGTGTCATATGAGGCGAAAGAAGAAGCAAACCCGAGGATGGGCAAGCGCATCTTCTTAATAACAACCAGTAAATAAAAAACTAAGACTACAAAAGAGTATATAACCACTACGTTTAGTGGCCGCGCAAAATGAAGTTCTAGGTGTTACAGGCACGTCTGTAGTTGACGTTCATACAAAAGTTTGTTATATACTATTGAATTTTGTGTGATTTCAAATGTTTTTGGTCAATAGTATGTGGAGTATCAAGGCAAAAAAAAACCATTTTTATATATTTAAATACATATCTCGACCACACCAAAACCACTGTGCAGATTGAGTAGAATGGAGTAGAACAGGGCTGAATGAAGCAGAACGGGGAAAAGGGGAGCAAAATGGAGAAAAATAAAGCAGAGTGAAATAGATGAAAGATGAATGGAGAAGTTTAAAAAATAACGGGGCAGCCCGGAGCAGAATGGATTATTATGGAGCAAAATGGAAGATAGAAGATAGAAACTGGAGCAGAGTTGGGCAGATTCAAGTTCACATTCAAATTGTTTATAATTTTGATAGATATACATTTGACGCCCTGTAAGTTAGTAAGTAGTAACACTAGAAGGCTAACTATCTTCGTACTATCTAATTTTTAAACATAAATTATAAAATATCATATCTTCAACATTCAATATTATTCTATATAAATAATTTAATTTGATCCATAATACAATGTCTGGTACTAGTTGAAGTAATCTTATTTCGTCGTTATTTATCGTCAAAAAATTCATTTAAATTATAATAACATTTATTAATAAGAACTTTTTTTTTCAAATGTTTATTAAATTGCACATGATTTTCTCGGATTTATACGGAATCCGGTAAAAGGTTATAAATCTTTATTGACATAAGCTATATAAATTTCTATTATTATTATATACCTGGATGACTAGTCACACAGGTACTATTGATATTAACGAGAATGAAGGGATTATTAAATAAAAAAATCTCTATAACGGATACTTCCTAAATGTAATGCTACTTTACTTTTTATTTTTCAATAGAGAATTTTGTGAAATAATGAGAATGTTAAATAAGAAACCAATTTGTATTCATTTAAACAGTACTCGTATGATGTTAATCAACAAAATTATACTTGCATTACAAATGGTGGTGGAGCAAAGCTCTGTGTAGGAGCCAAATAATAGAAGATGGAATGAATAAAATCAATTATTTCTAGACGTGTCAGGACTATAAATAAAACGTATGGAGATTGTGATTTAAATTGAGTAGAAAGGATATAATATGAGAAACTTTTTTGTATATAGGATAAGGTTGACAAACGTATACAGTAGAGTTAACCTGTTGGTAAGTGGTTTCTGTAGCCCATAGTGTAGCCCTATACCCATCCTCTATTACGAATCAAGTTACTACCAGGATTTTCTCCTGTATCATGAAGGCAGTTTACATAAATTAAACAAGGACAAATATACAGACATTTTTATTTGCGGAGAGAATGGACCCATATGAATCTCCGGCATTTGTCACAACAGGATTCGAGCAGCCATCGACGATATCTCGTAGAGTTCGTTCATTCAGAGTGTCCGTCACCTAGTCAATCAGACGAGAGGCTAGCGTGTCAAACCCCTGTCAAAAACCTGCGAGGCATCAAACAGCCAATGCTTCTTCACTGTTGAAGGGAATAAATAATAAGTTTTTTATTCAATGTAGATTACATGTATGTTATTCTTATTGAAAGTACCACAGGTTCAAAAAAAACCTCTGTCCTGGAAAAAACCAGCAAGAAACCCAGGGTACTTTTTGTTCTCAGGGGCCTAGCTCAAACGGTATACTCTAGAAAGTTTTCAGTTGATCCAATTTGGCGAAACCGGTATAGGCGGTCACTAAGGCGGTTATTTTGCTCTAGGTATGCCTTAATCAGGGGCATTAAATGCGCTCCAGTATCCTGCAAAATATGGAGGTAATTGAAATAGGCCGATAGTTGACAGTTTCGGCACGGCTGCCCTTTTTATGCTCAGGCTGCATATTGGCCACGTTCAAAGACAGGACACGACTCAGGCGCACAGACCTTTAAAACTATAGCTGGTATACCATCAAGTTCACTAGCTTTGTTCACGTCTACACTTCGTGAGTACACTGCACAAGGTTCTCAACTGACGAAGGTATTGCGACATTAAATATAAAAAAGAAGTTACAGTCGAATGCACCTCTGCTTTTTTGAACTCAATTAAGAAATATATTGTAAAAACAGACTTGTGACCGACACCAGTAATGATCCCCCTTTGCTACGTTTACGAGTTTGAGTTAACCGTCTTTGGGATTTTCCGCCATCAGTAAGCCGTCAGAGCGTTGTCCTCTATCAGATGGGTGGAATGTGTGTTCCTGATGTTAGCACTTGAGAAAATACCATCTTTCCCCATTAAACTCAAAAGTACAGTGTACATAAGAAAATTCCACGTAGAGCCACGCTGCACCTATATTATAGTTATAACACTAATGGGTCGGCTCAATTGGGTAAACACCATACTGCCACATAATACCAGCCTGAAATAGCTTGATGCTGTTGTGTTTCGTAAAGTGAGTGTAGAGAACCGGATACACTTTTTACTGGAAACGACGCATTTCATCTTACTCGTAGTCCTAAGAGGTGACAAGTTTACAATATTATTTTTAATCAAAGATAGATGTAGATGTGTATAGGCCAGCATTCATTTACCAATAGGTGGAATGTGTGTTCGGTTTTTATATATAAGAAAATATTTTATAATTTATCATGTATCTTTACTGTGTTTTGAGTGTTACAATGGACATACTTAAAGTCTTATGGCATTTCTACCATTAAGTCCTGAGAGAATAAGAAAAGAATTGGCAAGAGCAGACTTTGGCTAGAAGAAAGAAGAAGCTCATAAAAAGCACAAATATACATACATCTATCTATATAAAACACAAATAAATTAATAGTAAAAAATAGTTTTTAAACAAGCCTTTAATTAATTGTTCTAAATAGAAGATAGTAAACTTTAAATTAAATCAAGCCCATCAATTTGTTATATTAAGCAATTTATATGATATAAAAGCTTGCCGCGGGAAAAAACATATATTGCTTCTTATAATTACCTACTTATGTCAATATCGAGTTACATATTGTATTCTAGTTTATATATACAAATGTAATTCTCGCGACAAGCTTTTATATCATATAAATTGTGTAATGTAATAAAGTCGATATGGCGGCTATTTTGTTTCCGTCGTTTTTAGCCATGGGCACATTCTAGCTTCATCATCAGATTGTGTCATAATAATGTTGCATTGTCATATTAGACGTACACCATATTTGATTAAGAATGACATCACTTTACTTATTGTATTACGCTCATCAAGCCCTTTCCTATATCGAGTTACATATTGTATTCTAGTTTATATATACAAATGTAATTCTCGCTACAAGCTTTTATATCATATAAATTGTGTAATATAATAAAGTCGATATGGCGGCCATTTTGTTTCCGTTGTTTTTAGCCATGGACACATTCTAGCTTCATCATCAGATTATGTCATGATAATGTTGCATTGTCATATTAGACGTACACCATATTTGATTAAGAATTACATAGGTGTTATTACAGTAATTACAAACCACCATACTGTGATTTTGACGTTCGCCCTATTGAATTTAGATTAACGTTACTTTTCTTTGTATTTCGCTTATCAAGCTCTTTCATGTGATACCCACATTAAAGTGGTTGCTGCGGAAATGATAAATCGCTATTTTGTAATGTCCACTATATTGGATTAAAATGGCTTCATTTAAGTAATCGTGTATTGTATTGTGAACAAAACGTGTATTCTAAATTTTATTCTGATAACTTCAGAGGCAGTGGGTTGAATATTGATGGTAAAATTCCAGGATATACATATAAGTGAAGTTAAATAAAAGTTTTTAATAATAACAAGATTCATAGAGAGGTCAAGGCGGTTCAACCAGAATCGTCACATTGGAGTGACCAACGTATGACAAATTTTGTACATTTTCTGGTATTTTGTTATAAAAGCGTATACATTGCCCCATAAACGAATTAGGTACTAATACTGTGGAGTCTAGTAACCGATATTACTAGCTTATGCTTGTTCCTAGTGTTTAAAGTATGAACATCTTTATTCTTATGGAAGCTATTTATATGTTTATGTATCATTATACGTTATACGTTCATAAATATATTGCGATGCCAAAGTTAATATATCTAATTCTTAAAATTTTTTTCTAAGGGACTATTTACAGTTTATTATATAAATCGCCCGTACGGCTCTCTCTTGCAAAACAAATACGGTTTCATGTCGGTCTCATTACCCCATAGCAAAATTTCATTACACATTACACTATGAAAATAATCTAATTTATGATAACATGATATTTATATGGTGATAATAATCCACCACGCAACTACGCAGCGCTATCTCAAAAAAACGAAGAACCTGTACCTATAAATAAATATATCGTCATATTGTTTCTCTAGTATTGTGGAGGCAGTTTACATACATAAATTTCACGAGGACAAACATCCAGACCCGGAACAACTACTTATATTCCATACAAATACTTGACCTGTGCGGTATTCGAACCCGCGGCCCTCAACATCGCAACTAATTGCTAAGCCACTATAAACCGGAGCCGTGAAATAAATAAGAATATTCGCAACAAATTGTTTGACAGAAAGATCATTCTCACATATAAGTAGATTAAAAATCCTGATGATGCAGGAAAAATTGAATGCATTTTCGCTATTTAGCAGTGAAAGTGATTTGTTACGCGAAATCAATTTTGACGATATTATCAGGGATTTCGCTATAGAAAAGTTAAGAAAATTAAAATCCAATATAAAATGAAAAACTAGAGTTCCATTTTCCATAAAACCTAGGGCACCAAAAAGTTAATTCTAAAGGTAAAGCTGGCTGTGGGTATACCCTGATACCAATTAATTAAATTAGAGAAAGAAAATCAACCAAAATTGTAAACGGCATTCAGTTCATGTAAAGTGGTCACGTTTTATTACCATTCATTATTTTCTGACAGCTAATGCGTTTTTGATTGTACTTAACGTATTTGATGTTTTGTAAACCATCTGTTTTTCTGATGAGTTTTTATTTCAGGGATTTCTTATTTATTTCATAAATACTATGGGTGCGTTTGTTGTAAGCAAAATGGCGAAACTAAACAATTTTCGACCAGGACACGTTTGCTAAGTTCAGTAGCGCTGACACAATTCGTCATTTTGGTTATTTAATTTGTTTGTTTTGAAGTAGAGTTTATAAGTTGTTTTGTGCAATATTAGTTTTAAGTAATATACTGACATGAATAGACATATACATGTTATTAAAATTCATGATTGGTAAGTTTTTAATATGAATACTTTACAAACATATATTTAAATTAGTTTAGGTTCCACGGTTAAAACTAACTTCGTGTCCTAGAGGGAAATAGCTACTTACGATTTGACAGCGCTTATCGCCATTTTGCTTACAAGCGCTTGCTTGCACTTTTTTCTGCCAAACGCACCCTATATTAGCGAGTTTTCTTACACTGTTGGTTAACCATATTTCTAGACAAAACTGTAGTGTCATACTTATAGTTTATCTGATGCCACTTACAGCTGCTGTAGTTCCTGGACAGCCGAATCCAATTTCAAGGAAAAAAGGCTTCAGATGTATTTTCATTTACCTCAAATCAGCCTTTAATTATACTGGTTATCTAACCTACACTACATACTAACTATCTAACCCTACAGACGAAGTGATGATCTGGTAAGAGGTGCAAGAAGTCGATGGATACAGGTGGCTAAGGAACGTGCTTTGTGACATTCCTTGGGGGAAACCTATGTTTAGCAGTGGACTTTTGAATGTCTGTTATGATGATAATAATTATACCCTACAGATAGGAACAAAGCTGTGCAAGCACTAACACTAGGCGGTGTAAATAGGTAAGAGTACCTAATGACAGAAAAGGAAACGAGTTCTACCAACTAGTACTATATTAGCAAATCGTTGTGTTAATATTTTACATTTAAAAAAGTTACTCCCACACTTTGAATTCCTTCTATATACATATTGCACGTGGAAAAACATTCAGAACCAGACAAAATTATTACTTAAGCATACAAATATTTAGTCCGCTCAGCCAATGCGATATCTAGTCGTAAAATTCGTTAGAACTGAGGAAATATCTGTTTCGTAGAGATGAATACACATTTATCCTTTTTTTATAGAATAAAGGAAACAAACGAGCACATTATCTACTTAATGTTTAGTGGATGCTGTGGCATATAGAAATCTACATGTATCCTTAATAAGGATTAAAATGCAGGACATAAAATTGCAAATGAGGGCTAAGATGGAATGCCTCGTTTCCAGTAAAAAGGGTCTCCAGTTCTCTACACGTTATGCTGGTGTTCTGTGACAGCGTGGTACTTCCCTGGTCGAGCCGCGTCATTTATGTAACAACCATAATATAGCTGCAGCATAGCTCTACCACGTACAAAATTTCTCAAAAATTTCAATTGATGTATAGGCTATTTATCTATGGGGTCCACACTATGGTGTAGACTTGAATCGTTGCCGCTGGTGACAAGAGGAAAGCATGTAAATCCATTAACCTGATCTCTCTTCGATCGTGTGGGTTTACCAACGCATCAGACCATGACAGTGAGGGAATAGAGATTGCACTACTGCTGTCAAGATGTTCATTTTAAATTCGGTCTGTTTTTGTTCACAAACGTAAGAAGTATACAGAGGAACTTGAGGCACACTAAAATACTGACTCTTAGTGTTGTTCCCAGCACTAGGCTGTATAGGACAATTTTCTCAGTTTTGCTTACCCTAAATTTCAAAGCCTTGCCTATTGAGTTTCAATCACTCCTAAAAGCACGAGTTTGAGCAAGAACATGCTCCCGGTCCCCCCGGATCCACCCTGGTAAATGGCGGATCCCATAGGTGAAGGTGTGGAGATGAAATGAGATCATCATCATTACAGCCCTTCACAAGTCCACTGCTGAACATAGACCTCCCCCAAGTAATGCCACAAAGCACGGTCCTGAGCCAACTGCATCCATCGACATCCTGCATATCTTACCAGGTCGTCACTCCATCTAGTGGAAGGTCGCCCTACACTACGCTTACCGGTAAGAGGCTGCCACTCGAGAACCTTTCTTCCCCATCGGTTATCGGTTCTTCGAGCTATATGGCCGGCCCATTGCCACTTCAGCTTACTAATCCGTTGGGCTATGTCGGTCACTCTGGTTTTACTGCGGATATCCTCATTTCTGAGTCTATCACGCAGAGAAACTCCGAGCATAGCCCTCTCCATAGCTCGCTGAGCGACCTTGGGCGTCCTCATATGGCCAACAGTGAAGGACCACGTCTCAGATCCGTAAGTTATCACTGGCAACACGCACTGGTTGTACAATCTAGTTTATAGAGATTGAGGTATACCTGACGAGAAGATATGTCGTAATTTCCCGAACGCTGCCCAGCGAAGTTGAATCTGTCGATTGACCTCTCGGTCGAAGTTGGACTTACCTAGTCGGTCTATTTGTCCCAGGTAAACATACTCGTCAACAACTTCGAGCATAGTGCTCCCAACAACCACCGGCATAGGTGTGACATGGACATTAAACATGATCTTTGTTTTGTCCATGTTCATCTTAAGACCTATCCGTTGGGAGGCACTATTGAGGTCATTGAGCATAGTGCTTAACTCCTCCAGCGATTCTCCCATAAGGACTATATCGTCGGCAAATCGAAGGTGTGTGATGTACTCGCCATTGATGTTAATACCGTATCCATTCCAGTCCAGTAGCTTGAAAACGTCTTCCAATGCAGCGGTGAAGAGTTTCGGGGATATAACGTCACCCCGTCTTACACCTCTCTGCAGTTGGATCGAGCTATGGTTGTTTTGTTGGTGGTTTTTGATTTTTTTTGAATTGGTGAGACTACTATATAATATCTATAGTTTAACATCTATAGTATATTCTCGTACCATACCAGATTCCTGAAACCGTGAAAAGATAATCAAATACAACAAATTACGACCTAGGGCAAATAAAGTTTGTCAAACCATATCGAAAAACATAATCGCAGCACAACGCCATCTGTTTACTGATGAATAAATTACGTTGAACACCATCTGTTCATCGATGACTCAATTACGTTTAACAGCACGTTTTCGCTGGATTGTTAAACAATGGCTTGAGGAACAATGCTTCTACCTTGTAGGAGAATATTTAAATTTTATGTTTAGGATTAGGCATCGATATTAAAATGAATCAACTGTAACTTATATTATTTTATTTCAATTAAATTTATATTACAAAAATTATAATAAAGAACTTAACTAAAATAATAATTAAAATTCTAATATTTACGATTAAAACTACTTATATATACAATATAAAAGAAGAAACTATAATATAGAAAACCTAAAACTAAAAATTTAAATCGTCAAAAAGACCTGCTCGCCGTGGTATAGTGCCAAGAACGCTGGCTGCGTTTCCTCGCTGAATAGCTATACTTAGCCTTTGAGCGAGGAAAGAACCAGCCCTCTTATCACCAGCAACGACGACTAGTCGTGGATATAGTTCCTTTAGAAACTTCATTGCAGGTGGACCCCACGGACCGATAGTCTCTACAGCAAATGGCACAAATATGTAGTCATTTCTCAAAGACTCATATTTGCGCCATTTACTAAATTCGGCTACCTCTGATGCCGCTCCGGCTCTAAAAAAGGTACCCTTGAGATGAGAGGCCGCCAAAGTGTCAACGCAAGTAGCATCCCAATCTAGGGCTTTACCTCTCTCCCAAGGGACCAAAGTTATACCGTCGGGTATCTTGCCATCGTCTCTAAATATCCCGCAAGGCTCTAAAACCGAGGGGATATTTATAGAGACAAGAGCCCTTCGGATGATTTCGTTCAAAGAGCCGTGACGGGAAAACCTACCTGCACTTTTCTTGCATAAAAGTCCGTGGAGCCCAAACTCATCGACGCTGCTATCACAGGGGCACTGGTGAGGTTGACACATAGCCACTCCTAGTCGGATTCCTACGGTGATGCGCAAGCTTTCCCCATCAAGCAATGTGCCGAGATTACTTGATGGTAGAGCATGTAACCAGTGGCTAGATTCCTTAGTCGAAACAGCTAGAAGGTGAGCCTGATCTTGTTGAATATGGAAATTTTGAAATAAATTTTTCTGGACACTCCGTACCAACGGAATATCCCACTGTTTTTGTTGGTTAACTTCCAGTGGGACATTTTCGCCGGGACAGAGCGTTAGCCATATTTGCTTTGCCTCCGCAGCAAAGCATAGGTCTACTTTATTATTTAAAATTGTGTTACATATGTCATTGACACTATGCATGGAAGCAAGGTAAGCAGGCAATGCGACGTTAGAAATATTTCTTATACCAATTCCACCAAATTTGATAGGTAAAGTGCCTTGATTCCAGGCTATTGTATTTAATCTCAAATTTAGAATGTTTTACATAATGATTTCTTATATTTAGGCGAACACTACACATGATTAAATTTACTTTTACGGATTTTATCGCGTTTATTTTTACTTTTAATTACTTTTATTTTTAATTCCCGACGTTTCGAGCGCTTTCCAGCACCCATGGTCAAATTAGGATGTTTTTTAATTTAATAGCCTCACGTATCATCCTTGGTAGGAATCGGTGTTCTTTCGCGAGGGTTTGTGGTCTATCAAATCTGATGTAATGGTTTTATGGGATGTAATTTCAATAGAGAAGGAGGCTGGGTACTACCACCTGCATGGGATCCTATAATCAATAAAATTAAAACTAAACCCAAGCATACCACTGCAAGACCTCAGGACATAGTCAGTTTATTTTGCATAGATCGGACCATAAACAATAATTAAAAAAGCTGAATTTACTCCGGGTTTAACAGTGACATCGGGACGTCAGTCATCTCAGTCCACCGTGACCATGGGTGCTGGAAAGCGCCCGAAACGTCGGGAATTAAAAATAAAAGTAATTAAAAGTGAAAATAAACGCGATAAAATCCGTAAAAGTAGTTTTAATCATTAGAATATTTTCTAAAGCAATTTTAAGATTATTATCAATATCTTTTAAAATATCCGAACATTTCCAGACTGGACTTGGGCGTAACAAGTATGTAAATTTAGGTACAAGGAGACAATATTTTAAAATGGTAAGGACGATATGGGGGTTTAAAATATATAATTTATCAACGTGATTTAAAAATTGATCAGATTTTGTTTTTAAAACAGGTTTAATACTGTCGAAAAACAACGGAGCACCAAGCAGGTAAAGCGATTCCGAATTGACAGTTTTTATTCCTGGAGAAATCTGATTGAAATTTTGAATTAAAGCATCTCTTTTAGTATTGGATAAATTATTAGTAATAAATATTTCACATTTATTTGTACTTGTTTCAAGATCAATATTTTTAAAATTTTGAAAAATATGAGTAAGATCATTGAGGACGTCATCTGCTTTACATCCCAGTGTATCGTCGTCCAGATATCAGACATTCAGTTTGGATTTTAAATTTGAAATAATAGGTTGAATTCCCAAACCGAAAAGAGCTAGACCTAATGGATCACCCTGCTGAACACCGACAGCAGACTCAATAATGTGGTTTTGATAAAACAAGTTTGAATTTTGACTGTAACATTGCCAAACGTAATGATATATTTCGGGGGTATTGTTAGCCACTTCTTTCAGCAGGATTATCCTATCAATAGAGTTAAAAGCATTTCTAATATCAACCTTCAGAAGAACATCTGCATTGGAATTAGTTAAGAAAGTACGCACCGAATGTACCGCCGCCTCACAGCCACCTTTGATGCCAAAGCCTAGTTGAGTAGGTTGAAATTTTGTCTTAAGGTTTGAGATTATGTGCCTGCAAGCTAATTTTGAAGTTAACCTCCTCAGTCCTGAGGTGTTGTTTTGATAGATATTGATACAATTTTTGATAGGCATACTTAGAAATACATTTTAAAGCAACAAAAATAGGCTTTATATTTTTTTCTATTTACATATTTGTTTTATTACGTGTCCCCTAGAGGGGACTTTCGGTTTGAGTGTTATGAAAAAGATATAAATAAAACCTTAAAGCTCAGTAAAAGAAAGAAATATTTATTCAAATAAAAATTAATTTTCTTCGTGATATTGTTTGTAACAATTCCGCCCTGCGACTAAACATAGATGCATGCCGCAAGTTGAGCAGTATACCCTTGCTTTCTTGCTCTTGCAACCTGGCAAACGGCGTCTGTGATCACCTGACTCGTTATCAATCATCTCATCTCAAACCAATCGTTATCAGCTGAGAACAGCCATGGCTGTTCTCAGCTGCAATGGGGGTTGAGGGACTTATTTCCTCTTACGGCTAGTTTGACTAGCTTCTGCTGATAAATCGTCAACTTCCTCGTACAGGTGTATTTGCTCTCTTGCTGGAGTGAAATAGAGCAAAGAATTTGCTATTTCGGCTTTGAACTCCAGGTAATCCAGAGTGTCCTTTTTAGGAGTATCCAACATTCCGGCTTCTTTCCGATACACCAACCATCCTGCAGCTGCCGCAAAGTCGAATAAATGGAATATCAATCGAACCGTCCATTTTTTTGAGCGTGCGCTTATTCTATAAAAGCTAATAACCCTATCCAGCATGTCCACTCCCGCCATACTTTCGTTATATTGCTGAATAGCATAAGGCCTATTTATTTCGATGTATTGCTTCGTCTTCTTACACCAGCGCCAGCATTTGTTTTCAGGTAACTTTGAATCTGCAGATGATGCCATAACTACAGGTTTGTTGTCAAACCACTTCGAACAAGCCATTAGGTCATCATTCCTTACCAATTGGTCGGAAGAACTGCGTCCCTGATCTTTTAACTGCTTGTCAGTTTTAAAATTGCATGCTTTAAGGATTTTTGACTTCTTGAGAGTGCCCGTTCCTTGTATTTTTTTCTCTGTGTATAGTTTGTCCAACAGCTCAATTGATGTAAAATATCTATCCATTTATAGCTTGGAACCCTCAGGTAAATTATTAGCCAATCTCATAACGACTTTCCCGCCAATATCCAGACCTTCACTTTCACCAGTCGGTAGTATGCTATCACCCCTGCCCTCATACAAGAAAAATCTAGGGGTAATACCACTCCTCTACCAGCTTTCTCCACCTTCTTGGAGAGTTTCTGCGTGAGCAGTAAGAGAGATCGAGTGATCCTCATCGGAAATACCTTCGATGATTGAGTCATCATCTCTCAGCTCTAAAGCCGACTGTGTATATGTTCTGAAGATAAGCCTAGAAAATAATAAGAAACTTTTAACTACAATGTATTTATTTAGTACATATGTAAAGGCCAAAACCGAAAGTCCTCTATGCGGGACATCCACAAGCGAGCAATCAGTACGGTCATATCATTTATCGAAATGTGATTTTTTTTTCAAAATATGTCAAGTAACAACATTATCACAATACAAAGCAATTTCAAAAGAAACGTGCGCTATTCATATAAAAAACAGTTCAAAACTTACCATGGGTAGTCATTTCTTTGGTAGTCTGCTAACATGCGATTTTAAACTGGCGAAATAACAACTTTCCTGCTTATAGTGGGCCCAAAGTAAATTTTATAGAAAAGTGCCATCTATATACAAGCTTTTGAATCAATTATTATAACGTTTACAATAACAGCCGACAGCGGGAGGCACTGACAAAATTGTCCCCTATACGGGGCGTCAGGATCGAGGAGGTTAAGCGTCGAAATGTAGAACCAACAGCAATAGGACGAATACCGTTATCCTTTTTTTTGAAGGCACACAATCTTGCCCCATATAAGTAGGGAATGAAATTGGGATCGACATTACCAGAAAGCATAAAATTACATAATTTTGTTATTTCATTAAGAAGTACCCTACCGGCGTCACCGGCAGATACGCTTACAAGGTCTTTGAGATGCTGAGGCGTAATTCCGTCAATGCCGCCGGCAGAGCCATTCGAAAATGACAATATTGCGTCTAAAGTATCTTTTTCGGAAACTTGTAATGGTTGCATAGAAGTATTGGGAGGCAGCGGTAAATTCTGGGAAGGATTGACCGAAGGATGTTTCTGACGAAGGCCTTCAAGAGTTTCGACATTACGAGGAGCGAGGATGTCATCTGAGAATAAAATACGGGATGCATTTTTTAAGTCGCCGTCCATTACATTCAATTAAATGTAATAAAATGATTATGAAGAATTTCAAATAACGTTTATTATTACATTAGTTGTATTATGATTGTAATGTATTTTGTTATAGAATAGGATGACAAACGAACACACAGTCCCACTGATGGTAAGTCGATGCTGCGGCCTATAGACATTTACATTTATCCTCAATTAAGAATCAAAACGCAGAGGCGTTGTCACTCCTGAGGACCAAGATGGAATGCCTCATTTCCTTTAAAAATAATATCTGGATCTCTACAGTCACCATACGAAACACGGTAGTATTAAGCTGCTATTTTACGCTAGTATTCTGTGAGAGCATGTTCCTTCCTTGGTCGTGTCGTCCCGTTCGTGCTACAACCATAATATAGCTGCAGTGTGGCAATACCAGGAATAAACGTATGTTGTTAGTCTATATTTAATTTTCTTTTTATTTTTGGCACTATCACATTATTTCTACACGTCTTGCGTTCACTGGGATGGAATGCCAAAAGGAATTAACCGTCTTTGTAATAATATTTGTTAAGGTGTACAGTAAGTATAAATAAATTAATGTTACGTCTGGTAATGCGTCAATCTAAGCTAGCTAAGCATAACGATTAAGAGGCCCACGACCAGCAGTGGACTTTAAGGGACTGATAAAAAAGAAAAATAAATAAATAACTACAAACCGTTCTAGTTGCAACGCGGTAGATTCAACATGTAGAAGTTTAAATAACTTATCCTGGAATGTTGTTTAAAATTAAATTTTAATTGCGGAAAACAGTGCAGGGTAGACGCGTGACTTTGACAAACTGGGATTACTATTTGGAACTTTGTCCAAAGCAAATCGAGTCGAGTTTAAATGACCCGAATGCTACAAATAAATTGTGCAAGATATTTTGTTTAATACCATCAGCTCGTAGAGACTACTCCGGGTCACCTCTTAATCGTAACGCTTGGCAGGATTGACGCAGTAACAAAAATGTATCACATCTAGGTGGTAAGACACGTCTTCTGCCTTAGACCACGAGGGTAGACAACACCATTACCGTTACAGCCAACTAAAGTCCACCGCTGAACATAGGCTTCTCACATAGATTGCCTGATCGGAATTGTAATATTATATAAGAGGGTACCATGTAATCGACGCGCGGTCTGACGCGCACCAGAATTGCTCTTATTGAAATCTCAAACTCATATTTGCATTATTTATCGCCTGACGACGACGATTTACTAAATATTAATGAATTACGTAGAGAAACAGTTAGCTATGAAGTATTAAGTTTGGTAAAAAATTATCTAATTAAATGGTGGGCGCGTAAAATAATAGACAAGAAACTACTACCATATCTTAAATTTAGATTTGAATTAGATTAGATTATTAGGTGATTTAATTATGCGTGCACTTAAAGTTGTACGAGGACGGCATTGAAAATTTCGGGAATCAAGGAAGTAACACATCATTACTATTTAAAAATGTATTTATTGCTTCTCGAAGTATTCTCCGCGAAATTTGACACATTTTTCCATACGATGGAACCAATCATTGAAGCAACCATTCCATTTAGAGTTGGTGTCTCCAAAATGGCCGTCTTGTAGGCAACTTCTTCTGGTGATGAAAATCTCTGTCCACGCAATTTATTCTTTATTTTAGGGAAAGTATAGAAATCATTAGGGCTTGGGTCGGGGTTGTACGGCGGATGGTCTAATAATTCTATGTTTTCTTGATTAAAACTACTTTTACGGATTTCTTCGCGTTTTATTTATTTTATTTTTAATACCCGACGTTTCGGGTGCTTTCCAGCACCCATGGTCACGGGGGACTGGGGTGACTGACGTCCCGATGTCAAAGTTAACCCGGAGTACCTTTAGCTTTTTTAATTATTGTCTTTGGTCCGATCTACGCAGAATGAATTTTAATTATTGTCTTTGGTCCGATCTACGCATTCTTCCATAAAAGTAGTTTTAATCAATGTACAGTGTTTGCGTAAATATAAGAAATCACTAAGTTTTCTTGCTCTAAAAACTCTTTTGTTCTGTATACGGTGTAAGAAATGGCATTGTCGTGGTGGAGGATGATGCAGCGGTTGCAGTTCTCTTTACGGAGTTCAGAAACGACCTGTGGCAAGCAAACGCTAGCATACCATTCTGCATTAACCTTCTTTGTCCCTCAAGAGGAATAGTAGTAACATGGCCGGTTTTGGAGACAAACGTGGCCACCATTTTTTTGCAACACTCCGTGAACGAATAATTTTTGTTGACTTTAACTCATTTTCGAACACCCAAACTCGTGACTGGTTTTTTGTTTCGGTTTCGTATGCGTATATCCAGGATTCGTCACCTGATGCGATGTTGTATACAGCATTTGAGGATCCTGCGTGGAATCTTTCAAGAGGTCTGACCAGGTGGTCTCCTATTAAGGATCGAAGCTCAACAAAACCACCATCTGCAGTTACTGCTATTTACTGTTATATTTTCTATCCCAAGAGAGGAGAAAATGGATGGAAACGGGCCAGATCGACGGAAGGATGGATATAGGCGATCCTTGTCTCCCACTTCGAGAATAAGTGGCTCTCCAGATGTTATGCAGAGCACGGGTGAGGTGGATAAATCGTGGGAACCAAGTGTGATCCTATCGGAAGATGAAATATACCACCCAGGAATTATAACTTAAGGTCCTACAGAGGACGTAAACCATTGTCGCAGTTGAAAAAAATCATTTTGTAATCGATTTTGAAATGTTTATTCTCTTTATTTTTACTGCTTATTTAGTTTAGTTGTGAGACAAAGGAAAACACGTCCGTACAGTTCCACTTTACAAGTTGTTACGTAAATGTAGTTAGAGGTATAGTATATACGAGGGTACTGCGTAAAAGACGCGCGACATGACGCGCACCCGAGTTGCTCTCATTGTAATAAATGACGTATTGAGAAACTGCTGTCTTATTTTTATCGCTCCCCCAGCTTCCCAGGAATATTTCCCATAGTTGCGGAAAATAGCCCTTCGAAAACTAATCTGAACTACCTTTTTCGTGCTGCATAATAACAGGGTGGGCACTGCTGTGTTTCAGTCTGGAGGGTACAGAGAGCCAGAATAATTGAGGCTTTCCAGTTTAGTCTTCAGAGGTGCTAACGCATCTAGAGTCTTCCTTGTTTGAAGTTTGCTGCAGATATCCATAGACTGCAGTAGCCACTTACCATCAGTTGGACTAGTGGTGGATAAGTTTGTTGTATCAGTTTAATTTTATAAAAAAATATTTAACGACCTTTACCTTTCGCCAGCCTGAGGATCTTTCATCGAGCGTAAACGAGGTATAAATAAACTCTATCTTGTGACTACTTGTTAAAAATTATTTAAAAAAAGTACTGTGGAAAATCCTAAAATTATATGGAAACTAATACAAAACTTATTAACTGGTATACACGATGGTATACACGACTAATCTTAGTTGAGAAATAAGTGCGAATTAAAAAAACGTTTTTATGTTTTATAAAAGGCGTTTCGGCCGCGAGTTCTGTGTCCGAAGAAGCTGTAAAATCTCGCATGCAGCTTAAATTAGTTTATTAGTAGCTACCACATACTAAGGTAATTTTGGCAACATTTCTGCAAATATTTAAATGTTTTCTATTCACAGTTCGTTCACAGTTTATCGAAGTGTTGTAGTTTCCCTTCATTAAAACTTTGCGGTGCTTGTTTCCTACAACATAGTTTTCGTAATTTATCAACGTCGACCTTTATATCCTTTGCTCTACTACGTAAAGTACCAAACGTAAAGATTTTAATTAAATCGGAATTTAAGAGAGAAAAATTTAGCTATTCAACGTCTTATTTTCCAATTTGTGAACTTGATTATGCGATATCATAGATTATAAATCCTAATGCTTTGTTAATGATAATAAAAGTGACAAACGAGCTTACGATATACCTGATTGTAAGTAGCTATTAAAGTCCACGGACACGTGAAGCGAACTACAAACCTCAGAGAACTGAGAGGCAACATCTCACATCCAATAATTGTACTAGTTATCTGCACCTTTCAGATCGGAACACTCTTTAAAGATCTCGTCATGAGTCGGTCAGTCAGTATTAGTTCGGAAAAAATAGCGTATTTGTTAAGAACATTCTACGAATTAATTTTCACAACATCAAGATTAAACTAAATATAATACAAATAAATTTTGTAGTGTCTCTTTGCGTCTATACAAATCACCAGTAAAATATTAGACAAAGCAGCTATTAAGAACATTTTACGTAATTGAAACCATCAAAGTTGAAACTACAGACATTAATTAAATACGGAATTCTCAATACCTCTATGAAGTTATTTTGGAATCTTTAAAGAGATTTTCGTCATTCCTTTATTCGAGGTTAATTGTTCATGTTCGTTACTCACTGACTAAATGAGCAACAACGTAACGTATACTAATGCGGTAGAGCTTCACTATAGATATATTACTGTTGCCGCACGAATGTTAATCGTTCTATGTTAATTGTTCTATGTTAATTGTTCTACGTTAATTGTTCATGTTCGTTACTCACTGACTAAATGAGCAACAATGTAACGTATACTAATGCGGTAGAGCTTCACTATAGATATATTATGGTTGCAGCACGAATTCTATGTTAATAGTTCATGTTCGTTACTCACTGACTAAATGAGCAACAACGTAACGTATACTAATGCGGTAGAGCTTCACTAGAGATATATTACGGTTGCAGCACGAATGTTAAATGTTCTATGTTAATTGTTCTACGATAATTGTTCATAATGATTTCTTATATTTACGCGAACACTACACATTGAAATAATACTAGTTTTGAAGGAATTTATCGCGTATATTTAACTTTTTAAATACCCGACGTTTCGAACGCTTTACAGCACTCATGGTCACGGGCGGGACTGAGATGTTCAACGTCCATATGTCATAGTTAACCGCGGTTACCATAGATTAAAATTTAACTTTTGTTCCGATCTATGCAGTATGAACCTTTGGTATCTTGAAGTCTTGCAGTTGTATGCTTGGGTTGGGATTTAATTTTATTTATTATAAGATCCCAAGCAGATGGTAGCACCCAGCCATCTTCTCTATTGAAATTAGGATGTTTTTTCATTTCAATAGCCTCACGAATCATCCTTGGAAGGAATCGGTGTTCTTAAGCGAGGATTTGCGGTCTATCAAATCTGATATAGTGACGGGGGCGATCCTGTACGTGTTCACAGAAAGCGTTCGAAACGTCGGGTATTTAAAAAGTTAAATATACGCGATAAATTCCGTAAAAACTAGTATTATTTCAATTAATTGTTCATGTTCGTTACTCATTGACTAAATGAGCAACAATGTAACGTATACTAATTCGGTAGAGCTTCACTATAGATATATTATGGTTGCAGCACGAATGGGTCGGCTGGACCGGTGAATGACCACACTTTTAGGGAACACTAGTATAAAATAGTAACTTTAAGCCAATGCAGTGATCCATATACTGCGTGATATTTTTTACCGTCTGTGATTAAATAGGGTGTAACAGGTGACCGTAATAGAAGCCTATGGCACTGATATTTTACATTTTTTTATTTTATTTTACATTTACATTTACATATTTTAAAACCGATCTATTAATAAAAACTACTAATTTGAAATAAACTTTCGGTAGTAAAAAATAACATTTTTTTTGAAATAACTAAAAATCAATTAAAAACTTTCAAAATATATGATACGTACCCGTAAATATATATAGTAGTATTTATTGATAGATCTTTTTCATAATATGTTAATGCAAAATTAAAATTGTAAAATATAAGTGCCATAAGCTTTTAATTCGTTGACCTGTTGAACAATAAAATAAACAACATAAACTCTCCCGCCTATTATTTGGAGGGTCTACGGTATGGTAAAAAATAAAGGTGATAAAACGAGCCCACTGTTCACATGATGGTAAGTTTTTGCTGTGGCCCACACACATCTATGTCTATCCTCAATTAAGAATCAAAAATTAAAAAAACCTTGAGGAATAAGATGGAATGCCTGGTATCCAGTAAAAAAGGTATCCAGTTCTCTACAATCACCGTACGAAACACAGCAGCATTGAACTGCTATTTTACGTTGATATTTTATGAGACCGTGGTCCTTTCCCAGTGAAGCCGACCCATTTCTGCTACAACCATAATATAGTTGCAACATGGCTGTACTATGTAAAAACAGAAGGAAATAATAAACAGTAAGTGGTATCGTGACCCATATACATCAATAAATAAGCAAAATGCAGATGTATTGTCTCTTAGGATTTTCCTCCTTACCAAAAAGCCCCGGTCCTCTACATGTTCTGTATGAAACACGGATGCATTTTTCTGCAGTTTCACGCTGCTATTTTCTAAGCTTTTCCGGTTGAGCTGACAGATGCGTGTTTAATATAACTGTAGCATGGCTCTACTAAAAATCAAATTTACGGCTGCGTTTAGTTAAGTTTAGTAAAGAACGGATAAGAATGATAGAAGAATATCGGATAACTTCCAGGCAAATATTAAAATGTTCTGGAAACTGGTAAGAACTGCCAGGGACATTCAAAACAGCCTATGATGAATACTATAAGAGACGAGAATGGCTATATTCTGAATGATGAAGTTTTGAGTTTAAAGAGATGGAAGGAATATTTTGAAAGCGTGTTAATGAGTGAGGAGACAACATGTGTACTAAGTGAAGTAGAAACTCCGAAAGAAGAGGAAAGAGGTAGCGAGATAAGTATAGATGAAATAATGAAAGCAATGAAAAGCATGAAAGCGGGTAAGGCGCCGGGATATGATAGAGTTTCACTCGAAATGCTAAGGGCTAGAGAGGAAGTGGTGGCAGGCCTGCTGCACACCTTGTTTAATTTATGCTGGGAACTGAAGCGGGTACCGGTAGACTGGTGTAAAGCCGTGATAGTCCCAGTATATAAAGGAAAAGGGTCGCAGCAGGACTGTAAAAACTACCGTGGCATCAGCCTTCTTAGCATTGTGGGAAAACTGTACGCTAAGGAACTGTTTGAAAGGGTCATGAAAGAAACTGATGGAAAAATTTGGGATGTGCAAGCGGGATTTAGAAAGGGAATGGGATGTACAGATCAAGTCTTTTCCACGCGCATGATCGCGGAGAAGTTTCTGGCCAAAAACCAAAAGGTTTTTTGTGCGTTCATGGACTTGGAAAAGGCCTATGACAGAGTGGATAGGGATTTGCTATGGCAAACACTGAACTCATTTGGGTTGAGCGCTGGCTTGATAAGGGCATTGGAGTCTCTTTATAGGGACTCTAGTGCTTGTGTTAGGATCAACGGGGTCTACTCGGACTGGTTTGACGTCCATAAAGGTGTCAGACAGGGCTGTGTGGCTTCTCCGTGGCTGTTCAACCTATTTATGGACAGTTGTTTGCAAAATTTGAAAGTTGAAGAATGCGGATTAAGAATGGGTGAGTTAACCGTTAAATGCCTTTTGTACGCCGATGATCAAGTCATTCTTGCATCGTCGGCGGCCGAGTTGCAAATAATGGTTACATTAATGAACGGATCATTAAAAGAAAGGGGTATGAAAGTGAACGCAAGTAAGATGAAGGTAATGGTTTTTGAAAGAGAAGAAAGTAAAACGATTTGTGTAATAAGAATAGAAGGGGAGTTGATCGAGCAGGTAGATGAGTTTGTATATTTGGGCTGCGTATTTAGCAGGGATGGGAGATATGATAAGGATATAGAACGACGAGTGAATGTGGGAAATAGAGTAAATGGGGCCTTGCACTCTATTGTGAAGAGTCAGAATGTGTCGAAAAAGGCACGTACGGCAATTCACAATGCTGTGTTGGTCCCTACTTTAACGTATGGTAGTGAAAGATGAGTGTGGCAGAAGAAGCACGAGAGTAGAATAAACGCAGTAGAAATGCGGTCGTTAAGGAGTTAGGGTTGAATCTGAATGACAGGGTAAGAAATTGTGTAATAAGAGAAGAGTGTGGTTTGCAAGATGATGTTGTGACCATGATTAAGAAAGGAATGCTTCGATGGTTTGGTCATGTGGAAAGAATGAACGAGGAAAGAGTGACAAAGAAAATTTATGTTGCAGAAGTGAATGGCAGAGTCGGAAAGGGACGTCCTAGGCGAAAATTTATCGACCAAATTGGCGATTTATTGGAAACGGGCCAAATTAGGAGTACCCTTAACCGACGAGCATGTATGCGTAGGTGTATGGATGTGAAGGAGGCGAGAGAGGTGTGTCAGGATCGTGCCAAATGGAAGTCTGTAGTCTCTGCCTACCCCTCTGGGTGACAGGCGTAAGTGTTTATATATATATATATATATATATATATATATATATATATATATATATATATATATATATATATATATATATATATACATATATATATATATATATATATATATATATATATATATATATATATATAAATACATATATATAAATATACGTTTAGCCCTTGAGCTGTAACGACTTACAAGAGAGTAGTCCATCTTTAGCTTAGTCCTCATAGGTGGGAACATATCTGAATTTTAATCCTTAATGAGGGTGAAACCTAGATGTGTTCATGGGTATTTTTTTTATACAAGAGGGGGCAAACGAGCATGTGGCTCACCTGATAAGGAGTAAGCTCTTTTCTTGAAGGTCCCCAGGTCGTATCGGTCCGGAAAAATCGCCGGTGGTAAATTATTCCACAGAGAGGTTGTGCGCGGAAGAAAACTCCTTTTGAAACGTACAGTGGTGGACCGCCAAGCATCCAGATGGTGTGGATATCTATAGGGACGTTTGCCGCGTAGTGCGTTCACGAAATTTGGGGGCTGGGATTAATCCGAACAATTCCTCAGAGCACTCTCCATGGTATATGCGAAAGAAAATACAAAGGGATGCAACATCTCTTCGCAGTGCCAGTGAATCGAGCCAATCGGAAAGCACT
Source organism: Parnassius smintheus behrii (assembly GCA_036936625.1). Classification (NCBI taxonomy): domain Eukaryota; kingdom Metazoa; phylum Arthropoda; class Insecta; order Lepidoptera; family Papilionidae; genus Parnassius; species Parnassius smintheus. Next base: position 17,071,640 of record JAUPFT010000026.1, on the reverse strand, counting down.
CGGTCGTCGACGATTCGAGCCGCTCTGCGCTGGATGCGGTCAAGTGGAAGGAGCTGTTACTGGTGAGCCCCAGCCCAGAGATGGGAATAGTATTCCATGTGCGGCCGAACCTGCGCCTTGTAAAGTTGCAGGCGGTGTGCCGGCATGAAATACTGTCCCGCTCTGCTGAGCACGCCAAGCTTTTTAGAGGCCAATTTGGCCTTCCCTTCCAAGTGACCACGAAACTGCACGTCACTCGATATGTCGACGCCGAGGATTCCGATACTGGCTGAGGCAACAAGGGGAGTGCCTTGAAACAAAGGGGTTCTTTTTAGCGGTTAACGCGCAAACTTGTGTCTTCTGGGGGTTAAACTGGACTAGATTTAGTCGCCCCCAATCTGAGACTCTGTCCAGCAGAGACTCGACTTCAGACACAAGTTTGTCCCGGCACTCAGAGACGTTTTCCCGAGAAATATTGGCTCGGCTGGTGTAAAGAGCATCACCAGTGCTGTCATCCGCATAGCAATGAATGTTACGGGTTTGCATTATTTATGAATGTATCATTGATATGCAGAAGAAACAGCGTTTGCGATAGCACGCAGCCCTGTGGAACACCAGCATTAATAGGTTTGCAATCGGAGCTTGCACCGTCTGCAACGACCTTGATGTTCCGATCTGCAAGAAAACTGGTGATCCAATCGCACAATTTCTCGGGAAGCCCATAGGAAGGGAGCTTCGAAAGAAGTGCTTTGTGCCAAACCCGATCGAAGGCCTTCGCAATGTCCAAACTAACGGCCAATGCCTCCCCCTTGGACTCTACTGCCTCCGCCCATCTGTGAGTTAGGTAGACCAGAATATCACCAGCTGAACTACCACAGTCCTCAGCACAATTGGGGGGATTACGTCAGGCGCACTCGACTTGTAGATGTCCAGGGAGAGGAGTGCTTTGCGAACCGAGCGCTGAGTGAACTGCACTTCCGGCATGGAGCACTCACACCGCGGGATGGTCGGCGGCGTACTCCCCCGTCATCGAGAGTCGAGTTAGACGCAAAGAAAGAGCCTAGAAGATCGGCTTTCTCCTTTGCGGTGTGGGCTAGTGAGTCGTCCTCCCTGTGCAGAGATGAAAGAGATGGCTGACAGAAATTCCCCTGGACAGCCTTGGCGAGAGACCGGAATGCACGGGTTCCAGAAGGAAGACGAACTAGTTTCTCGCCAATTCTGCCTATGTGCTCTGACTTTGCCTTGACAATGACTCCTTTGAAGGACCTAGACCCGGAATTATACTTCTTTTTTAGAGCGTCAGCCCAGGCTTGGTAGCACTCCTGCTTATAGCATGATACTATTTTACAGGAGCGACCAAACCATGGCTGAGATTAGCCTCCAATGGGCACCACAGAGGAAGGAATAAAAAGTTCCATACCCTGAAGTACCACATCAGTAACAGAATCCGCAGCAACGTTGGGATCATCCGGCGAGAAGCAAACCCGCCCCCAAGGGTAGGATGCAAAGAAAGACCGCATCCCATCCCAATCGGCTGACCTATAGTGCCAAACACGGCGGAAGGCTATCGATTATAACCGCGATTTCAGCGTGAGTGGCAGCACACTCCGGACAAGACAATGGTCCGAGGAGCCTAACGGGGCGTCGACGGAAATCTGATATCCGTCCGGGTGAGAGGTCTGCAGAAGGTCCAACAGGGAAGGTGCATGATCCTCCACATCTGGAATCCGCGTAGGCGAAGTAACCAGTTGTGTCAGACCATATGCTAAGGCAAAATCATGAACAGATCTCCCCGCATGATCGGTTAAACGTGAACTGAGCCATTCGGCGTGATGGGCGTTAAAGTCGCCGAAGATCACGATCTCTGCGGAAGGTATCTGCTGTAACAACGAATCTGCAGCCATCTGGACGTGGTCGAAGAGTCGGTCTGTTTCGGCATTACCGCTATGGGACAGGATATGGGATGGACAGGTCCGAACCTTCAAGTCTGCCGAGGCGTCGAGAACAGATGTCCTCTCTGACGTAAACGCAAACTCCAGCCCGAGGCACAAAGGAGTGTTCCAGTTTGTACCCCGGGCAGGAGAGATACGAGACATTAGCCGGAGAGGACACCTGCGTCTCGGTCAGAAAGAGCAGAGCCGGCCTCGCCGTCTCGAGATGGTAGTGGACGGCGTTTAGGTTAGAGTGAAGTCCCATGATATTGCAGAAATTCACGGACAGCGTGGCAGGGGTCGCCTTGGTCTTGATGCTCCGTTTGCCCCGAGCAGTTTTAGTCTTGAGCGAAATTTTGACCCCCCCCCCCAGAATACGCTGGGCAGCCTGAGCACCCACGCTCAGAAGTGGAGAAACATGGTCGTGGATGCTCAGCGAGGGATTCTCCAGGGGTGCTGGTACCCTCCTGGGGTAGTCTATCATTTAATTCCGCTACCATGTTGATGGGGGGGGAGGGTGGATTTGGGCCTCCGGCCACCTGCACTCACCAGACGAAACGCGGAAGCAGAGCTTCCACTTCACGCCGGCATTCTGTGAGGTCGTGGTACCACCCCGGTTTGAGCCGGCCCATACGTGCGACAGCAAAGCTGCCGCGTGGCTCTACCACTGTTGAATGTAATTCACTAGGAGTTGTCTTACTCGTACGACTACTTTATGGAAACGTTTACCACTAGCGATTTTTCAGAACAGACATGACTTTGAGACATTCAAAAAAGAGCTTACTCTTCTATAAAGGCCAGCAACACACTTGCAATTCCCCTTGGGTCGACACTACATCGGGTGAGCTGCATGATCGTTTGCCCTCATATTTTATAAAAAAGCTAAACTTAACAAAAACATATACTTAACATCAGCGGCATTGTGTGTTCTTTTGTCACCTCTTTATAAACACTAACAACCCATCCCGTCTTTGCCTAGATTAGATCTAAATATGTGGCGTCATTTTTATTAGAGAGATAATAACACGATATTTTTTATAGGATAGGGTGACAAACGAGCGCACAGTTCACCTGATAGTAAGTGGTTGCTGCGGCCCAAAGACATCTACATCAATCCTCGATTACAAATCAAAATGCAGATGCGTTGTCACCCGTGAGTACTAAGATGGAATACCTCGTTTTCAGTAAAAAGGGTCTCCGGTTCTCTACACTCACCATACGAAACACAGCAGCATTAAACTACTATTTCACGCTGGTATTCTGTGAGAGCGTGGTCCTTCCCCGGTCGAGCCGACCCATTGGTGCTACAACTATACTACAAATCTGCAACATGGCTCTACCAAGTATAAAATTTATATTATTTTTTTCAATTTCACACAAGTATTAAGATTAAAAATATTTTGAAACTGGTTATTTATGTCTCAATAGCATTCAAATAACCTCCTGAGCCTGAACCTTCTATTAAGTAGCCAGTTATATTAATTTATCAATCGAACAATCCAATTTTATTTAAATATTATTATTATGTTTAGCACAAAATAATGACTCTTTTAGAAGTGACCGTTAAATAATTTGTTGTTTTTCCTTAAACTGCCTATCCGAGCAATTTCTGAGTAAGCATGGGGAAGTTAACGGCCCGAAACTAACTACATTCTTAGCCGGATTTGTTGAAACTAAGGGTTCACAAAAGCATTAAGACAAAATGTAAATAATAAACAAAACACTAATGTATTCTTTAATAAATTATGTTTTTGGGATTAAGATAAATTATGTTTTTAAATGAATGTGACTCTCATTTCGGTAAAAGCAACGAAAACGTATCTAAGAGATGGAAGATAAAGATATCATCCTCACCATCTGGATGCTTGGCGGTTTAACTATGCATTTTACTAGGAGTTTTCTTCCTCGTACAACTTTTCTGTGGAATTGTTTATCACCTGCGATTTTTCCGCACCGATAAGACTTAGGGATCTTCAAGAAAAGAGCTTACCCCTTTTTAAAAGCCCGGCAATGCACCTGCGATTCCCCTGGTGTTCCGGTTGTTCATGGGCGGCGGTAGTTACTTACCATCAGGTGAGCCACATGCACGTTTGCCCCCTCTTCTTTAAAAAAATTAATGTATTATTTTATAAAACTGAAGGGTCAAAGAAGCTAATAGGTCATCTGATGATAAATATAAAGTCCATAATTTTTTTTTCTTTTTGTGTGGGCCAAGGAATATCAAAATCTCTGAGTCATTAATTTAAAAAAAATAAATTTACATGGCACGACACCTGAAGAATAACCCATTTATTAAAAGAATCATCCGATTGAATAAAGTTCACTGTAGACGAATGTTACAAATTTTAAACCTTCTACTTTTATAGTCACCTTAACATTTAGTACATAGCCCTTCCACCCTGCGACGCAACACATTCTAAAACAAAAAAATTATAAAACATCCCGCAGGTGTCATCTTACGACACCTGCGGTGACGCGACAGAGGGAATAACTCAGTAGATTGGCAGTAGCGTCTTCCTAATAAAGACATAAGGTATAAAAACTGGGGTTGCCAAGCGTGGAAACTGTGGCAAATAACCCCATGTCAGGTAATGTATGGATGAGGCCATTGTTCGGTAGTGGACTTTAATAAGCAGTAACGGTAACAGTGACCGACATCCTAACCAAAAACCCGGATCGGTTATATGCTCTAACTGTCCCTTTTCGCAGTCATGTATTTATAACGCAGTTTGTCTTATTGTAATATACTTCGCCATATATATTACTAAAATAGCGTATTCTCAATTTACAGCCGTGTTGACTAATTAATCTGATTTATTCCCACGTGCTATTGAGATAACATCATCGTGTAGCGGTTACTATAATACAAAAGATTTATGCTGAACTATTTCGTTGACAGTTTTATTATATCACTAGCTGGTACCCTGCGCGTTGCAACCACAGAAGAAATAATTATGGAAATATCGTTTCAACTTTGGAAGAGTTATATTGTTTAATTAGGAATGATAATACATTTATTGAAATTGAATAATATATAACTTTCAAATAAATTTGTCAGTATCATAGATTTAGAATAGCGTAAGCGTAATCCTTGGTCTATGCTCAGTACTCAGTATGATACATGCGCCATCTACAGTTACTTACAAGTGTCCTTACTCGTAATTGTACTCAGTCTATAGCTTTCTCGCAAGTGCAAACAATATGTTGACAAAGTTTTAAAATTGAAGTGTGTGTATGGTATTTATGACAAAAAAACAATTTTTTAAATTTTCGGCTCTTTGCCTATCTGACAGAGAATTGATATTGTAAGGAGTAACTTACGCTACTTTGAGTTTAGAAAAAGAATTAGAGTTCGGGGAATATATATTTTATATATATATATATATATATATATATATATATATATATATATATATATATATATATATATATATATATATATATATATATATATATATCATCCTTACAGCCTACAAGTCCACTGCTGAACATAGGCCTCCCCAAGGTACGCCACAAAGCACGGTCATGAGCCACCTGCATCCATCGACTTCCTGCATGTCTTACCAGGTCGTCACTCCATCTAGTGGGGGATCGCCCTACACTTTGCCTTCCGGTACGAGGCTGCCACTCGAGAACCTTTTTTCCTCAACGGTTATCGGTTCTTCGAGCTATATGGCCGGCCCACACACACACACATATATATATATATATATATATATATATATATATATATATATATATATATGTCGGTTGATGAGGTTGATCAGCATGGGAGTCTTCCTCAGAAAACATAATGTGTGGGCGCAGTAGGGTCACGAGCAGGAATTAATGTAATCAAGATCACGTAACTAATTTAATTGGTACAAAACACAACGAGTCGTGTGACGATTAGCACGATTAGCATCTAGCACGGTGTGGCCCGCTCGACCGCTAGCACCGAAGTGCCCTGCCGGCCCACGCGATCCTCCTGGCTACACTCCGTCGAAGGGTTGGGTCACAGCACTTCCACCTCGTTGTCATTCATGTAAGCATTCGCACTTCTCCGTCACGGCCACCCTACAGCGCACACCTGTGTGCTTATTCTGAAACAACATTCATCACACAGTATATTCCAGTCCTTTAATCTTTCGACTGTATCGACTCCACCACGCGACCACTGTGGCCGTGGAAGAAAAAGGGGAGATCTCCCGCCGGGCAAGGTGTTCTGCCCGGGGAGCGGCCAACACTCCGTGTGGTATTTCGGAGATGTTCCATATATGCTGTTTATGATTCGGAATGTCGATAGCGTGATTTAGGCTTCGGTGTGTTTTTCACTTGCGGCGCGACGACAGCGCCGCCACATCACCCCCCTGCTCAGACCGGAGGCCGATAGTGCAGTCCGATTGCCGTTGTGTCCTTTTAATGCCGGTAGGGAATGCATGCTTTGTGCGTAAGGGCAAGTGACACCGGTGCGAATAATATGCCGATGTGTAATGCATGCCGTACTACGCACTGGCAAGTGATGCCGGTGAGAACGATGTGCCGGAGCAAGTGCCAGAAGTCTGCCTTATAAATCTGCGGTGAGTCGAGATGAAGACAAGTTGGACTGGCTTGCAGGAACTGAAGACTGAAGAAGACGATTCTCAGTAGTGAATGGTAGGGGTTCTTGAGGATAATGACGAAGCTTCAAACTGTAGTTTACGAAGGTTGTTGGTTGCGTGTTCAGGTCACGTCGGGGTCACCACTGTGGCCGTGAAAGGAAAAGGGGAGATCTCCCGCCGGGCAAGGTGTTCTGCCCGGGGAGCGGCCAACACTCCGTGTGGTAGTTCGGAGATGTTCTATATATGCTGTTTATGATTCGGAATGTTGATACCGTGATTTAGGCTTCGGTGTGTTTTTCGCTTGCGGCGTGACGAAAGCACCGCCACAAGCGCATTCGCTGCGTCAACTTTGAGGGACCTCGCGCTATCGGAGCACGTGTAATCAAATTTTTAATTTCACCAAAGTCTCGTATGGCAGTCATATACAAAGATTATAAAGTAAGCTAAGAGTCATATACAAAGCTTATAAAGTAAGCTAACAAATTACATACGAATCAGTACAGCTCCCTTCGTAACACGTTATCAATTCTATTTTGAAATTACATTAATCGACCCCCTCCTACTTAATTACACACAAGTCGTTACAATCACAAAATCTTTACCTGGTAATTATTTTACTTTATCCACTTATTATTTAACATTAATCCATAAAAACAACACAACCCTCGACACATTTTTTTTCGCCCCACAAGCTCTACGATAACACACCTCTTAACCTCCTCTTAACTTAAGCGACCCGATAAAAAAAAATTATGTCAAATAAATTTAAGTTTATTTCAATTTCAAGAATACTGTAAATCAAGTGGCTTAAACCCATAATTTATTTTAGTTGGGCTCATATTCTTCTTACAAACAAAGTTTTTTGTGGCATATTGAAATACGTGAGAACTGATCGAGCTCTAGTACTAACAGTACGGTACTAACATTCCCGAGGCCTGTTGACAGATGAGGGGATACCATAAAATGTTTAGTTTGTTGACAGCAAATTTTCGTAGATTCGATGAAACTCAATATTGACATAACTCTATATTTAATTTCGAGTAGACTAGTAAATCCAATTAGGTGCATTTAATTTAAACTAAACTAGTGAACCCAATTACTAACAAAAATTAAAAAAAATTAATACAATTAAAAAAAACTAATCATCAAAGTTATTGTTTTACTATAATGTTACAATATCAAAATCAATAATTTAAGAAATTCAAAGTAAAACTGACATTTAACCATCGCGGTATCTCACAAGAGACTTATTCTCACCAAATAAACAAAAACATTTAAGCTCTACATGTGATCACGACTACGCATAGCCCAGTGACCTCCAGTCACTCATCTTTTCTTTATGCGAACCCCACATAGGAACGCCGAGTCTCTCCTGGACTCCATGGTTTCCAATGAAACCCGACCTCCGCCAGAGTTGACTGATAACCACGTACTCACGGACTATTAAGTTAGTAGACGCCGATTTCTACTGAGCTACGGCTACACAACAACCTCTGGTACAGTGCGATCATCATGCAAACTTAAATACTCTCTTCAATGTCAGAACTAATTTGCTCTAGTTCAATCCGTCAGTTACACTTTGATTTTCCGGCATTTTTCGCAACCTATCGTGTGCGTATTTGTAAATACGGTTAGAGTTTAGGGCTTTTAGGTTATAAAGATCACTGTCGAGAACCTCTGTCTGACCTCAAACGGCCCTTTAAATTTTGGGTCTAACTTTGTTTGATTACGTTCCTCGTTCAAATCAAAACAAAGTCACCTACCGAAAATTTATTAAGCCTCGCCCTTGTCTTATGAAAACTTTTTTTTTCATAAGATGCTGCACTGTCTATATTACGTTACGCATCGTCTCTCACGGTATTTAAGCTAACTTCATGTTCCACATCATCTGCTGCCATCAATGTTAGAGGTCACGCCTGCCTATTAACAACTCTAAGGGACTAGCTTTCGTCATTCGGTTATTCGTGCAGTTAATCGCGAGTTGAACCTCGCCTAATGAATCCTACCAAGAACGGTCTTTTGTCTGTACAGTCGTTAACATAGATTTTTATCATAATTAGCATATTTTTCAATATTGTGTCGCGTGCTCTCTAATCTCATCCAAATTATCAGTCACATTATCATTATCAGCGGTCACTTAAAATATCATTTTTAAGACAACTATCAGGTACAACATGAAATAATATCTCAAATTGATTTATAATTAATAAACATAATTCATAACTTTAGATAAAATTTGTAGGGGTTGCACACTAAAATGACCGATTCCGGTTAAATTTACAAAAGTATTTACTCGCTTGCCACTAAGCCTTGACGTAACACAATCTTTAATGAGAGAGCATTCGTCACCAGAATCATAATAAAATGGGGTACGTCTCACCAGTATTCATCAGCACACCACTGGGATTTCTGACACAGCAAACGTCAACACCTTGCTACACCATAACACTGAAGATGCAGGCTACCTAGCTTAACGCGCTTCAGTGAGCGGTTCGGCTGCATTCGCGTCAAAAAATTTAACATTCGATCAAGAATAATTTTTTCAAAAATTTTACTAAGTGTTGGCAGTACAGAAATAGGTCTAAAATTAGCGGGGTCCAATGTACTACCAGATTTAAATAAAGGTATTACTTTACTATGCTTCATTAAATCAGGAAACACACCGGATTCAATACTAGTATTAAAAATAATAGATAGTTGAGGTGCGATCGCATCTATTACAGACGCAGTAACTTTAACAGAAATCCCTCACAGATCGGCGGTTCTCTTAATATCAATAGTCTTAAAATATTTTACAATATCCTTTGATGACACTTTATGAAATGTAAAATTCTTTGTACACACATTTACATTTTGTTTAAGTAATGATTCGGCGACGGCAGGAGAAGAATTCAATGACTTAGTGGTTAAGATCGGAATATCACTAAAATATTTCTCAAAAACCATTACAACGTCCTGATCTGATTTAGTTAATTTATTGTTAAAACTTAACTGGTAGTTTGAATTGCGAGAGTTGACCTTACCAGTTTCACTATTAATTATGCTCCATGTCATTTCAATTTTATTATAAGCAGTCTTTATTTTGTTGCTCAAATACAATGGCTTGGCTAAGGAGCACACTCTTTTAAATATTTTGGAATACTTTTTTACATATTCCCTAAATTTGACGCTAGGATTATATGACCTTTCATTGTAAGGTTCATATAACCTTTGTCTACACTTATGGACTCCTACTGTCGCCCATTCATTAAACGCTTTGCGATTGTTCAAGGAGGATGTTTTAGAAGTAAAAGTATTATTAAATTCATTGCAAATAAACTTAAATAATGTTCCATACAAAAAATTTGGATTATTTTGATATGAAGGTAATGGAAGTTTTTTTACTATGTTACTTCTAAGCTTCTCCAAGCGATGTGCATTTACTGGAACAAACACTACTTTTTTATCTATTTGCTTTTTGTGAACATAAGGTAATGAAACTAATTGTCCACAGTGATCAGAGCCCAATTTTTGAATTATACATATATTGAACGGCTTAACATTTGTAAAAATGTTATCTATACATGTTGCACTAGATTCAGCAATACGTGTTGACTCCAAAAATAAATTAAAAAGACCATGAGATTTAAACAATGATCTAAATTTAATATTGGTGGAGGAAGTTTCTAGGAGATTGATATTAAAGTCTCCATATATTACAACAGATTTATTCTGTTTATTAAGCTTAACGAAAACTTCCTCCATAATTTTTTCCAAAGTATCTTATAAAGAATATGGGGGTCTGTAAACGCTTACAACAATGAGGTGCTCAAACTCAACACATGCCATTTCTACAGTTTGCTCAACAGAGAGGCTCACAATATCTTTACGTTCTTTACATGACAATAATTTACTAGCTAAAATTAAGGAGCCACCTCTTAAAACCGTTTCTCTATTGAAAGAACTGACCACCTGGTGATTACTGAAGTTAAACATTAAATTATGAGCTTTTAACCAATGTTCAGTAATACATATAATATGAATATTGTTGCTATTTAAGAACAATTCAATTTCTATTTCTTTGCAGATCATGCCTTGTATATTCTGATGCACCAGGTGTAAACAATTTTTATTATGATTTTGTGGTGTTATACAATTGCAACTATTCAGGATTTGTAACCTACATTCTAAATTATTTAAATTATTATAACTGCTAGAGATTACCTCTATTTTCTCATTTTCTAATTTAAATTACTTGTAACGGATTCCAAATTGCATGTCAAATCATTATGCTGTTCAATAGGAGCAGATGTCTGGGTAGCCAAGTCCTAGGCTGAGTTAATATATAAATAAAAAGATAGCACATTTACTATCCGTCTTATATTTGGATAGGTAATACCTATCTGTAGTCAAAAATTTCTTAATTAAATTATTAATGTCTATTAAATTAATTCAATTGGTATAATTGTTACAATTAAGTGTCAAATTTAAATTATTATTACATGATAAATTATTCATTAATAAATTTAAATCATATCTTATTTTATTCTCCCGTGGCCAACCTTGTATGTAAGGCAATGTGAACAAGATTATTTTGTGTACATTTAAAGTATTGAGGTAATCAATATATTTTAATAATTGATTTTTGTTTACATTGCCTCTTCTCCCAACAAGAATTATTAATGTGCTGTTAGGACAATACTTACTAGTTAAAAGTTTATTCATTATATGACTAAAGGATGCTCCAGGCATACAATAATTACTAATCAGTTGTCCTTTTAAATTGTTATTTAACATCACGCTCAAATTTTTTCCTATGTCATCACAATACAAAATAACTTTATGTTTTTTTAATATTTAAACTACTTTTTAAGTTTTTATTCTTTGTTATGGCACCGTCGTAGAGTGTTGGTGAACTTAGACAGTTACTATTTACACATATTGTCCCCGATGAACATGGTATGTAGCGTTGATTCTCACTCTGATGTTTTATTAAGGAGTCAAAGCGCACCTCATTGTATTTACATGACTTTACCAGATCATTTATGGCCAATATGTGTTCTTTAATCTCAACCTGAGCCGATGCATATTTATTGGAGATAATTTGTAAGGAGTTTTTAAGCGACAAAACTTCTGAATTGAGATACTCTATTTCAGTCTCATAACAGTTTTTCATATTTTCCACCTCAATTGAATATAATTTAAGTTTATTAATTAATTCATGCTTTTCCTTACATATATTTATATAATTTAATTAATTATAATTATATACAAAAAAAAAAAAACTTATTTTCTTTCAATTCTTAGCCTCAGACGAAATAAAAACTCCTTATGGCAGAATAACTGGAGGACTTAAGCACTATGCTCAGTGACCTCAATAGTGCCTCCAAATGGATAGGTCTTAAGATGAACATGGACAAAACAAAGATCATGTTTAATGTCCATGTCACACCTATGCCCGTAGTCGTTGGGAGCACTAAGCTCGAAGTTGTTGACGAGTACGTTTACCTGGGACAAATAGTCCGACTAGGTAAGTCCAACTTCGACCGAGAGGTCATTCGACGGATTCAACTCGGCTGGGCAACGTACGGGAAATTACGACACATCTTCTCGTCAGGTATACCTCAAAACCTGAAAATAAAGTTGTACGAACAGTGCGTGTTGCCAGTGATGACCTACGGAACTGAGACGTGGTCCTTCACTGCTGGCCGTATGAGGACGTTTAAAGTCGCTCAGCGAGCTATGGAGAGGGCTATGCTCAGGATTTCTCTGCATGATAAACTTAGAAATGAGGATATCCGCAGTAGAACCAGAGTGACCGACATAGCCCAACGTACTTACTAATCGTAAGCTGTAGTGGCAATGGGCCGGCCATATAGCTCGAAAAACCGACAACCATTGGGGAAAAAAGGTTCTCGAGTGGCAGCCTCGTACCGGTAGGCGAAGTGTAGGATGACCCCCCACTTGATGCAGTAACGACCTGGTAAGACATGTAGGAAGTCGATGGTTGCAGGTAGCTTAGGGTCGTGCTTTGTGGCATACCTTGGGGGAGGCCTATGTTCAGCAGTGGACGTGTGAAGGGCTGTAATGATGATGGTGATGATGAAGTACGGGAAAAATAAAACAATAGTAATATGAAAGAAACATTGCTTTTATTTTAATAGCCTTTTTGTTAGGTCAATTTTTGTACCAATCCGTTTCGTACCATACGACGAAGTCCTTTATTTGTTTAATAAAAATCGTCATATTCAAAATGTGTCGAACAAACTACGCTGCGCACCGTTGAATTACACGATGGCTCATTCCGGCTAACTCGGATCATTATTTTATGAATATTAAAAGTGAAATCGAAATAGGTAAATGAACGTGTTAAATTAAGTTTCGCGTCATATTAATAACTTACTAAATAAATGGGCACTACAGTGACGCTTACTAGTGGCAACACTTGTTGAGGTTTTATGTTCCAAGCTGTCAAAATAAATAATGAAAATGATTTATTAAAAATTTGGATTTTTATTTTTACTTAAGTATGATATGATATGTGATTCCATCCTGTTTTTTATTCCTGGAAGATTAGTTTTTACACCCTTTTACAACACTTGTGATGGAATAGCTCGAATGACAAGGTAAGGGGTAGTTTCGTTTTTTGTGTGTGCGTGAAACTGTGTATGTACAAGGCAAGGCGTAGTTTTACCGGCCTCAGTGCGTTGTTCGGCGGGGCTCTATCTTGAGTTTTTATTTCGTCTGAGTTCATAGCACGTTAAAGTTGGACATTAATTTTTTGTACATCGCCTAAATATTTTGAATTTTAAATTTTAGCACACGTAAACTATATTCCGCGTGATCTATCAACCGAGGATAGTTTCAAATGACAATTGCTTACAATGTGCATTTTAGAAACAGACACTAAATCCTTGCAACAGTATTTCACGACCCAACATTATATCACTTTGCAAAAGGCATTGGTCAAAACATGTAACAACAATAATAGTTCAATTAAATTGATATCAATAGCAACAACGCAAGTAATCTGAACAGTGCTGAGTACACTCGTTCGACTTATGCTTTTTTAGGTTTAAGACATTTTGTTCACGTTCACCACTAAATTTATGTGAAAAACTCTTCTTAATGAGTAAGCACTCAGCATCGGAATCGTAGTGAAATTAAAATGTCTAACCTTAATGATTGCCTTATCTACAAATTGTACGACTTAGGTCTCCCTGGCCGTCTCGTTCGCCTTGTAGCCTCCTGTCTGCTATAAATGAACTTTAAATTTAAAATCTATTCTGTCGTAGGGCCACTAACTCGCCCTATTATGTCCGTAATGCTGAACTACACCGAGACTTAGAGCTCCCAACAATCCAGCAGTTCCTTAAATCACTCTCTGAGAGATTTTTCGAAGCCTCAGAGTCCCACCCAAATCATCTCATTCGTGAGACAGCTGCCTATGCAGCCCCTATCCACACTCGCTGTAGTGTGCGCAGACCGAGAAACTCTCTCTCGGGCCCCCCAACAAGCTTTCGGCTGACCTGAACTGCCTCCTGGCGGCTCAGGCCGAGCCGACATAACACATCCCTTAATCTGCCTTAGTTAGGCACACTTCTAAGAGGCTTTTCGCCACTTGCGCCCTCTTTTCTGCCAAGGAGAGTCGCGTTCGTATACGGCTTAGAGATCTCTAGTTAGACCGTTAAGCCAGTCCCTAAAAGGCGGTGTTTAGTGGGTAAAAGTCTCCACATAACCACGCAGCCGGCTGCGTGGTATGCTACAAGCATTCACTGCCTTCCTCCCCCGCTTCCCGGAGGGTTGCCAATACTTGCTTCGGGCGCAAAAAAAAACTAATGATACGAGGTACCTTCCGGGGAATCAACGAGGCACATGTCGATCCGTCGCTAGCTGCGCGGCGCCTCGGTGCTACGACCTCTATTAGGGCACCGGGTAGAAATGTTTGCTTGCTTACCAAACTTGAAGCAGATAATGGGGCTGGTGGTAGTGCCTTGCTAACGGTGACGATCAGCTGAGCTCCTTCCATGAGCACCATGAGCGTACACCATGAGCGTGCATCTGCATCAGTCTTGTCCGGGTCAAATTCGGGAAGCGTCACAAGCTGGGTGGAACGCTGTGGCTTACTCAGCGCTTCGATCAGGGCTTTCATATTCGAATTTTGTCGCTATTTTCTTTACGTGGTTTGACCTCAGTACGACGTCCGTTTGTTTGCTCGGATCCCATTTCTGATGTCGGTTGATAAGGTTGATCAACATGGGAGTCTTCCTCAGAAAACATAATGTGTGGGCGCAATAGGGTCACGAGCAGCAATGAAAGTAATCAAGATCACGTAACTAATTTAATTGGTACAAAACACAACGAGTCGTATGACGGTTCCTAGCATGGTGTGGCCCGCTTGACCGCTAGCACCGAAGTGCCCTGCCGGCCCACGCGATACTCCCGGCTAGACTCCGTCGAAGGGTTGGGTCATAGCACTTCCGTCTCATTCATGTAAGCATTCGCACTTCGACATATATATCCTATACCTTTAAACGAGCAATTCTTGTATATATATAAATATATAATCGGAATCTCGGAAACGGCTCCAACGATTTTCATAAAATTTATTGTCCAGGGAGTTTCGGGGATAATAAATCGATCTAGCTAGGATTTATTTTTAGAAAATGTTTTTTGTCCGTCTTTTTAGGCAAAGAAAAACTGCTATAATATCGTTAGAATAAGAAGGTAAATTTTGACAGGTTGTTAATGATTATAAATAGCTTAATCGGTATAATGGGCCGTCACGAAATCGTAAAACTCCGGTTCGAGCCCAGACCGACCGACCGAATTTTTTAATTTTTTTTTTAAAGTTTCGTTCTTTTTTGAGAAAATCTATTTTTCGAGCCCTTTTTTTAGTATTTTATAAAAACACGAAAATTTTAATTAAACTAATTGCACTCATGATTTTTTATTCAAATAACCAGTTCAGTTTTTTCTATTATGTCGCTAAGATCAAAAAATATTATTCGAATTTCATCGGTATGTAATTTGTATCTAAATATTATTTCCAAAATACACGAATTAAAAAAAAATCGAGCGAAAACTACCGAGCAATATATATATATATATATATATATATATATATATATATATATATATATATATATATATATATATATATATATATATATATATATATATACTCAGCATTGTTCAGATTACTTGCGTTGTTGCTATTGATATCAATTTAATTGAACTATTACTGTTGTTACATGTTTTGACCAATGCCTTTTGCAAAGTAATATAATGTTGGGTCGTGAAATACTGTTGCAAGGATTTAGTGTCTGTTTCTAAAATGCACATTGTAAGCAATTGTCATTTGAAACTATCCTCGGTTGATAGATCACGCGGAATATAGTTTACGTGTGCTAAAATTTAAAATTCAAAATATTTAGGCGATGTACAAAAAATTAATGTCCAACTTTAACGTGCTATGAACTCAGACGAAATAAAAACTCAAGATAGAGCCCCGCCGAACAACGCACTGAGGCCGGTAAAACTACGCCTTGCCTTGTACATACACAGTTTCACGCACACACAAAAAACGAAACTACCCCTTACCTTGTCATTCGAGCTATTCCAGCACAAGTGTTGTAAAAGGGTGTAAAAACTATCCAGGAATAAAAAACAGGATGGAATCACATATCATATCATACTTAAGTAAAAATAAAAATCCAAATTTTTAATAAATTAATTTCATTATTTATTTTGACAGCTTGGAACATAAAACCTCAACAAGTGTTGCCACTAGTAAGCGTCACTGTAGTGCCCATTTATTTAGTAAGTTATTAATATGACGCGAAACTTAATTTAACACGTTCATTTACCTATTTCTATTTCACTTTTAATATTCATAAAATAATGATCCGAGTTAGCCGGAATGAGCCATCGTGGAATTCAACGGTGCGCAGCGTAGTTTGTTCGACACATTTTGAATATGACGATTTTTATTAAACAAATAAAGGACTTCGTCGTATGGTACGAAACGGATTGGTACAAAAATTGACCTAACAAAAAGGCTATTAAAATAAAAGCAATGTTTCTTTCATATTACTATTGTTTTATTTTTCCCGTACTTCATCATCACCATCATCATTACAGCCCTTCACACGTCCACTGCTGAACATAGGCCTCCCCCAAGGTATGCCACAAAGCATGATCCTAAGCTACCTGCAACCATCGACTTCCTACATGTCTTACCAGGTCGTTACTGCATCAAGTGGGGGGTCATCCTACACTTCGCCTACCGGTACGAGGCTGCCACTCGAGAACCTTTTTTCCCCAATGGTTGTCGGTTTTTCGAGCTATATGGCCGGCCCATTGCCACTTCAGCTTACGATTAGTAAGTACGTTGGGATATGTCGGTCACTCTGGTTCTACTGCGGATATCCTCATTTCTAAGTTTATCATGCAAAGAAATCCTGATCATAGCCCTCTCCATAGCTCGCTGAGCGACTTTAAACGTCCTCATACGGCCAGCAGTGAAGGACCACGTCTCAGTTCCGTAGGTCATCACTGGCAACACGCACTGTTCGTACAACTTTATTTTCAGGTTTTGAGGTATACCTGACGAGAAGATGTGTCGTAATTTCCCGAACGTTGCCCAGCCGAGTTGAATCCGTCGAATGACCTCTCGGTCGAAGTTGGACTTACCTAGTCGGACTATTTGTCCCAGGTAAACGTACTCGTCAACAACTTCGAGCTTAGTGCTCCCAACGACTACGGGCATAGGTGTGACATGGACATTAAACATGATCTTTGTTTTGTCCATGTTCATCTTAAGACCTATCCATTGGGAGGCACTATTGAGGTCACTGAGCATAGTGCTTAAGTCCTCCAGTTATTCTGCCATAAGGAGTTTTTATTTCGTCTGAGGCTAAGAATTGAAAGAAAATAAGTTTTTTTTTGTATATAATTATAATTAATTAAATTATATAAATATATGTAAGGAAAAGCATGAATTAATTAATAAACTTAAATTATATTCAATTGAGGTGGAAAATATGAAAAACTGTTATGAGACTGAAATAGAGTGTCTCAATTCAGAAGTTTTGTCGCTTAAAAACTCCTTACAAATTATCTCCAATAAATATGCATCGGCTCAGGTTGAGATTAAAGAACACATATTGGCCATAAATGATCTGGTAAAGTCATGTAAATACAATGAGGTGCGCTTTGACTCCTTAATAAAACATCAGAGTGAGAATCAACGCTACATACCATGTTCATCGGGGACAATATGTGTAAATAGTAACTGTCTAAGTTCACCAACACTCTACGACGGTGCCATAACAAAGAATAAAAACTTAAAAAGTAGTTTAAATATTAAAAAACATAAAGTTATTTTGTATTGTGATGACATAGGAAAAAATTTGAGCGTGATGTTAAATAACAATTTAAAAGGACAACTGATTAGTAATTATTGTATGCCTGGAGCATCCTTTAGTCATATAATGAATAAACTTTTAACTAGTAAGTATTGTCCTAACAGCACATTAATAATTCTTGTTGGGAGAAGAGGCAATGTAAACAAAAATCAATTATTAAAATATATTGATTACCTCAATACTTTAAATGTACACAAAATAATCTTGTTCACATTGCCTTACACACAAGGTTGGCCACGGGAGAATAAAATAAGATATGATTTAAATTTATTAATGAATAATTTATCATGTAAAAATAATTTAAATTTGACACTTAATTGTAACAATTATACCAATTGAATTAATTTAATAGACATTAATAATTTAATTAAGAAATTTTTGACTACAGATAGGTATTACCTATCCAAATATAAGACGGATAGTAAATGTGCTATCTTTTTATTTATATATTAACTCAGCCAAGGACTTGGCTACCCAGACATCTGCTCCTATTGAACAGCATAATGATTTGACATGCAATTTGGAATCCGTTACAAGTAATTTAAATTAGAAAATGAGACAATAGAGGTAATCTCTAGCAGTTATAATAATTTAAATAATTTAGAATGTAGGTTACAAATCCTGAATAGTTGCAATTGTATAACACCACAAAATCATAATAAAAATTGTTTACACCTGGTGCATCAGAATATACAAGGCATGATCTGCAAAGAAATAGAAATTGAATTGTTCTTAAATAGCAACAATATTCATATTATATGTATTACTGAACATTGGTTAAAAGCTCATAATTTAATGTTTAACTTCAGTAATCACCAGGTGGTCAGTTCTTTCAATAGAGAAACGGTTTTAAGAGGTGGCTCCTTAATTTTAGCTAGTAAATTATTGTCATGTAAAGAACGTAAAGATATTGTGAGCCTCTCTGTTGAGCAAACTGTAGAAATGGCATGTGTTGAGTTTGAGCACCTCATTGTTGTAAGCGTTTACAGACCCCCATATTCTTTATAAGATACTTTGGAAAAAATTATGGAGGAAGTTTTCGTTAAGCTTAATAAACAGAATAAATCTGTTGTAATATATGGAGACTTTAATATCAATCTCCTAGAAACTTCCTCCACCAATATTAAATTTAGATCATTGTTTAAATCTCATGGTCTTTTTAATTTATTTTTGGAGTCAACACGTATTGCTGAATCTAGTGCAACATGTATAGATAACATTTTTACAAATGTTAAGCCGTTCAATATATGTATAATTCAAAAATTGGGCTCTGATCACTGTGGACAATTAGTTTCATTACCTTATGTTCACAAAAAGCAAATAGATAAAAAAGTAGTGTTTGTTCCAGTAAATGCACATCGCTTGGAGAAGCTTAGAAGTAACATAGTAAAAAAACTTCCATTACCTTCATATCAAAATAATCCAAATTTTTTGTATGGAACATTATTTAAGTTTATTTGCAATGAATTTAATAATACTTTTACTTCTAAAACATCCTCCTTGAACAATCGCAAAGCGTTTAATGAATGGGCGACAGTAGGAGTCCATAAGTGTAGACAAAGGTTATATGAACCTTACAATGAAAGGTCATATAATCCTAGCGTCAAATTTAGGGAATATGTAAAAAAGTATTCCAAAATATTTAAAAGAGTGTGCTCCTTAGCCAAGCCATTGTATTTGAGCAACAAAATAAAGACTGCTTATAATAAAATTGAAATGACATGGAGCATAATTAATAGTGAAACTGGTAAGGTCAACTCTCGCAATTCAAACTACCAGTTAAGTTTTAACAATAAATTAACTAAATCAGATCAGGACGTTGTAATGGTTTTTGAGAAATATTTTAGTGATATTCCGATCTTAACCACTAAGTCATTGAATTCTTCTCCTGCCGTCGCCGAATCATTACTTAAACAAAATGTAAATGTGTGTACAAAGAATTTTACATTTCATAAAGTGTCATCAAAGGATATTGTAAAATATTTTAAGACTATTGATATTAAGAGAACCGCCGATCTGCGAGGGATTTCTGTTAAAGTTACTGCGTCTGTAATAGATGCGATCGCACCTCAACTATCTATTATTTTTAATACTAGTATTGAATCCGGTGTGTTTCCTGATTTAATGAAGCATAGTAAAGTAATACCTTTATTTAAATCTGGTAGTACATTGGACCCCGCTAATTTTAGACCTATTTCTGTACTGCCAACACTTAGTAAAATTTTTGAAAAAATTATTCTTGATCGAATGTTAAATTTTTTGACGCGAATGCAGCCGAACCGCTCACTGAAGCGCGTTAAGCTAGGTAGCCTGCATCTTCAGTGTTATGGTGTAGCAAGGTGTTGACGTTTGCTGTGTCAGAAATCCCAGTGGTGTGCTGATGAATACTGGTGAGACGTACCCCATTTTATTATGATTCTGGTGACGAATGCTCTCTCATTAAAGATTGTGTTACGTCAAGGCTTAGTGGCAAGCGAGTAAATACTTTTGTAAATTTAACCGGAATCGGTCATTTTAGTGTGCAACCCCTACAAATTTTATCTAAAGTTATGAATTATGTTTATTAATTATAAATCAATTTGAGATATTATTTCATGTTGTACCTGATAGTTGTCTTAAAAATGATATTTTAAGTGACCGCTGATAATGATAATGTGACTGATAATTTGGATGAGATTAGAGAGCACGCGACACAATATTGAAAAATATGCTAATTATGATAAAAATCTATGTTAACGACTGTACAGACAAAAGACCGTTCTTGGTAGAATTCATTAGGCGAGGTTCAACTCGCGATTAACTGCACGAATAACCGAATGACGAAAGCTAGTCCCTTAGAGTTGTTAATAGGCAGGCGTGACCTCTAACATTGATGGCAGCAGATGATGTGGAACATGAAGTTAGCTTAAATACCGTGAGAGACGATGCGTAACGTAATATAGACAGTGCAGCATCTTATGAAAAAAAAAAAGTTTTCATAAGACAAGGGCGATCGCAATCTGCTTCAAAAGATAGAATACTACAGTTGCGTGGTCATCGAAGACTAAGATGGAATGCTTCTTTGACTTGTTTGTGCTAAAGTCATACAAACTAGTTGATGTAGTGAAATATAACAAGTTTATTGATTCAGTGCAGGGTTTCTTTCATGTTAGAGATCGACGCTTGATGATTTGATAGTGCAGTGGTGAAGCATTGACTGTGGCGATATGGACAGCGGGTTTGATTCACAAATGTAACTTAATTTGGTGAGGCCTACAAAAATTATTCCTAGTCAGTGGTTAACCGTTTAAAGACGGTGTTACGGGCTGATTCGATTCCCATATGGAACAAGTATTTGTTTGACTAAAATTATGTTTAGTCTGACTGCCTTTACACAAGTGAGGATAAGAATGCCTGTATATTCACAGACTCATGTGTAACAATAAATTTGTGGTATTCTTTATTATAATTTAGTTGCATGGACTGCAAGTAACACTTGAAATCAAAAAAGTAATTGTTGATTCTTTAGAAACTTATTTATTTACAAAAAATGTTTTATGTAAGGTACGAGGCGTGTGGAAAAATAAGAAATCATCATCATCGTTTTCATCATAACAGTCCATCACAAGTTCAATGCTAAACATTGGCTATTGTTCATTGCTGAACGTGCTTTTGGCATTATGTGGGGGACAGAATGCCAAAAGCACGAAGCCACCTGTATGTATCGGCTTAGCTTACCAGTACTGACCGACCGACTGCAACTCGCGAACATTTCTTCTACTGCTTATTGATCCGTTGAGCTATGATTGATCCCTCAGGCACTATGTTTCTTTCATTGCGCAGAGTGGAGACGCCAGTAACTTAAGGTGTCTTCGTTAAAGATTTAGTGGAGTGTAATTTTTGGTGCATACAGCAAAGGGGAAAATAAATAGGTGGGATAGCACGAACTGACCTGATGAGGGCTGCCTTGCCTTCCTCCTGGAGTGTCTGCTATACAGCGGGCTCGCCACGTAGTTCGGCGCACATGCGCTCTCGAAACAGTTTCCTGAAGTCCCACACTCTCGACCTTTGCCCTTACGGGGGCGTCTCACACTTTTATGAGTTACAAAGATACAATGTCTGATGCGGTGAATATTACACATAAACAGGAGAACTCAATGTTCGTCCTGCGCGGTTTGCGGTTAATATATCTAAGACGCGACGGCTGGCCGCGCGTTGCGGATGGCGTAATGTCACTTAGTAACGCGCGCCGAGATCCTTTCTTCACCTCGGCAGCAGCGCGTGCGATAGGATAAGGAAGGGAAGGAGACAAAAAATATGCACTAGTCATGTTGATAAAGTAGATATAACTTAGGACGAACTCAATGCGATATGTAATGTAATGTTGATAAAGTAGATTGTTAACTGGCGTTATCACAGAGTATAAATATATTTTTTACTTCTCCAAACATGACATACACGTCTTAAAAACCTTTCTAAAAACTACCATGATTAAAATACTTTGTCTCCTATCTTTCTAGTTTCATCTCTCACAAAAACTCGATTCATTTCACGCATTATCCCACTCATGCCCACTCATTAGTTTCCTTCTATATACATACATCTATATACATCCCACTCCTGGGTGTAGGCCTCCTCTAACATCAGAGAGGGTTTTAAGGCAAGAAAGTGTCCGCTGCACTGCCCCAATTTGTTGGCGGACTTCATGTCTTTGCAATATATTTTTTTATTTCTCAGACATGCAGATTTAGACACGATGTTTTCCTTCACCACGGAGCACGTGGTAGAACAGCACTAAAATTGCAATTAACAATTTATTTTGTACAACTTATATTTAGATATAAAAATAAGCAAACTAATGAGTGGGCATTAGTATATAAACTATATCAAGAACTGACATGTAGACAATCCCCGAGCGTACTATTTTTATCTTTTAATAACTACAGGTCACGTACATTCATCCCACGCGGGCTCTTGTTCTCCGTCATGAGATGTAGCTTTCTATTATTAACGTTTATTTCTTTTTGACCGACTTGTTTGTAAATATTATTCCTCAATTTGTGTTATATATCTTAAGATTTTTACTGAGTTTCAGTTAATACTATTGAGCTTGTACTTCTTAAAATAGGTAATTGTTAAATTTCAAACTATATAATATTTGAATTTCAGGTAATATTTCTTATTTTTATATATTTGTTGTAGTAAAAATAAAGATAAAATTATGAAACGGTTCTACTCTGCGCTTTATAATGAAAAGAACACAGACTGCTTTCTTGTCACCACGACATCACGACGACGACCAGTATTGAGTAAACTGGACCACGTTGATTGATTGCTTTTTTTTTTAGCAAATTATTTAAATATTTTAATTTTTAGTTTCATTCCATTGTATAAATATGTTACTATTTTCAGAGACCCATATTTGCAGCATTAAATTGAATATTGTTCGTTAACACGTATTGAGACAACTATGATATATTCATTGCTATATTCATTATCAAAAATAACAATATTTTCTACCATATTTTGTTTAAAAAATTGGATTAAATTGTTAGTCACCATACCATTGTTTCACTAATATCAGAGCATTAATACAATTTTTTTGACTTATACGTGATGATCATTCCCTGAGACCTGGCAGCGCTTGGACTAAACTTTTCTTTGCCCTTTTTTTGACTTTGACTTTTCACTGCCCAAATCTCTCTCAGTATATAGGTTTATATAAGCCCCGACTATACTTTACTTAAGTGCCATATGATGGCGGCGTTAAACAACTCATCACCCCATTTCGTCTCGTGGGAGTCATAACAGAATACTATGAAAATATATAATAGATAAATCCCACGGCATCCAATACATGGTGGTATGGTATCTCGTACTCAACAATCTGCCAAGCCTGACACAAGCAACTACTCCTAAACTTCACGTCTTCACAATATAAATTTTTATTTCTCGGACACACGGATTTCCACACGACGTTTTCCTTCACCACAGAGCACGTGGTAAAACAGCACCTAAAATTGCAATTAACAATTTATTTTGTGGTGGCGAGGATAAAACCCGTGTTGCTCGCATACTGTGAAATTTGCAGCGGGCGCTATGTCATTGAGCTACCACGGCTCTTTAACTTAAACGTCAACTTATATTAAGATATAAAAAACAAGCATTTTCCTTAGGGAAAAGGCTTTTTTCAGTCGAGAGAGGAGAAGATAATACAATTTATGACTTCGTTTCCGTTTATATCATATGAAAGAAAATAATCAAAATCGAACAATTCGGCGAACTGCGTCGGCCAGTGCCTGATAAGTCAGCTTTAATTTTGGACGAACGATTGTGTTTTTAATGCTCTCTAATTTAGTACTTATCCTCTCGAAAATTGTGGGAGCGATGTAGCTTTTTCATACCTAGACAATCAAGAGGGCCTTATATTGCTTCTTTTTGGAATTTCTCTTTTGTACAGATTGTGACATCCTTATTTAATTTATTTGTTTTACTTCCTTGGTACTAAGATTTATTACTTGTCCGCCTTATACGCTTCTTACTTAATCTATAGCAAGTTTGTGAACGTCTTAGGGCTGTGTATTTATAAAAGTAGGGGTAAAAAACCAGCAGACATTAGGTAAATTCGTGCTGCATACATAAATCGCTGCAGCTTGACTCTACCACGAACTAAACTATCGTATCGTAAACTTATGTCGCAATCTAATTTTTATTAATCTTTTTTAAATAACGTAAACGAAAGTGACTAAGTGAAAAGTGGTCTACAAAATTATACATTTCAATGCTGCAACACACATAATATATCGGCTCGACTGGGGTAGGACAACATTCGCCCAGATTACCATCATAAAGTTGCAGCTTAATGACTATGTGGTGTTTTAACCTGAGCCTGAACTAGAATACTAGCCCACAAGTGATCACGTAGCCGAAGATTATTAAGGTAGAACTAAAGACCCTTTTTTAAATAAAGACGCTTTTCAATTAGTGCTCAGGGGTAATAACTGTTTACTTATATGCATTTTTATTCTCAGTTATACGCCTAGGTGTCAATGCACCACAGTGTCCACTTATCTACAAGAGGTCTTATTTGTAAGTCTATTAGCTACAAAAAAATTCTTTCACAATATTTGTAAGATTTCTTAACTATCCATGATTTTTTTTTTAAGTATCATTCATTCTCATGACCGTTTTATTTATTCACAGCCTAATTCAGCTGGAATAATACAGAAACAGCTTTTGGGAATTTCGACTTGATTTTCTCTGACAATATAAATTTTTAATTTCAAAATTTGCCTCCATGATTTAGGAGCAAACCCCAGTGGGAAGGTAACGTTATGTTTTTAAGAAAAAAAAATTGTGACTTCGAACCAGATTTTTAATTCTGCTGTCTTATTAACCATTAAACTAATATCGCTTCTTGTACATTATTGGCGGCTTATGAATTTGATATTGTTTGTGATTTTTTTGTAACAAAATTGACGTTAGACTTTATACAGCATCCAATTTGCACATCACATACAATCAATCTCTCAAATCGATGTCTAATACATAAAAAACAATAGGGGTTTTATTACTTTACATTTTATTACATTACACTCGTTCTCGATATACTGCCTCGTGGCATCATAAATGTGTCATTATTTCCTCCTTTCCCTTTTTGCATACATATTTCGCCGTGGAAAGGAGGAGATCAAACAAATCAAGTTACTTCGTGTACAGAAATAGTATAGAGGTAGATACAGATTATTCTACATATTTTGCAGTATTTTGGAACATTGATAGCGTGATTTAGGCTACGGTGCCTTTTGATTATGGTGCAATGACAGCGGCGCCACAGTTGCTACTACATTTTTCTTGATTCTCTATTGTCAATAGGCACCAAGTCAAAGCGGTCGAGTCAATCGTGGAAGGATCACGCTCTCATGGATCGTCGTATGGTAAGTGAGAGAACCTATACTGTAAAGGAGACATTTCATCTTAGACCGTAAGGATAACAATGCATCTGCATTTTATTCTTGTTCGAAGATATTGGTACGTTGGTGTTTATGGGTCTCAGCAAGCATTTGCGTAATAAAGATTGTAGTTCAGGCGTCCCGCTTTGCTCCCTATTTAAATATTTTATAATAATTAAAACCATCATAATACAAACCTCTTTTTAAAAAATGTGATAAGCACCTGTTGTTTATTTATTAAGATAATACCATCGACTACCAATTTTTAATAGCTAATACACAAGTAACAAGCTCGTGAACCTAATAGAGTTTCGGTTAATTTAATTCCATCAGATTGCTAGCGTGC
This sequence comes from Parnassius smintheus behrii, assembly GCA_036936625.1. Taxonomy (NCBI): domain Eukaryota; kingdom Metazoa; phylum Arthropoda; class Insecta; order Lepidoptera; family Papilionidae; genus Parnassius; species Parnassius smintheus. The sequence continues at coordinate 17,045,465 of JAUPFT010000026.1, read as the reverse complement.
TGCGTATTCATTACGTCTTTCCGCTTTCAGTGTTTTCAAGTAAAAGAGGTTTTTATTGAGATATTTATTAATATTCATTGGATTTGTTAGCACTTGTCGCTACAAGTTAACCTAAGGTTACTATCATTTTCAATTATTTTCGTATTTCTTAAAAAATCAATCATAATGTAGTTAAATTAGGAAGATCTATCTATCTTTAAAACGCATATTGTAGCTTAGCCTGTATGTATGTACGTAATTATATGTGCGTGTATGTATGTATGAGTGTATGCATAAAGTAATGCAATTTTTTAATCATTATACGTGCAAGGGTGACAAACAAGTAAGTCCACTACTAACAAGTCCACCTCATTGTACTAGTTAGAAGGTATTATAGCCCATAGAATTGATTAATCGCTGTCAGCCCAGTGGGCTACCAAGAAATACCTTGTCACACGCAAAAGTTGTGTTCGGTTCTTCTCATCCAACATTCTAAATAAATCAGCCTTATTCTACTATTTTTCGCTGGTATTATTTGAGAGTGTGATGCTTACCGACTGTCGACCCATTCGTGTAGGTGTTGTTATAAAGCTTAAGCACAGAGCACACAATACACCTGATGGTAAATGGAATATCAAAATGCAGATGTGTTGCCCCAGAGTACCAAGATGGAATGCCTTGTTTTTAAGTAAAAAGGCATTTTATCAGACTATCACCATACTAAATACAGCAGAATAAAGCTACTGTTTTACGCTCGTATTTCCTTGTAGTCCTTTACCGGTCGAGCCAACCTATTCGTGCTATAATCGTAATATACATGCTAAAGCGTGGCTCTATCACGTATTGAACTCACTTGTGTCGTGGATGCGGTTAACATGCATAACCCATGTACATATATCCAGACCAGAAAAAACTTTTCAGGCCATACATATAACTATTCCGTGCGGGTATAGAACCTGCGATGCGCAGTTTCGCAGCTTCGCAGCTAATCTTAACCACTGCGCCACCGAGCCACCTAATGTAAATAACCACATTATTGTAACATATCATTCATTAATTACAGCTTATCAACAGTCCTTTGCTTAACACAGGCCTCCCCTACAGATTACCTCATAGCGTTTATTTTGCCGCAGTTGTTACTCTTAGCGGGTTAGCTTTCGCAGTTTTTTATTTATTTATTTAATTGACTTCATATACACATTAGATGTATATAGGCGGAATGCCTGAGGCATTATCTACCAGTCTACCTTTAGAGTAGTGCAGAGATAAAAGAGGTAGGTGTAATAAGAATTATGTACAGCAGTTTACACACACACACACACATATATATATATATATATATATATATATATATATATATATATATATATATATATATATATATATATATATATATATATATAGCATATATATAGCATATATGTGCAGCGCGAAGCTGCAGCGCGGACCGGGGGGCGGCTACTTACTAGACATGCTGAGGTCTGCGGTGAGCAGTAACGCGAAGCTGTAGCGCGGACAGGGGGGGCGGCTACTTATTAGACATGCTGAGGTCTGCGGTGAGCAGCAGCGCGAAGCCGCATCGGTCAGGGTGGGCTACTTACTGGACATGCTGAGGTCTGCGGTGAGCAGCAGCGCGAAGCTGCAACGCGGACTGGGGGGGGGGGGCTACTTACTAGACATGCTGAGGTCTGCGATGAGGAGCAGCGCGAAGCCTATATATATATATATATATATATATATATATATATATATATATATATATATATATATATATAGTACCCGGTTAACCGAGCTTTGCTCGGTATTTTTTGTTCGGTTTTTTTTAATTCGTATGTTTTGGAAATTATATTTAGATACACATTACATACTGATGAAATACGAATAATATTTTTTGATCGTAGCGACATAATAGAAAAAACCGACTTGGTTATTTGATTAAAAATCATGAGTGCAATAAATTTTCGTGTTTTTAAAAAATACTAAAAAAAGGGCTCGAAATAATAGATTTTCTCAAAAAAGAAAGGAACTTGAAAAAAAATGTAAAAAAAGTCGGTCGGCCGGTCTGGGCTCGAACCATGGTATTACGATTTTGTGACTGCCCAATATACCAATTAAGCTATTTGTAATCATTAATAAACTGTCAAAATTTACCTTCTTATTCTAACGATATTAAAGCAGTTTTTCATTGCCTAAAAACACGGACAAAAAGACATTTTCTAAAAATAAATCTTAGCTAGATCGATTTATTGCCCCCGAAACTCCCTGCACACAAAATTTTATGAAAATCGTTGGAGCCGTTACCGAGATTCCGATTACATATTTATATATATATATATATACAAGAATTGCTCGTTTAAAGGTATAGGATATAATATTAAACACGGCTAACTACGAACGCTAAGTTGATTCTGCCATTTTATTGACGAGCAGTTCTCGCACTTTAGACTTGAACGAAATCCGGTTTTCGGAACTCCTGATTTCGGAAGGAAGAGCATTCCAAAGAAGAACTGATTGAACTAAGAACGATGATTGTAGAAAGTTAGTACTAAATGCACTGAAGCAGTTATTTACTATTTTCATTTGTTATCAGGAAGATGTGGCTAACAATCTTCCATTTCAGTTTCCCTCTATCACTTCTTACGACACCCACGGGATGATGTGAGGGAGTGGATTATCTTATGCTGCTAATATACAAACGTTAACCAAATTTTGATAATTACAGCGTCGATACACGATATCTCGAACATAGTTTACCATGATTGTATTAACAACCTAGCAGATAGATTAGCAAACGCTTCTTTTCATGTAAGACGAACCCAAGGAACAACACGGGCCACCGGAGACTCGGAGAAGAGTAGCCATACGCAAGTGTTGCCCTCCGTCAAGGTATAAGTCCACGCGGTCCCATGAAAACAATAAAACTATTTGCAGCCTCGCTGTTCACTAAACTAAATCCAGTTGCGCAGCGACGTCTTGTTCTTGCCGAATTGTTCTGATCTTTTCTGCAAAAAGATATCTGTCACGTCAAATTTATAAAAGATAGCGTTAGCCCAGTAACTAAGAAACTATTGGTACTACATGATTATCTTCTATATCATCCTGATGACCAATATCATCCTGGTGACTAATGTAACCCTGATGAAAAATGTCACGTTGATGACCAATGCCACCCTGATGACCAATGTTACCCTGATGGTAAATGTCACCCTGATGTCCAATGTCACCTTGATGACCAATATCATCCCTGATATTCAATCATCAGTTTGACACAGTTACCAGTTACCACCAAGGGGTCTGGAATTCATTCATGGGTTAATGTACACACTTTTACAACAAAGTACCAAAAATATGCAAGACCCATTTATCTAAAAGTTTAACTTTTTTATTTAGTAATTTTTTTAATAAGGGTTATTATTATACTACTTAAGAGAACGTGATTGATAATAATACCTGGGAATCCCTACCGAGCTGAATCTAAATGTGTTCTTACAATATTATACATATTGTAAATTATATAAAAAAATCCCGTTGGTTTTATTGCTGGTTCTTCCCAGGACAGAGTTTATTTCCGAACTAGTGGTAAAACTTATATGACATTCAATAGTATTGTTGTAATGTATATTGAATAAAAATGACTATATTCTACCTACCCTTACTCAGTATTACGACCACGTAACTGATGAGATAGATAGATTTACACCCGTATTCACGAACGATACTTACATAAGTATGGCAGCAATACTATGCTAAGTAAGATATTTCTCACTGCGTTCGTCATGGCAGGCCGTTCATTTCATAAACAATACTTAGTGGACTCTTTGTTGTGCGGACACATAGCATTGAATGGGGCGCCGTGATTGGTTAACGTTGTGACGCGACTTCACTCGAGTTGAATGACAGTTAAACGTCACTCAACCAAGATATTATTTTGTCATTTGAATTCTAATATAGTTTAATAATACAATTTTATTTTATTTTCATTTTGAATACGAGTTGCTTGCCTATAATGAATGGGAAATCACCTAAAATATGACAAGTATTATATTTTATGTTTTTGTTTGTTTCGTTGTCAATTTCGTGCAAATAATAACACGTGTTGTTTTCTTACAGTTCAAAGTTGCGGATGCAATTTGTCCATTTATAAATTTAACTGTTCCATGGGGTATTAACAATGTGGATTTGAAACTTTTGATAGATAGATTAACTGAATTATTATTACAAACCTGGAAACTCCCAGGTGAATAAAATCTTAAGGCCACTAGTAACTGGTAAATAGAAGGCACTGGAAGGCTTCTACTGGTAACTTTCAAAAGATCAGCATTTATTAGAGGCAGAAGTATATTTATTAGGAAATCTTTTGAAAACCTATAGTGACTTTTGAATTCATTGGCACTGTAATAATCAAAAGGATTTTGAAAGTCACGTATCACTTTTCTTGTGCTAATCGTTCTTTGCACGTTTATTCTCTCCAGGATATAATTATCAAAATTATCTTCGCTGCTGTAATCCATCGCAATTAATTAATCAAAACCAATCAGCGTATCACAAATCAACAAACACCTATATACCCGTAAGCGGTTTGACATTTGCGTTGCTTTGTCGCACTATGCGTAGCGTAAAGTAGCTAGCGAGCTACTTTATCTGTGCGTTCATTATAATGAGCGCATAGTGTCGTTCGTCCCTCAAGTGTTGTTTATGAATACGTTTTCTGTACCCTGTGCGTTCGAGCTCACTGTGAGACTGCACAGTAACGTTTGTGAATACGGGTGTACGTCTCCATTACATGGGTTACAACTGGGCCATCGTCCGTAGTAACATCTCATAGACCGTAGTAATATTCAGGTCCGATTTTACATATTACGTACTTCACCCACCAGAATCAATTTGTTATAAAGTCCCTGAATTCAATTTGGTGAACTATGATAAAGTCATCTGCTAGTGACGAAGGTTAGACGTTGTAAGAAAGGAAATTATATTGGCAATCACTTGAGCGGAAAGGAGTCGCCTTCTCGACAATTTCGATACCCAAACCCCCTATATTTGTATCATTGGTGTTATTGTTTTTCTTTCATAAATATTAACGGATGCTAGGATTAAAATTTTCATCGATGTTAATCTATGCATCTATAAACATAGATAAAATATTTCATATTTCATATTCATTTATTGCATTCATGAGTATAAGAATAGGTGACAAATACAGTTTAGGTACATCATGAAGCTCATTCGTATATATATATATATATATATATATATATATATATATATATATATATATATATATAAATTATAAATTAAATCAAAATAGAAAACTTGTTACATTATAAAATATGTCAACGAGAAAATGCGGTGTTATTTTTGCAGTTAAAGGTATAAGACCAGTCAAGTACATGAACCCTAGCATTTTCAATATAATATATGTATTAATTTATAGTTAAATGAAATCAAGAATCAAATTAAATTTAAATACCTAACGAAAATAAATTTAATTTAAATTAATATTTTTTTAAATTTTAATTGAAACTTTAATTCAATTAAGGTATGTCAATTTTAAAACTAGATCTTATTTGCAAAACATTCATTCAAATCATAGAAAATCTTGACATTTTAAAATAGTTTTAATTCTTTTTCAAACTTATATTTGCCTAATTACTTTAAATTTGCTTGGCAAGTGATTATGCACTTTGACGGCCGTATAAATATGCCGGACCGGTTCTGCATAGGGCCAGCCGGCGACTCAACGCTTCATTTAAGTTTTTTTTTTATAGTATAGGGTGACAAACGAGCACACAAACCATCTGATGGTAAGTAGGTGCTGTAGCCCATAGATATCTAAATCTATCCTCGATTACGAATTAAAATGCAGATGCTTTGTCACCCGTGAGGACTTAGATGGAATGGCTCGTTTCCTGTAAAAGAGATCTCCGGTTCTCTACACTCACCATATATTCCGTGAGAGCGTAGTCTTTCCCTGGTCGAGCCGACCCATTTGTGCTACAACTAACTATACTACTAATATCTCTACCATGTAAAAAAGTACAATAGTAGTAGTAGTATAAAAGTACATTAAATTAAACTGTCTGTCTGCAACATTGAAATAACTGACTTCTACCAAGATCAGGAGATTATTTGCATGCTATTATGATATAAACAACCATTTCTTTAAGTTTTGTCTGTCTCTCTGTCCGTCAGCGCTAATCTCGTCAGCGTCAGTGATGAAACTTCACGAACAGATAGAGATTAATGCTTGGAGAGATCTAGGTTATGTTTTGGAAAAAACTAAGTATCGGTGAATTAATGTTTTTATATTTAATTTAAATTTCAACAACGCCGCATTAATTCACCTCCATTCAGACAAAGTCGGGGCGGGTCGCTAGTAGTAAATAATATAATATGTATGTACATTAATAAGAAGAATATTTTTTTAAATTCAATAGCTATAACCTGTATACGCTCCACTGCTACGGACTTCTCATTTCTGTGATGGATATAGAGCAATTAGTCTGCCGCGCTGCTTCTCGCGTTGGTGAACATCATATATCCTCATAATAATTTATTTCTTGGATATGTTGGCTGCCTTATAATGTTCCCTTAAACGTCGAACACGTGGTTCGACGTTCGGCACTCGGTAATCGGCACTTAAAATTGCAATTAACAATTTCATTGGTGCTATCGAACACAGGCCCCTACCAAAATATACTTTTAAACGTAAGCCTCTGATTGGATTATATGGAAGATTTTGTACCTACTTTGACTGCCTCTTTAACACTTAAATCATGAAGTTCCGGGTTTGAATCCCGGTTCGAATCGTAACCAATTACTTCTTTCTGTCGAGGAATTCTCAATTGCAGCTGCAGTGGCGTTGTTTCACCTCCGAGCACATAACCCCGTTGTTACTGCGCCTGGTCTCTCCGGCCGTGTTGGATAACCGTCTCGGTCCGAAAAGACTTTGGTACTATAATCCTGTCCTACACAATGGCTAAACCCCGTTGAGAGAGTTGGAGGCCGCGGAGGAAGGCCTGAGAAGGAGATGGGGGAGGAGATCCTCCGAGGAGGGATCGTCATACGGCGGCTGGCGATGGTGGAGCTAATATGCAATTAAGGTGCCCCCACGAGTCGAGTATGCGTAGGCCGCTTTGACCGAAATTCCGTTTGATCGATTTGTCATAGTCGCTATAGCCAAGCCAAGTATACTTGGCAGGTGGATTTACAGCCTCTTTTTATTTTGCAGATGTGTTATTGGGATATAACTGCTGTCGTCATCCACGGAATGTGGAAAGGGAAGGATAGTTGATATTCTCAAACAGTGATCGGTCACTGCAGGTAGCTCGGTCCCCCAACATTTACGGCGAGAGCTTAGCCCCTGCGGTACACAGCTACCATCAACATACGAGTTTTTTGTACTAGCAACCCGCCCTGGCTTCGTATACACAGGATTTGTTTAATGTGTCGTTATTTAGCTTTAAGATAATCAAAGACCGGTTTATTTTATAAATTTCGTTTTTCAAAAAGTCTTCAAGTGTTTCTGATACGTATAGCCAGATCACTCCTTGCATTGCTCTATGTCTGTTCGTAAGTTTCATACTCGGCTCGGACAGAAAGACACACAAACATTTGATAAAATGATTGTTCCAGTCTGATAAGCATGCAAAGATCCCTGAGCTTAATAAAAGCCAGCTCTTTCAATGTTACAGACAGTCAAGTAAATTTTATTATTATTTATTTTATTTTATTATTATGTAGGTATGTATATATTGCTACTATTTAAAATTGGACAAAACGAACTGAGCAACCATTTTATATGATATATATCTTTAACTCAAACTGTTCAAAACGTTACTATTTTTCAAACTTGGAGTGAATTGAAAATAGAACGATGGTCATTTAGGGTATGAATGAACTACGTGAAAATATTGATGCAATCGGCTACGAATAAAAGCGGCTGAATATTGTGTAATGGAATCTGATTTTTTCAGTAATTCACACTGTAACATTTGTAATAATAAACGTTTTATTTAAGACCAAGCTCATTATTACGTTATTAAACGCTAGTACAATGTTAAGCTTACGAACTATATTAGTATCGTTAGCTCCTACTAGGTGGTAGGAAGTTTTGCTGCATATGAGGCCGTCTGGGTAAGTACACTGGTATTTTATTTTAGTAAGGGTAACAAATCATTACATAGTCCACCTGACGGTAAATGGATGTTGCGGCCCGTGGACGTCTAGAATAGAATATAAATTTATTTTATTCCGGTATAATCACGCAGCACAACAAGTAAAAATTAATTAAATGCAAAAAGATAAATAAAACTCAATTAAAAGTAATTTAAACACATAATAAATTTAACAAAAGACAATTAAAACACCCTGTGCTGAAGTGTGAAACTGCAAAACAGACCGAACTCAGAATAGCACTGGTTTTCACTCCAGCTCTCAGCCCTTGATGTCCGGTTTCAAAGAAAAAAAAATATTTTTTATTTACCTATCCCCCTATATATATAAATAAATAATATAAATCATCTACGTATCGTCGATTAAGAATCAAAGTGCAGATCCCCTGAGGACTACGATGAAGTACCTCGTTTTCACTAAAAAGGGTCTACCGATCTCTAAACTCACCGTACGAAACATATCGCTGGTTTGCGAGAATAGCGACGGAACTAAAAATGATTGATTTTAGAGAATAGCATTTTTTAATTTCTTTGTAAATATTTTAGTGCATACCGCAAAATGTAAATGATTTATTGAAGGATTGACTTTACTGATTAAAGGAAAATTTATCGTAGTATCAAAAACATAAAAACATTTTAGAACTTTTATTACAATTATTTAAAAAATCGTCATAAAAGGGCGGTTTTCTGACATCAGTCGTTATTCATGAGACTCCAAATTATAAAAATCAACTTATGCCATTTATTTAGCTTAAAGCCTCTTAAAAAATACAAATTAAAACTTACAACAGTGTTTAAAACTTTTGTACTTATAAGTACCTATAACAAATAATAATTGTTTTATAACGTACAATAGTAACTTTAAATATAGGTATTAAAATAAATCAAATGAAAATAAATGTGAATTCTTCAAAATCAGCAATAAAAAAATATAAAACAGGAACATTAATTCTTAAAAGGAAATCTAACTAAATTAGATCATTTAATTTACAACCCCTCATAAAATTGTCGATAATAGTTTGGAATTATATTTTTTTTAACTAAATCTACTAGTCCTCTCTTCTTATTTTCTGAGATTCCGTTCCTTTTTATAAGCAGATTGCAATCTGTAATTTTCGTCCAAAGATTTTTATGCACAGCTAGTAACTTTCACACATTTAAATTTATTTTCACCGTAAGATGTTTTATAGAAAAAGAACCCTTTGTGGTCAGCATCTACTTTTAAAATCTTTATATATGCCATTTTCACACTCTCATTATCAGTATTTTTATTAAAATTTCTACCCACGTCAGAAGCTAGCGACTTTAATTTCTAAAAACTTCTATGATCTATTTCTACGACTTTGTAAGGAGGTCCTTTCTTTTTTGCAGTGCGAATAATTGAAATGTACTGATCCGGTGTATAGATAGGGCCCGATTTCAAAGTCTTTTTGATGTTTCTTTCAATGACAGAATGCACACTGTCACCTTCGTTTTATGTGTGCTCTTTTATCAAAAATATATGCGTGATACTATTAAAATGAGCAAAAGCAGAAACAGCGTACATGTACATACTGATAATAAATTTATTCTTTTGCTGTCCGCAGCAGTTGTCAGAATAAAAAATTATATCTAGTTTGGCTTCAGTTGTTAGATCTCTGCCAAGATTTTTTAAATATTCTAAAACACAGGTCCCTATTTCTATAGTCCTCTATTTGCTTCTCCTTCATGCCACACGTAGCAGAACGCATTTTTATTTTTCCTCTCATAGATCGTAAAGTTTAAGGTTTTCACTTTTGAAACATAGTAAAAATGAGATACAACTCTCCTAGGACATGGCATCACAGCTTGTAAGTCATAAACTGCTACAATAGTTTATTCTTTATCTTCTGCTTCTTTCTTGTCCTTAACCTTCTCCATTCTTGAAAGCTCTTTTTTATTTTAGATGGTTCTCATATTTAGACTTCAGTCGATTTTTATCTTCTCCATTTGCGTTATTGTAGGCAACACAATCCTCACATGATCCTTCTTAGGTTGGTAAAATGCTATATTAAATTCTCAATTAAATATTCTATTAAACATGATATAATTAGCACTTTTCTCTCTTTTTTCTTCCAAGTGTTTCACATAATCTCTATAAATTTCTGCAATAGTCTTTTTTCCATCAATATATTCTTTCTGCGTATCTGCTCGACAGTAATGGCTTTCTATTTTTGGTATCGCAATAATGAAATTTCTCACACTATCTTTAATATTATCATCTACGTGACAGTGATTGCCATGTTTCCCTCGAAGATCCTCCACTATAATGCCTGAAACGTCACTTCTTGATTTTTCGGTAACTGTTCTAATAAATCTATCAGATACATCCAGCGTAGACATAAAAAAACTCTTACAAACTCAAAATTTTACGCCATCTTTGTCTTTAAAATAAATTGCGTTATTATTTCGACGTGTTCCTTTTTTATATTGATACGACGGGCTAATAGAGGACATATTGAATGCTACAAAAGTTCTTTTACTTTACAAATCAGGTAATTTATAATACGCGTCAAAAATATGGCGTCGAGTCTCATCATCAAACATTGTGTTACACTTTAACTTGCATTTTTCTGTACATCCTGGTCCTAATCGTCTCTCTCGTATAACTTTATTATTTTTGCCTACATATTCTTTCCTGCATTTCGTAGACGTTTTGCTACATTCGATATCCAAAGTTCTGACTGCATTTTCCTTTTACGTGTAATATTTTGGTTTGATTCACGTAAAATATTTTCTTGCTCATTCTCTTCTACCGTTTCATCCGAATCTGACGATAAATCATTATCATCAATGTGACAATTAGGATCTGCGATACTATCATCCGATGAAAAATCTCTTTCTTCATTTCCTTCTTCACTTTCAGCATTCATATTGGTCAATTCAATAGCTTTTGGTTCACTTTCTATTTGTGAATTACTTTCTACTGCAGTCTCATCTTTCATATTATCATTTACTGATTCTATACTTACCTTATTTTCTTTGGTTTTATAATATTTATGTATTTAGAAATATATAAGTATGTTTATCAGTTGTCTAGTACCCATAACACAAGCTCTGCTTAGCTTGGGACTAGATGGCGTTGTGTGATAGTTGTGGAATATTATTATATTATATTATTCAAGGAATTTTGGGATAGAAATTTTCTATCCCAAAATTCCTTAAACACAGACGCATTTCGTAATAAGAAGCAAAACCATGCCCATTTTTTTTCAAAAATAACGATGTTTCTTATTTACGACAAAATAAAATCCGTTTATTTTTCGTGAATATAGACTCAAGTTACATAAAGTCGGTATAAAATACAATATCATAAGCAATCACCCATTTTTATTCAAGAATACAGGTGTAAATAGAAATGAGACATAAAAAGATACTTACTTTTATCAGGAATAACGACGGATCACTAAATGTGTCTCTATTCTTGAAAACAAATCAACAACTGTTGCAACCAAACTGTAAATACGTCGGTATTTTCGAGAATCGACCGTACGTTCACTCTGTTGTCATTGGCTCAACTGAGATGAGCCTTTATTTGTGATTACGCTTCGAGTGTTTTGTCTCAAGTGAATAATGACGCTGTCTCTTTCTAACGAAAGCTAGCGCGAAATTGGCGTTGCGTCTCTGTTCACGATAAAATATCTAAGATTTATGATTATTTGGCATACAGAATTCAATTCGACAGAATTTTGAATTACGTCGATATTCTCGCAAACCAACGATATAATTAAGCTGCTATTACACTTGTATTCTGTGAAAGCTTGGTCCCTACGAATTTTAGCTAAATATGACATGACTTGACAAGTATATTAAATGTTATAGGTCGAAAAAATATTTTTGTTTTTTGTTTGTTATGTTTGACTTTTATGGATCGATTAAGAAAGTGAACATGAAGTGGAAATATAAAATTGTAACAAAATAAATAATATTCAATACTCTTAAAATAATAAAAATGTGTAATTATTTTTTGTACAGATTATGAATAATCCATATTAAAAGCCATTTTACTTTCAGAAAAACATCTGTCCTGGGAAGCAACAAGAAACCCGGCCATACAACTTCAATTTGTAGACCCACATCTTTTTTTTAACGAACTAGTGAAAACGATTTATTTCTGATACATAAATACGCTTTACGATCCTGACTAAAATTAATTCAAAATAAATGTTACCATAAATTAAACTGTTTGTAGTTTGTAACGTTTAATGGTCGCGAGTAATTTTAACAACTATCTTTATTTATTTCACAATCAGTGTGGCTTGAAATAATTAAAGAAATTTTATGATTAAAAGCACGCTCAAACTTTTTCAATAAGGGCTGCGATTTTGTGCTTCGGAAAAAAATTAACTATCTTAGGAATGGACAGGAATGGAATTGATCGTCGTTTCGAGAAAAATGGTATAATAGTAACGTCGCTAACAAATTAGGCCCATTTTATTAACACATTTTTATTCTATTAAAGGTTTTAATAATAAAATATTCTCCTTCGAGGCCGATGTTGGTGGAAGTGTTACAACATATAAAGAACGATCAAGGACGTGTACATGGATTTTACCAGCAATCCGTTCTGGTCTGAAGGGCTTAGAGAGCCAGTATAATTACAGGCTGTGAGGCATTCATGATATTCATCATCAGCATTGCAGCCTATCAAAGTCTACTACTGCTGAACATATGGCTTCCCCATACATAGCCTCATGAGGGGGATGTTTTCTACAGTTGCCACGCTTGGCAGTATTTTTTATTATTTTGAGCAGATAGCAGGAAGATGCTGCTGCCAATCTCCTTTTTATTTAAGCCGTGTAGTGGTGGAGTAGAATATTTGTGCGAACATTGACGTAAGAGGAGACAGAGGAAAATGAAGCAGAAGATTTTAGTAATAAGAAAAAATTTTTATTATAAAAACAAAATAAGCATGCCGGCTTATGTCAGTTTTATTAAAAATACACCCTAATAACTTCAAAAATTAAATAAAGAACACAAACGCGGCTGCTACGTAATTGTGGGCCGAAACATTGGCTCCGTTTATTATTGTCATGACGTCTAATTAGGGTACAGGGACAAAAGAAAGTAGGTAATAACAAATTTGTTTCTATTATTGTCAATGTGTAATCAAAAATGTTTTCTAAACGTTTTTGGAGTTTTGTATTTGGAGGTTGGTTGGTCTAGTGTTTGCATACGCGACTGCTGATCATGAGGACGGCACAACCCGGGATTCAAACACGTATCGTTTGGGTCGTGCCGAAGTAAAAGTCAGTGATTTAGTTTTTATGTCAATAAATTATTAGTAGCAAGCCGGAGTCAGGAAGTTGGCGGTGTTTCACCGACAGAAAGCACGTAAAGCCTTTTTTCTGCGTCGATCTCTTTGCGATCGTCTTGTTCTCGATTAATTTTGCCGTCCCATTGAGTTATGAGCGTAAGGAATAAAGAGTGTACCTGTGTTTGCACTAGATTATACGTATATACGCCACGACCAGAATTCCGTCTTGAAGACATTAGTGTTATTAGTTCTTAATCGACGTTACTTGAATAAGGTTACGGACGGAGACTGGCGACCGGAGAGGAATCAGGCGTAGGCTCTGTGCCCGATCTCTCTCCGGTCGGGTCGGATTGCTAACCCATCGAACCATGAAAGTGAGGCAATAGAGAGTGCGCCTTCGGTAGCGCATACTAGGGTACTATAATATCATCCTGTGCGGTTAACGGCCCGCTGTAACCAAAATTCGGTGTGGAGGAGATTATTATTATTTGGGGCTATGTGCATTACATACGAGCCTATTACGTTCTTATTACAAAAGTTGTATCGGATTTAACTAATCCACAATCCTTATAAAATTTTCTAAAACCACGGTTTAAAAATGAGACGCCGTTTTGTTTGACCGATAGTTTTACTGCGTTTTCAAAACTAACGTCTAAAGAGCCCTGAAGACTGAGGACCGGAGAGGAATCAGGCGTAGGCTCTGTGCCCGATCTCTCTCCGGTCGAGTCGGATTGCTAACTTATCGGACCATGAGGGTGAGGCAATAGAGTGCACCTGTGATAGCGCATACTACTCGTATAATATCGTCCTGTGCTAGTTCCGTTGAGACGGACCGCCATAACCGAAATACGGTTTGGAGGACAAATACGGTCTTACTTCAAAACGTAGTATATTTATGGTATCTGGTTTAAACATACCATTTTCCTTACAAATTTTCTAAAACCACAGTTTAAGCAAGAGAAGTTTCTTTAAGGGTGTTTTGTTTGACCAATAGTCTTATTTTGTTTTCAAAACTTACGTGTACAGAGCCCCCGTCTCAATGGAGCGATTGCGACTGATTTCCAAACATCATTCAATGATTTTGAGTCCGATTGAGATTTAAGAAATCCACGTGCACGTCCTTGATCGCTCTTTATATGCTTTAACACTTCCTCCGACATTGGCCTCAAAGTAGAGCGTTGGTTTAGCGGGTGACGTATGCGCCAAAATAACTTAGATTGAATATTTCGCAAGATTTAGCAAATTTTTATTGTATATAATATTAAATTATTATTTCTATACCCGTACTATATTGATAAATATATATATATATATATATATATATATATATATATATATATATATATATATATATATATATATGTATATATATATATATATATATATATATATATATATATATATATATAACTACAACATTTAGAATGATAGCAAGTTGTCACTAGATGTCTTTGTTTTTAGCTTTGAACTTGATTTACTGTAGTAAAATTTAATTCTACTGTGCATGACTTACCGTGCCTTCCGTGTAGCAGCGGTACCAGGAGTTTCTAATATCAACTAAAATAAAACTGCTGAAGATGCTGCAGCACATCTCCTGTTTATTTCCAGATATACATTATAATTAAATCTTCGTATAACTTTGTAAGTGTAACCAAGTGCAGCGGCATAAAAAAATCGTAAATTCAAACGTTAGCAACTAAGTGTACAGCATAGGTATAATGTAGTTTATGTTAAAGCACTTTATTTTATTAATATCGTTATTTCGAGTTATGTATTTGCAGAGTCAAGATCATAAACAGTATTTATATGCTGACATTAAATGTACCGCCGTAGATGATTTATCAAAACTGCGTCGACCTTTGTAAGATGTTTCTAAAAGCTTACCAGACAAAAACTTCAATTTATTGTTACAAAAATTCAATGTATTGTTGTAACACATTACGATCAATTTAACTATTTCCTGTGTTTTGTTTGTGTTGTACGATGTATTGGTTAGAATATCTACTACCCCATACCGTCCTGGCTGTCGTAAAAGTTAACAGAGGAAACAAACAGCATAAGGGCAGCAGCAACTTCCTGATAACAAATGAACAATAAAAATAACTACTGCTGCTAAAGGTGACAACTATGGCAAACCTTAGAGACAATCTGTGGGGAGACCTGTGTTCAGCGTTGGACTCTTGATAAGAAGCTGTTATGAATGAATGAATAACAAATTGCGACTGTATTCAAAAATTTTACGAACAGTTCATTACTTTCCGTCTTAAAACAAATAAAATGATGCTAAAGATATGAGTATGTACTAAATGGAAAGGAACGAGCGTTGAACAAGTGTTGTTTTAACTGAACAAACTGCCCCTGCTAGTAACTTGTCTTAAAGGTACAGAGAATGTGTAAGTTTAAAATTTTAAGTGTTTTATTAAACATTTAATTGACAATAAACCAACCTGTATATACATTTATAAACAAGGTGGTAGCGATCATCTCATTCCCAGACTTTATTGCGACAATTGACAATCACGCACTCTTACTCTTAGAAATATAATAACCCTTATTAAACAATTTTTAGTGGCAATCAAACTAATTGGTGTGTGTGCGTGCGTGCGTGCATGCGTGTGTGTGTGTGTGTGTGTGTGTGTGTGTGTGTGTGTGTGTGTGTGTGTGTGTTTTTGTGTCTGTTTTGTTCCGGTTACCACTTTGACTCACTGGCAATATTCAGCAAACACCCCGCCTACGAAACCTAGAGGACGATACGGGGTTGTGTGTCTTTTTAAAGTACCACTACAAGCTTAATTGTTTTGTAGGGATGACACGCTTGGCAGGCGGATAGCATTTATCCCCACTCTAGGTATTTTTCGTCTGATATATTAGAGATAGATATGTTATACCAACATAATATATCGGATGCTATAAGATTATTCTAGAAATTGCCTTAGCCGAATCCCACAACATTTAGGTACAGGTTCTTTTTTCACAACAATATTTAAAAAAAAAAACTAAATTGAGTCTATCGAAAGGGTCTGTATATAAGGTAAATAATCTGTGATGTATGAATGAATGTATTCCTTACAACCCCTTTCGATATTACATTTTATAGATTTCTCAACAAGAAACTGTCATCTTTAATACCTTAAGTATATAATACAAATTCATTTGCTATTCCGAACAATCTTTTACTAAAACATTCAATAAAAAGTAAGAGATTGCCAGTAATTGAATTCTGTGGCACTATATTTTCCTTGTAAAAGTAATTTATAGAGGTAAGATATTTTTCGACATTGCGGTTGAATTAAAATAATTAATACAATTTAGGCAACATAAACATTTTAATCAACTGGCTAAAATTAACAGTCTATTGGTTATGTTGTTAAGTGCCGTTATATCATAGTCAGCACGACAAAATAGGAAGCATAGCTCGCAAAACAAACCCTAGATCACTAACCTTCGTCGAAACGACGACGCGGACTCAAAAAAAGTGGGTCACACAAATTTTGAGTGCGTCGTCGTAAGCATTGCAGATTCCAGCTAATCTCAGTTGACCCAAGGCTCCCGCGACGCACGAGTGTGTTTTTTGTGTAGGGGCCCTGTGTGCGCCGTTCCAGCCACCATGAATCGACGAAGGTTAGTTAGTATTAACGTTATTCTTTCAAAGTCATTTTTAATTTTTTTTGGTGTTATAATTATTTCGGTATTTTGTAAACTTTGTACTTAGTTTGTCTACATTGAAATAAGAAGTTAACTTATTTTTATATTTGAATATATTTTTATTTTAGATACTATTCGTCAGCTGCTATAAGATGATAATAGTGACGAATAAAACTGCTCTAAGAGTGAAATAGAAGACCACCTTGTGGCTGATCCGGCTTATGAAACAGATGGTAAGGAAAACCTTTAATCGAAGACATCCAGGCAAGTACATCAACAACACATACAAGCCAAAGCCCCAAAAGACAATATTCCTATTGTCGACTTGTGATAAGGAAGGGACAATTGATGAGTGAACCAAAAAACCCACGATGGTCGAGTTTTACAATCAAACTAAGGGTGAAGTATCAAAAATTAGTTGAGCCACACATGCAAAAAAGATTACAAATTCCGACACTTCAAACGGGACTGCGGGACTAAATAACAGCGATTTTGAATATGCCAGGAACCAGTTGTTCTACTTCTACACATGAGATTGATCAAAGAAAAGATGCAGTTAGTCTTCCTATTGCCAAAAAAAGAAAAGTTTGTGCAATTTGCCCCTCCGCAAAGCGAATAATGACAAAGAATTGTTGCACCAAGCGCAACAAATCTTTGTGTGGCGAACACAAAATTGACATTTGTCACAAGTGTATTGTTTGTCATAAGTATAAATACTTCTTTTCTAAACTCTTTCTTTCTTTTGTTGATTTTATTACTTAATTTTAATATTTTAATACTTTAAGTCTCTGTTTCTTTTAGTTCATAAGAATTAAGCATTTAAAAAAAAAACAAAAAATGTTCAAATGAGTAAAAACTCAGGTCTGAATAAAAAGAGTGTCAAAGTAATTAAAATGTGATTTTAGTAGATAAAAACTTATAAACATGTTAACAAATGATTAGTGTAACAAATAAGTAAAACACATATAAATATTTTATTCCATAAACCCCTTTTATACGGCGTAGCCGAAACGACGAAGGTTAGTAATAAGTAATTAGTAATAAGGTTAGTGATCTAGGGTTAAACAAAACGTCATCTTGATTGTTAGCTTACTTTGGGTTGGTTAATTTTTATAACCTTAATCATCTATTTTATAAATAAAAATAAATAAAAAAATTTTTGTTAGTATTATTAAGCTAAGATTGCGTAGTATTATAAAATGATAAATCTTACCTAGTTTGATAAGCACCTCCCGCTCTCCCTCAATTGCGTGCACTACCCCGTCATCACTAACCCCAGCACCACTACTCCTAACACCACTACACTAGGAGCTAGGATCTTTACATAGTGTTCTACTATCGAATAAGCTACTTCACCTGAGGATAGAGGCGAAACGAAACACGTATCCTATTATCAACTAATAATTCCTGGTATAGTATATACTAACGACAAAAATTTATGTATCGAATTTATTCACAAAATTATTCAAGTATCCTAAGCCTTTGATTTATGTTTCTACTTTTAATATTATGATATGTTTGCTGCGACTTTTTATGGTTACGCCACTACAAGACTACAAACAAAATTTTCAATAAAGTAAATCAAATTATAAAATTGGAAGGCTATCAAGTCATTCATATTGATCTCGATACAAGCAGCGTAGATATTGTCAAACGGGGGATTTGCTATCTTTAAAAAAAGTACCCGGTTGACCGAGCTTTGCTCGGTATTTTTCGCTCGGTTTTTTTTTAATTCGAGTGTTTTGGAAATTATAATTAGATACAAATTACATACTGATGAAATACGAATAATATTTTTTGATCTTAGCGACATAATAAAAAAAACTGAACTGGTTATTTGAATAAAAAATCATGAGTGCAATTAGTTTAATTTAAATTTTTGTGTTTTTAAAAAATACTAAAAGAAGGGCTCGAAAAAATAGATTTTCTCAAAAAAGAAAGGAACATGAAAAAAAAAATTAAAAAAAAGTCGGTCGGTCGGTCTGGGCTCGAACCGGGGTTTTGAAATTCTGTGACCGACCATTATACCAATTAAGCTATTTATAATCACTGACAACTCGTCAAAATTTACCTTCTTATGCTAACGATATTGTAGCAGTTTTCATTGCCTAAAAACACGGACAAAAAGACATTTTCTAAAAATAAATCCAAGCTAGATCGATTTATTATCCCCGAAACTCTCTGGACACTAAATTTTATGAAAATCGTTAGCCGTTTCCGAGATCCCGATTATATATATATATATATATATATATATATATATATATATATATATATATATATATATATATATATTTATATACAAGAATTGCTCGTTTAATAGTATAGGATTATCAAATAAAATTTATTGTGACGGGTTATGCGATTTTTTTATCATAGCCAAATATGATTTATTTCATTTGCAACACCAAGTTAACAAAAATATTTTGGTAACATTTATTGTAAGTATATAAATACTTGAACTAGGCTTTCACCACCCTTCCATTTCGTATTTCGTATTATATTTTTACGTGGTAGAGCAGGCTTCAACGATATTACAGATATAGTTGTAGCACGAATGGGTCGGCTCGACCGGGGAAAGTCCGCGCACGCACGAAACTAGGCCTTCCGTTTTAGTCCTCAGGTGTGGCAAAGCATCTGCATTTTGATTCCTAATCGAGGATATATGTAGATATCTATGAGCCGCAACATCGATCAAACATCAGGCGAACTGTGTGCTCGTTTGTGCAGTTGTTATATAAAAAAAAAATTAAAACACTTAATAAGATAAAGCTTTCAAAGCGACGCGGTACTTGAAAGGAAAATTATAAGGCTGTTCTCCATAAACGTTATAATATAAAAGAAGTAGGTTTACGGAAAGCTTTGCTTTTAGTAGCGTGTTTCACTGTTGTGTGATGAGTGTGTACATTGCTGAGAATAAGGAGAAATATTTCTACACTAAGTGGGAAAGACTAGAAATGTCTCTTTTAATGGCGGTAAAACCATCGTTTGCCGTCATTATCATTAACAAAAAATTGTTACAGCTTTTTACAAGTCGACTGCTGAACAAGAAATGCAACAAAACATGGACCTGGGGAACTTGCATCCATCGACCTACATGTTTTACGTTACGTTAGAGATAAAAGAAAATAAATTTAAAAATTTGCAGCCTATTTATTGACCAACCACATGCCTCCTCTAACTTTTAAGAGAGTTTTTGGAGCAGGTGAGCTACCCATTACATTTCTTTTTCTTTTATACTTGCAGCTTTCTTTCCGATGATTTACTTCACCACAAAGCACTTTGTAAACAAGAACATTCAATTGCAATTAACAATTTTATTGGGGCCAGCGGGGACCGAACCCGGGGTACTCGCTTACTTAAATTTTAAGAATTATCCCCCAATCTACTACGGCTCACACATGCGTTGCAAACGGTGGGAATGAGGTAATCGCTACTTACTAGTATAAAATATTATATTGTAAATAATATTACTTATGTCTCCTGGGCTAGTTGCCAGTCCTTTCTAGGAGAGAAAATTTCTTAGGAACCAGTAGTAAAATTTAAATTACCCTTTTATATAGAATAAAAGTGACAAACGGGTACAGTCTACCTGATGGTAAGTGGATATTTTGGTACGTAGACGTATTTATAATGATTTCTTATATTTACTACACATTCAAATAATACTAGTTTTTACGGATTTTATCGCGTATATTTAACTATAAATACCCGATGTTTTAGAGCGCTTTACAGCACCCATGGTCACGGGGAGGACTGAGATGTTTAACGTCCAAATGTCATAGTTAACAGCGGTTACCCTAGATAAAAATTTTAGTTGGTGTGGCGATGGGCTCACCTGTATCTCCCATTGTCGACGACATATTCATTCAGGAAGACTTTGAGGAGAAAGCCCTGCTTACTTCTCCCATAAATCCAAGATTCTACTAGCGGTACGTAGACGACACATTCACAATTCTACCTTTAGATAAAGTAACTGCATTTTTAGACCATCTCAACTCTACAAATTCTAAAATTGCTTTGGCTTTTCTAGATGTGTTAGTAATTCGGAATCCTGATAACACCTTGAGCCACACTGTGTATAGAAAAAAGACCCATACAGATAGATATTTAAACGGTGATTCTCACCACCGTCCTTCACAGTTAGCTACCGTGGGTAAATCTTTGTTTCAGAGAGCACGAGGGATCTTTGACAGTAAACACCTGGCTGCCGAGCTCCACCATGTCAAGCTAGTTTTGCATGACAACAAGCTTCGGATCCCGCGCCTACGTCAGAGTGAACGAGTGAAGCCGGCCACAGTCGAGCGTGTACCTGATGTACTGCCATATGTTATAGGAGTCACTGACAAGATTGGCTACATCTTAAAGCGCGCTTCCATCAAAACATACTTCAAGCCGCCGAAGAAGATTGGTCAGTTTTTACCATCAGTCAAGTGTAACGTCCCTCTGCAAGATGCGGGAGTGTACAAGCTTGATTGTGAGTGTGGTCTCTCCTACATAGGACACACTAAAAGATCAATTAGTACCCGCGTTAATGAACATATAGCTGATGTGAAGAATCGACGCTCCGGGAAGTCTGCAGTCTGTGAACACGTACAAGATCGCCCCCGTCACTACATCAGATTTGATAGACCACAAATCCTCGCTAAAGAACGCCGATTCCTTCCAAGGATGATTCGCGAGGCTATTGAAATCAAAAAACATCCTAATTTCAATAGAGAAGATGGCTGGGTGCTACCATCTGCTTGGGATCCTATAATAAATAAAATCAAATCCCAACCCAAGCATACAACTGCAAGACTTCAAGATACCATAAGTTCATACTGTGTAGATCGGAACAAAAGTAATATTTTTATCTGGGGTAACCGCTGTTAACTATGATATTTGTTAACTTGAACATCTCAGTCCTCCTCGTGACCATGGGTGCTGTAAAGTGCTCGAAACGTCGGGTATTTATAGTTAAATATACGCGATAAAATCCGTAAAAACTAGTATTATTTCAATATACATTTATCTTCAATTAAAGGATCAAAATGCAGATGCATTGTCACACCTGAGGACTGAAATGGAATGCTTCGTTTCCAGTAAAAAGGGTCTCCGGTTCTTTACACTCACCATACGAAACACAGCAGCATACAGATGCTATTTGACGCTGTTGTTCTGTGAGAGCGTGGTCCTTCCCCGGTCGAGCCGACTCATTCGTGCAACAACCATAATATAGTCACAGCGTGGCTTTACCACGTTAAATTATTGTCAATAAATATTCTTGTAACCTATATTGAATAAGATTTTTTTAGAGAATTATATTAGTTATAAATAAATTAGTTTCTAAAATGGTTAAGCTACCCTTTTCCTTCTCGAAAAATAGTTACACCTTCATGGTGGAGCGCATTATTACTGCAATACCAATGGGTTAATTCGAACGGAGAAGTACCACGCTCTTACAAAATAATAACGTGAAATAGCAGCTTAATGTGTTTTTCCTACTAATTACGAAGAATTTAATCTTTGGCAAATTTTTGACTGACAAATTTTGATTCTTAATAGAGAATAAATGTTGGTGTCTATGGGCCACAGAGAATACTTACCGATTATAGACATAGAGAGAATGGACTGAGCCTTAGCCTCACAAAATTAACATTCTCTTCTAGAAAGAAAAAAGTACTCACTGCACAACTGAACACGGAATGCAACGTGCATTGTCTATAAATCTTTATTACGAGTACCGACAGATGCACTGCCTGCTCGTTTGTAACTCTTTTTTCTTTATGAAATATCTTTAAGGATTTGTTTTAATTGTTTTACTAAGCCTATGACATTTAAAGTTAAATGGATAAGCAAATAAGGTTTTAAGCAGTATAGCTGACAGCTTATTTAAGTTTTATTATGATATTAAAGGGTACTCAAAAGCTGTTTTATGATAAACACTTCCCTTCGTCAACTGGTGTCAAACTTTATGTCGATCCGCCATAAAAGATGACAGCGTGGTTACATTGACACACTTTGTAAATGTATCTTATATGCAAAAAGTAAAGTTGCAGCTTATTTACACCCCACTGCTGTGCACAGGGTTTCTCTCGTTTCTGTGGGTAATATTATTCCGTTAAGTTGCTTCACCACCAGTACGAGTGTGCGTCAATCGAAAAAAGCTTTGTCCTAAGTATATAACAGGCAGTTTACGTTTGATGTTTTTCTTCCCCGTTGAGCACGAACTTTTCTAAAGTATTATAAGCCAGTGTTTGACTGCTGTCCCACGTGATGGTAAGAGGTGATGCAGCGAAAGATACTCTGACTTTACTTAATAAAATTTATTCACTCTCGCATTGAAGGTACCCACTTTGTAATCGGATCGAAAAATAGATGCTGGCAAATTAAACGTAGTAAAATTGAAATTGAACAACTTTAAAAATGCAATTAAAATTTTGTCGTCGATGGGGCTCATGTATTACCGGTAGTGATGGTGTAAGAATATCAACTACCCCGTTTCAGACACACAACCGACAGACGGAAACAATGTAGAGGTGGGAACGCGTCTTCCTAATAACGATTAAAATAACATAAAAATTGGCCAGGAGTTCATTTTTCGATGTTAAGCTGTGGACCTACTTGGGCTGTAATCGTAAAAGCAAGACTTGAACTCAAGTTTCTCGCAATTAGTGAAATTATCGGCAATCACTTTTCTTCACCACTGAGCTACCACGGATCTTTTTTATCAACCCTGGTGATATTGTTAAGACACCCAGCTGCATATTGCATAACGTTGCACGAGAATTTTCCCCATGATAAGAGTCAATGGACTCCGTCAAGTAACAAGATAGGTAATAGTAGGCATAACAATAGATAACGCTCCAACTATTGATGTAAGTTAGACCTACCTCATCTTATGTTTTTGAATATAAAGCCTTTTACTCCTTTACATTTATTATCGTCGTTATGTAATCGCGAGTGTTCTTCTGAGCATCGATGGCTATCAGATACGCACGATGTAATATTATAAGTGTTGCAAGGTAAGATCTCCAGCCAAGCAAATTGTTCAGTCCAGATAGTTACTAATGTTTTTTATAGGTGTACAATGAATGTTATATAATATATGCAGAGTCGTTCGTAAATTTCGATAGCGTGATTTACGCTTCGCTTGTTGTTCGCTAGTTTGTATACGCTATTATGGTTCGGTGACAGCGTTGCCACAATTTTGCCCTAGCAAACCCGTGTACCACTCGCTCACGATGTACCACATACGTAATAAGATCACACGATAAGGATCACTAGGCTGCAGTGTTAAAGACAACGAAATGATTACAGCACAACCAGATACGAAAACCGACAATATCTATTTGGGCACAAATTTTGACTTTATTATGAACTCGAATCCAACTTGTGGCGTGGTTATTTTTTGCGGATTAAGTATGGCAAGAGAACACACAGTTCACCTAATTGTAATTGGTGTGTCCAATAGATACCTAAATATCTATTAAGAATCAAAATGTAGATGTAGACTAACAGAATGCTTCGTTATACAGTTAAAGGGGTCTCCAGTTTCTAAACACACCATAACACCAAAAATAACCACAACAACAATAACCATAACCAAACACAGCAGCGTTAACTATTCACAGCGCCACTATTTCACGCTGGTATTATGTGCGAACCGTGTAGTGAAAGTGTAAGAATATTCACTAACCCTAATCGTCCTGTATCTTTCATAAGTGGCGACAGAGTCAAACCAACCCGGAGACGAGCCGGAGTGTCTTCCATGTCAATCCGTTTGCCAACTGTGACAACTGTAGCAAATATTGATATAAGGCTATAAGGGAATCCATGAGAAGGACTAAGTTAAGCAGTGGATTTTGATAGAATGTATCATTAACCATCCATGGGTTGCAGTTTTTTTTTTATAAAACTGAAATGGCCAAACGAACTTATAGTCCACCTGACGGTAAGTGGCTTTTTGCGTCCTATGTACACCCGCAGCCATCTTGAAACTAAGAAGGCTACAAATGCGTTGTCACCTCTGAGGACTGCCATACAATAACTCAGAGCCTGTAATTATACTGGTACTTTATACCTTTCACACCGAAACAAAGTTGTGCAAAAACTGCTATTTGCGGTCAGAATTTTTATACGTGGTAGAGCTTAGCTGCATTATGGCTGTGCGAGTGAGTCTGCTCGACCTGGAAGGATTGCGATCTCACAATATACCTGCGTAAAATGGCAGCTCAATGCTACTGTATTTCGTATGTTGAGTGTAAAGAACCGGAGACCCTTTTAACTGGAAACGAGGCATTCCATTTTTGTCCTCAGGGGTGGTGGTGAATGTGCATTTTGATTCTCAATGAAAGAAAGTAGATGTAGATGTCCATGGGCCGCAGCATCCACTTATCAGGTTGAATTGTGTGCTCGTTTGTCACCCTTATGTTATGTTATATATATCTCAGAAGGACTCTTAGGCAGAAAAAAACCAACTAGTAAGCCACTTACTGTCAGGTGGACTGTAAATTTTATTTTCACTCTAGTTTTACAACATAAATCGTACACGGAATTTTCCTTTACACGTCTTATGGAATAACACCTCAAGTAATTACTAGTTCAATCTACGAGTTCAAGGTTCATACATACATTCATACACACTCATTGATATTACTTTGTTTCATTTGTTAAAGCACTTGGGCGTACATTTACTTCTGAAAGCAATCTCCATTCCGACAGAGGTTTGTTTGTTTCGTCTAATAACCGTATGTAAATGTAATGTACGTGGATTGAACAACAGTAACCGATACTAGAACAAACGTAAGAACCTATGGATTTAAATTGTTTTTTTGCTAGAGATCAGCTGGGAATAGATTCTAATTTTAACGTAATCAAATTACATTTACTTATTATAAACGTAATTTATAAATAATAATAATAATAATTTATTGTTTCTCACATAACTTTTACAAACAAATCATATTGAAGCTCTGTAGGCCGTGGTAGTTGAAAACTGTGTTACAGGCTACAGCATCTTCCCCGTTTCAGTGACACATAGTTGGAATGTAACAAACTATTATAGCAAACGGTATAACCGCCTTGATAGTCTAATGGTCGTAAAAGCAATTGCTGATCATAAGGTGTCGGGTTCAAATCCCGGGTCGGGCCAAAATTAGTCATTATTTTTTTTTTCAAGAAATTCTTAGTAGCCGCTCGGAGTCAGTAAGTTGGTGGTATTTCGCCTCCATGCCTCGAAAAGCACGTAAAACCGTTGCTACTGCGTCTCCATATCTCTCCGGTATCTTCGGATTATCGTCCTATCGGACTATGAGATTGAGAAAATAGAGAGTGCACCTGTGCTTGCGCATATACTCGGGCACTGTCATTCTGTCCTGCGCAGATGGCTAGTCCGCGTTGAAACAGGCTGATGCGACCGAAATTCCTTCTGGTCGACATAAATCCGACCAAAATTCCTTCTGGAGGATTATATATGTAAAGCGGAATAATGAATTCACCTACCCAGTTAGAATCCTGGGCAGAATAGAACTTATACTTACTAATGAATATGAGTAATAGTAATTAATTAAAGGCAAATACAATGGTATGACAACAAATTACCAAGAATAAATGAAATAATATAGAATTAAGACGAAGTTCTTCTTTTTTGAAGTCGGATATACCTGAACATAAATCTAAATATAGTTTTAGCCACTGAAACCACCAATTCTCAGCTACTATAGCTCTCTTATATTTGTGTTTGAAATAATAATTAATGTACTTATTCTCAATAGATCACATATCCCTAATAACACGGAGATTTAAGCACACATGATCGAGGTATGACGTATTGACAGCTCCACGCATTTTCTTATCGACACTATCCCAGCTGAGTAGGATCAGTGATCATCAAGAATCAAACCAGGCGTGTACCGCGTCCTTGAAAGTAATAGTAAAACAGGAAAGTTCTAGCCTTTTTTGCTACTCTTACCAATCTCAAGAAAAAAATGCTAAACTGCCAACCAATATTAAAGAGGAAACCAAATTCTAGCTTTTGTAAGATTAAAAAAATTCTGAATAGTAAATCGTTTTTATAAAATAGACGATATTTAAAGAATCAATGATTTTATATACTTATATTAGTTGTTTTTCTGTTTGTTTACCAAAAATTGGAATAACCAAGAAGGCAAAATAAACCTTATAAACTTGTTTAAATTGTTTAGTTATTTAATTTAATTAATAATTATGTGTCCCGTTTTTATGTTTATTAGTTAATTTTTAACCTACCAGTTATTTTTGCAACGCCTGTAAATGGTTAATAAGTGATATAGTAGTAGTAGTGATATAGAGTACCTTTTGTAATAAATATAAGTAATACTTAAATGTATAGTTAACTTATTTTAAATTTAGTGAGCAAATAAGGTGATACATGTGGTGAGCCAATAAATAACTTTAATGTATAGTAATAGTTAAGACAGAAGAGCAGACCTACCGCCTAGTATAAATAAATAAATACTAGGCGCTAGGTCTCATTTTGACCTATTAGTTTGTTTAGGTAGGTACTACCCACTCATCTATGTCTGCTGCAATGCGTGCCCTGCTGGGTAACGATCTGAAGGGTTTATCATAAATAAGCATTCTATCTTAGCTCTCAGAGGTGACCAAGGTAACGTTACAGATGTAGCCTACCTGTTTGAAGTTGGTTGGCGGTCTCCATGTGCTGCAGTAGCCGTTTATCATTATATGGGCTGCGTAAGTTCCCTTGGCATTTCGATTTTATAAAGAATCTATACACTTTTCACAGCTGGACACAGTTCTTTTATCGATTTAGGGAGAGAAGTGAGCACATAATACATACTTTATAGGAGAGGGAGCAAACGAGTATACGACTCACCTGATGGTAAATGACTACCGCCGCCCATTAACAATGCCATGAACATGGGGGCGGATTTGCTTCTTCGCCGGACGATCACAACATTGTTGCTAATTTTGTCGTTGATGTTTAACTACAGGGCATGGAACTTTTTATTCTGTGATGCCCATCGGAAGCAGATATCCGCCATAGTTTAGTTCAGCCATGTATTCAATCAGATGTAGTTCAATCATGGTGTCAAGGGCTGCAAGTAAAAATTATTGAGGTAAAAATTAAAGTTTAAGTAAAAATTAAAACGTAGTTCCAAGTTAATGATTTATTTATTTTATAAATGGAATAAGAAGTTTTAACAAAGTTTTTTTATATGCTTTAATGCGACTTTTCATACCGTAAACACTTTTCAAAACTTTTCAAGATCTGGCTTATCGCTACATGCTACCCTTATTACATCATTCACATGAGAATCCGTAAGTTTGTTTCTGTGCACGTTATTTAAGTATTTCATTTTGTAAAAACACGATTCGTACAAATATGTTGACCCAAAGAATGTTAGTAGTATTTGGGCACATCTTTGGACGCCGTAACTACTAAAAATAAAAAAAAACCGTAGTTGCCATCCTGCTTCATAAACGTGGCCACTAAGGCCAATATCTTCCCCTATTAGCCAATCTATGGAGAAGGCCTATGTTCAGTAGTGGATTTTAATAGGCTGTAACGGTAACGGTAGTTCTACCACGTAAAAATATTTTACTTCTGGAAGTTCATAGAAAATACTGTCTGCCACAGTGCTCCAGTTCCTGTAGGCCTTTGTCTCCTCTTCGTCATCAGTCCATCTTATTTTACTCCAGGACATGCGTCTATACATTGTAGAGAACATTTGTCATAGTCGCCTTACACTGACAGGAGGAAACGGAGAGCTGGATTCTCTTTAGCCGTTACAAAAAAATTAATAAACAAAATTTTCGTAAAATTTCAAGCTTTCCAGTCCAGTTCTAGTAATAAATCTTTTAAGTGACCCTCAACAAAATTTAGAGCAAAAGACATAAAATAGCACCGTATGCGAGCGCAGTAAATCTAAATTAACGTCCAGCAACATAAAAATTTTTCATCTCTAACTGAAATAAGTTCAGTTACCTTAAGGGGAATAAGGTAGCTGTTATTATGAGCTAGGGTTTGAAGTCTTTTGTGTCAACACGTTTCTGCCGGCTTACTCCCAACAGAACTGAGTTCGAATTAATCGGATTTTATTCAAACTCAAGGCAGAATGAACTTAGAACGAAAGTTTACAGATGTCAATCGCTGGTTAGCACAACTAGTCGTAAGCGACTAGAATGGCTTTTTCTGATGAGTTTGTCCTATTTATGTAATAATAATATTTGAGAAGTAAAATTTTTATTTTCATCTCTCCCATTATGCACAGGGAGAACGACTCACTTGCCCATGCCACAAAGTGAAAAATCGATCTGTTAGATCTCTCTTTGCATCTTACTAGAATCTCGATGACAGAGGGAATACACCATCGACGATCCGATATGGAAATCAACAATTCAAGTGGGCCTGATGGCGTCCCTCCCACTGTGCTAAAGACGTGTGCGCCCGAGTGTGTAACGGTTTAAACGCGCCTTTTCTGGTATATCTACTCCCAAGGCGTAGTCCCAATTTCATAGAAGACAGCGTTTGTTCACCCAATCCACAAAAAAGGCGACTGCTCTGACCCGTCCCATTTCAGACTTATTGCCATCACCTCTTTGTTTTCCAAAATAATGGAATCCATTATAATCAGCTAGCTGGTGATCTTCTGGTATACCTGACTCATAGATTTGCGGTCCAAGAAGGAGGCATTGCTGTTAGTTTTGACCTAGTGAAGGCCCATGATTGGGTTTGACCCAAAACGATTCTTTCGAAGCTTCCTTCCTATGGGCTTCCCGAGAAGTTGTGCAATTGGATCACTAGTTTCCTTGCTGATCGGGAAATCAGGGTCGCAATAGACGGTGCATGCTCTGATTACAAGCCTATTAACGCTGGTGCTCTACAAGGATGCGTGCTATCACCTATGTTTTACTGCTGTGTATCAATGATATGCTACAAACCAGTAGCATTCATTGCTATGCAGATGACAGGTGATGCTTTTTACATCGGTCTTGCAAATATTTCTCGGTATTACGTCATCGAGGACCGGAAAACACTTTTGTTAGAAGTCGAGTCGTTAAACAAAGTCTTGAATTGAGGAAGATTAAATCTAGTCCAGTTTAACGCTCTGAAGGTACACGTAGGTTTGCATTGTCGTTTGCAGGGTGCAGGTTGCAGGTTTACCGCTAAAAACACCCCTTTGTTGTATCTCTACCATTACAGGGCACTCCCCTTGCTGCACTACATGTTTGTGGAATTGCTTACCACCGACGATTCCTAAAAGTCGACAAAGCACTTGCATTCCCTGGTGCTGCAGTTATTCACGGGCGGCAGTTGTCACTTACCATCAGGTCCGAAGGTCCAAGCACGATATCGTCAGCAATATGTACCCGTAGAGGTGGTACGGGTGCAGCAGCGAGCCCAGCACCAGCGCGTGCAGGTAGACGGGGCGCAGCATGCGCGCCAGCAGCGTTCCTGGCAGCCCCACCAGGCACCAGCGCACCGCCTTGTCCGAGCACGACATCGTCAGTAGTAGGTACCTGTAGAGGTGGTGCGAGTGCAGCAACGAGGCCAGCACCAGCGCGTGCAGGTGGATGGGGCGCAGCAGGCGCGCCCTGCAGCCCCACCACGCACCAGCGAGTCGTATGCTCGTTTGCCCCTCTTCTATAAAAAACCACGTGCCATCTATTCGTGATAGAAGCACGATGCAGCTATATAATATTTTTAGTGTGAATGGGTTGGTCCGATAGCAAAACTATTGATGTTCATATTGTTACGAGCTTAGGGTTCGTGACAATAAAAAGTCCAAATTGAATTACCAAAATTAACACTTTAATTCACTTTTCTCCAATTAAACCTTAAAAGACACTAATAATTAATCACACTGATTCACTTTATTTCGCTCCGAACTTCGCTTGTCTCGCCAAATTCAATACTGCTCCGATAGCGGGTTGCGGCGGCTTTAAATACGCCTTTTACACCGAAACATCCAGAATATTCCAGTAAATACGGGCGTCGAACGACCAGACGCAGAAAGTTCGAGTGTGGGGCTTCTAGAAAGCTTAATTCTTCTGTTCGATATTAGAGGCGCTGTTGGTTGAAAGATCAAGATTGATATTTTCTAGGAAGCCCTCCTCTCCCTGGTCCCCGACACTAGATGGCGCTAGTGCCAGGTACTTGACGTCAACTTAGGCGCGCAACAATATGTATATATATTACATTTTCACATACTGCGACACATGTATTATTTTAAACATATTGCGATGATAAATTTAATGTATTTTTTTTCGTTTTTTTTTTCTTTGAGGGACTCTTTACCATCTAAGTAATAAATTGCCCGTACAGTCCTCTTATGAGAAAGAAATGTGTATTGATGTGAGCCACTTTAACCAGTAGCAAAATTCCATCAGACATTACGCTATGGTAGTAACTAAAGTGACACTCAAGGTACAAATATTTACATGGACTATTCTTTTGTAAACTATGTAGTAGTTTCAATTTATGAAGCTATTAAATTATTTGGAAATTATTTAATTGTTTTTAGTTTTTTGAAGTAGTTCTTTTACTTGCTTTGTTACTTTATTTTTGAATATCAATACAATGTTAAAAATAACAGGAGAGATTGGAAATAAGCTGAAAACACAAACGAAAATTGGATTTTACAGTAAACAAACCGCATCTATCTGCTTCTCTTTACCTTGTAATTTAATTGTAGGCCTGTGTTTTTTGTCGACTCCAGGAGCTTAATTTTGGCGACGTTAGGTACGGTGATAAAGTATGACAGGTAAGTAGAACATTATAGAAAAATTAAAAGAGAGTAAATAGTCATATGAGCGTTCGATAATGAATGACCATTAATTATAAGTTACAGAAAGACCTGAAACTTTTTATAGAAAGGGTGACCATAGAGCAACATGGGCCACCGGTAGATCGGAGGGGAGTAGACATACGAAAGCGTTTCCCTCTGTCAAAGTAAGTAAGTAAGTCCACGCGGTCCTATACATATTATTATTATTACAGATTCATAAGCGGTGCGTCCTGCACGGTGCAGCTCACGCACTTAACAAATAATAATTGTGTAGTTTCTTACGTCACCCTCATATTTGTTACTGTAGGCGATATCGGTACACAGTAAAATTTCTATAAACCTATGACAGTACCGTAATAATAATGTTTAATTAATAACTGGAATACGTGAAATAAATAATTTATCCCGTAAAATGTAAAATTCACAGTATGAGAGCATTTCAGGTTCTATCCCCCAAGTACCAATGAAATTGCTAGTTTCAATTTGCCCGTGTTCGGCGTTGAAGGAAAATATCGTGATTAAGCCCGCATATCTGATAAATAAAAAAAAATAAAACATGTTAAGTTCGCCAACACGCATTGGGTAAGAAATTTTATTGCCCTTAAACCCTCTTAGAGGTAAGAAGAGGCCTTCGTTTAAAAGGTGGACAAATATACGAGTACTCGTACATAGGCTATAACTTTAATTTTTAACACAGAGAAAAGCATCATTGACTTTTGCAAATTTGTCAATTTTCTCGGATTTCACGAGTACAACTAATTTAAGCGACAAGGCTTCTCGTGTTAGACCTAGCGACTTTACTTGTAAAAAAAGTGTATAGCAGTCATAATTTTTAGTATTTTTAGCCAGACCGGCGATCGGAAACAGCGTTAGAGATTCAGAAACACCAGGTTCGTATGCCAAACTGGACCTAATAGGAAGGACCCATGTTCAGCAGTGTACTGTTGCAAATTGGTAGAGGGAGGATTTTTTAAATAGCATGATGGTGACAAATGAGAATACAGTCTACTTAATGGTATGTGGATGCTGTGGCCCATAGACGTCTACATATATCATCGTATAAGAATCAAAATGTATATGCGTTGTCACTCCCGAAGACTAAATGTAATGCCTCGTTTTAGCGTCTCCAGTTCTCTACACCCATCACAATTGCAACATCATTATGCTGCTGTTTCACAATATGAAACTCTGGTCAAATCGACACATTCGTGCTGCAACTATAGTATAGTTACAACGTGGCTTTAACGCGTATTAAAATATATTAATATTTATATACACATTTTGTCTATTATTATTATACATACTTCCGGTCCTGGGAATTTTTTTTTGTAAAGAAAATACTACTTCAATTTTCATCACTGTAAATACATTTATCTCCTTTACAACATATTTTTGATTTATTGAATATAATTTTAGGTCGTTTCATTCAAAGAGTACATTTTATGAGTAAATTTATTTCAGGCTTAATTCGAAAACACGTGGATAGAATTAATGGCGGATATGTCTTCCACTTAGCTGTCTAAATAAATAGCTCGTTCTTATTTTAGTGTAAAAAGAAATATTTCTTATACGCTTTGAAGTTTAAAACATTGTAATAATTTGTAATCTTTCAGGGAGGCAATTTCATAAAAAAGTGAAACTAACATTTTAAATTTATTTTTTCGCCGACGATACTCATCATTAAAAAATAATCATCATATAATGATGATAATTCATCTTTACAGCCCTTTATTAGTCTACTTCTGAATATATGGAAAGCCTTTACACAAGGAATGTCACAAATCGCGGTCCTGAGCGACCTGCATCTGTTGACTTCCTGCAGGTCTTTGCCAATAGTGAGGGGCCGTTTTTTACTTCGCTTACCATTACGAAACTTCCAATTTCCACAGAACCTTTCTTCCCCATCGGTCGTCGGATCATCTCTTGTTTTATTAGTATAAGAAGGGTCTCTGCATCACATCCCCGCGTCTACGGGTGCCTCTATTGGTCCCGTAGCGGTTATACCGAATCAGACTGACTCATCGACCACTCGACGTAATGGCTACAAATTCCTTGCTACAACAGATCCCATTCGCAGAGATCGTGATCCTTGGTAATTTTAACGCTCGAGTTTAACCGATCATGCATCAGAGAACTGTTTATGACTTTACCTTGACATACGGTCTTAGTCAGCTGGTTACTTCACCTACGTGGATTCCAGATGTGGAGGATCATGCACCTTCCCTGTTGAACCTTCTACTGAGCTCTCATCTAGACGGTTATCATGTTTTCGTCGACGTCTCTTTAGGCTCGTCGGACCATTGTCTTGTCCGTAGTGTGGTGCCACTCATACTAACGTCACCGTTGCATTCTACAGGCTGCCGCCGTGTTTGGCGTTATAGGTCAGCAGATTGGGATAGTATACGCTTATTTTTTTGTATCCTACCTTAGGTTTGCTTCTTGCCAGACGATCCCAGCGTTGTTGCTGATTCTGTCGCCGATGTGGTACTTCGGGGTATGGAACCATTTTTCCTCCCTGTGTGATTAGCACCTAATCGTAGTAAGATGTCAGCCATGGTTTAGTTGCTCCTGTAAAATAGCATCGTCTTATAAATAGGAGTGCTACCGAGCCTGGGCTGACGTTGATGCGTGGATGGTCCCGGGATATAACCACTCGCACACCCTTAAAATGAATTATAATTCCGACTACAGGTCCTTTACAAGAGTTATGGTTAAGGCAAAGTCAAAGCAACTAGGCAGAATTTTCGAAAAACTAGTTCGCCTTCTTCTGGAACCCGCGCATTGTAGTCTCACCCCAAAGTTTTCCAAAGAAATTTCTGTCAGCCATCTTTTTCATCTTTGCACAGGGAGGACGACTCACTAGCACATGCCGTAAAGGGGGAAACCTACCTGCTAGGCTCTTTCCTTGCGTCCAACTTGACTCTCGATGACGGGGGGAGCATACCACCGATCATTTCGCGGTGAAAGTGCTCCATTCTAGATGTACGCTTTACACGGCGCTCAGTTCTCAAAGTACTCCTCTCCCTGGACGTCAGCAAGTCGAATGGGCCTGATGGAGTCCCTAGCATTGTGCTGAAGACGTATGTTCCGAAGTTGGCACCGGTTTTAACGTGTCTTTTCCAGTACTCCTACTCCCCAAGGCGTAGACCGAATTCATGGAAGACAGCTTTGATCCACCCGATCCATAAAAAAAGGTGGCAACTCAGACCCGTCCACCTATCGGCCTATCGCTAACACCTCCTTGATCTCCAAAATAATTGGGTCCATTAGAAACTGCCAGCTCATGAGGTACTTTGTGGATCACCAGCTGATTAGTGACCGCCAATACAATGTTCGTCGTAGTTGATCAGCTGAAGAACTTCTGGTTTACCTGATTCGTAGATGGGCAGTAGAGTACAAGAGGGAGGTGTTGGCTGTTAGTTTGGACATAGCGAAGGCCTTCGATCGGGTTTGGCACAAGGCGCTTCTTACCAAGCTTCCTTCCTATGGACTTCCCGAGAAATTGTGCAGTTGGATCACCAGTTTTCTTGCAGATCGGAGCATCAAGGTCGTAGTAGATGGTGCATGCTCTGATTACAAGCCTATTAACGCTGGCTGATAAGGCTCCGTGCTATGACTAACGCAGTTTTTACCGCATATCAATTATATCTTGCAAACTGGTTATATTAATTGCTATGCAGGCGACGACACTGGTGATGCTTTATACAGCGACCGTGCCATTATTTCTCGGGAAAACAAGATTGAGTACCGGGAAAAACTAGTGCCTCAAGCAAAGTCTTTGCTGAACAAAGTCTCAGATTGGGGGCGAATAAATTTAGTTCAATTCAATCCCCAGAAGACAAAAATTTTGTCATATCTCCTCAGTTTCAAGAGGCTCCCCTTGCTGTCTCAGCTAGCATCGGAGTATTTGTTGTCGACATATCGAATAGTTTATAATTTCGTGGTCACTTGGAAGGAAGGCCAAATTAGCCTCTAAGCAGTTTAGAATGTTCAGCAGAGTGAGACAGTAATCCATGCCCTATACACATCGCTTTCAACATTACAAAGCGCAAGTTGGGCCTCACGTGAAATACTGTTCTCATCTTTGGGAAGGGCAGCCCAGTGCTACATTCTTCCACATGCATCCAGCGCAGAGCAGTTCAAATCGTCAACGTCCGAGTTCTTTCTGATCGGCTCAATTTACTGGCGCTGCGTAGGGATGTTGCGTCCGTTTGCATTTTCTATCACATCTACCATGGTGAATGTTCTGAGGAATTGTTCGGATTACGAGGGGCACACTGAGATGATCGGGAATAAGACAAACCACATACACGGTATAGTTAAATTGCTTTTCATTGTTTTTAGAAGTATTCTCCGTTCAACTTAATGTACCTTTCCATTCGTGCAAACCAATCATTAAAACAGTAATTCCAGTCTGAAGTTGATGTTGACAAAATGGCTGATTTGTACGCTTTCACAGCTGCTTTTGGGTCTTCAAACCGTTGACCGCGTAGTAAATCTTTCATTCTAGAGAATGTAAAGAAATCGTTTGTGCTCAGGTCAGGACTGTACGGAGGATGGCTCATCAGCTCAACGTTTTCCTGCTTCAAAAAATCATTTGTCTTCCGATGGATATATATACTTCCATATTGCATATACTTGCGAATGGGAGCTCGCATTATTGTGATGGAAGATGATACGACGTTTCGGGTTATTTTATCGGAGTTCGGCTATCGTTCCTGGCAAACTAGCCGTGATATACCACTCAGCGGTAATCGTTCTGCGTTCCTGAAAAGGAATTGTAGCAACATGCACCTCTTTCGAGACAAACGTAGCAAGCATGTTGTTGGTTTGACCTCGTCTTCGAAGACCCAAACTGCTGACTGATGTTTTCTTTCAGGTTCGTATGAATAAATCCATGATTCGTCACCTGAGATGATATTATAAACGGTATTTGACTTCCCTCCATCGAAGCCTTGCAGAGTATTCCGGCACCAATCTACATGAGCCGCCTTTTGCTTTTTCGGATAAATTGTGGGGAACCCAGCGGGAAACTAGCTTTCTTACACATAGCTCATTATGTAATATCGACAAAATTGCAGTCATTCCAATACTGATAACACCCCGAATCTGCTCGTTTGTCACATGACGGTCATCTAATATAATAGTTTGCACAGCTGCAGAAATAGTGCTGAGCGACACATGATCGCGTCGGAACTCGGCATACCAGCGATATATTGTCGTTTGACTCGTGCTTTAACATCATAAATCGAAACAAGTTTGTTGAGACATTTATTTTGAGATAAGCCGCAACAGAAATTGTGATAAATTATGGCACGGAAATGTTCACGCGTGAGCTCCATTTCTGTTAACGACGTGTCAACTTTAAACCAAGGTAGTTTTTGTTTTTAAACATATTTTTATTTGTTTTAATGTCATTAAGATTTCAAGAGGCCAGTATTCAAATTCTAAAAAAGGTTTTATTGTAACTCAATCCGAAATATTATATTCCCGATCATTTCAGCGTGCCTCTCGTAATTCCAGCCGCCAAATTTCACGAACGCATATCGCGTCAAAGTTCAAGATACCATCCTCATCATCTTGGTACTTGGCGGTCCACCACTAAGCATTTTACTAGGAGTTTTATTCATCGTACAATTTCTCCGTGGAATTGTTTACCACCGGCGATTTTTCTGGATCGATACGACTTAAGGACCTTCAAGAAATAAGCTTACTCCTCTCTTAAAGGCCGGCAACGCACCTGCAATTCCCATGGTATTGTGGTTGTTCATAGGCGGCGATGGTTACTTACTATCAGGTTAGCCACATGGTCGTTTGCCACTCTTCTATTTAAAAAAAAAACTCTCCATACGTAACACAGCAGCACCAACATTATAATATAATATTACGCTAGTTTTTTTATGAGAGCATTGCTTTCAAGGTTGAGCTGACCCATTCGTGCTTGCAGCCATTATATTGCAGCTTAACCTTTCAATCCTAATTAAAATTCCATGCAGTCGCATGCGCCCGGCAAATCCCGAGCACCCACCCACAGCACTAATAAACCGTTAAAACTTATATTTGGAGACTACTTTTCTATAAAAGAGTTTAGTATTATAAAATGCATACAAAATTCTCTATCCTGTAGTCTAAACAAAATTCAGGTTTTACTTTATTACAAAATAACTTTATTGTAACTTGATAACAAAAAAAAAACACACGAAGCGAATGTCGGCAGCGTGAAAATCATAAGATGACTAATATATAATATAAATATTAATAAGAAATATCTATAAGATAAATAACTTTTTGTTGCACTAGAGGACAGAAAATTTCATATTAATTCTATAATGAGAAACTTCTTTGTAAAAAGTAGTCTCTATATATAAGTTTTTATGGGTTAAAGTGCTGTGGGTGGGTGCGGCCTCATGGACCGCTAGGGATTTGACGGAATATGGCCGCGGTCTCATGAGGCTGCTAGGGGTTTCAGAGGTTAATTCTACATATTTGAAAAACATCGATTCACAAGGTCAAAAACCTTTAAATTTTAAATTATTGGTTATTTGTCTGTATTTTAAGCGCTGCCGTACCTTTTATCAGATTGCGGTTAAACTTTGTCAACTTATTGTTTTGAACCTGCGCGAAGGTCATGGATATGTCTATGCAGGCACAGTACAATTTAACTCACAGTAGGTTACGCGCGAATCATCATGATAAATTTATTTCAAAGTTGTGTATTATTCAACTCAATTGGTGTATTATCATTCCTAATTAAACAATGTAAGTCTTTCAAATTTAAAACTATATTTACACAATTATTTCTTCTGCTTCTTCTATTCACTCACTCATCACAAGGTATCCAATTGACTCCAAATTTGGCAAATATACTCTTTTTTCGACGTCTTCATACTCAGTTCGTCAACTTTTAAAGGATTTTCGAAAATTCAACACCTGAGGGCTTGAGCTTATCTTATATAAATACTCTGTCTCTTGTAAGACGTAACATGTCTATCCACATTTGATTGTTCTATCGTTATGGATGCTGTATTTTACCTGTAACTTAGTCCCTGTATTGGCTTACTTTTCATCGTTTACTGATCTTTTC
Organism: Parnassius smintheus behrii; assembly: GCA_036936625.1. Taxonomy (NCBI): domain Eukaryota; kingdom Metazoa; phylum Arthropoda; class Insecta; order Lepidoptera; family Papilionidae; genus Parnassius; species Parnassius smintheus. The sequence continues at coordinate 17,006,534 of JAUPFT010000026.1, read as the reverse complement.
TTTTATAAAATAAGAGCCACAAACGAGCACACAGTCCACCTGATAGTAAGTGGGTACTGTGGCCCATAGACATCACAGATTCATCTTCGAGTACGAATCAAAATGCAGATGCGTTGGCACCCATGAGGACTTAGATGGAATGCCTCTTTTCCAGTAAATAGAGCCTTAGTTTCTATACACTCACCATACAAAACACAGCAGTATTAAGCTGCTATTTTACTCTAGTATTCTGTGAGAGCATGGTCCTTCCCCGGTCGAGCCGACCCATTCGTACTGCAACTATACTAATAATATACACAGCTGCGGCATAGCTCTACCACGTATAAAATCTATGAAGATTTCTCCATCAAGTTTTCATTGATATTATCGTTTAACTGTAAAATTATTTTATTGGTTCAGTCAATTAATTATTCTATCGGATATATTCTTGAACAGCTATAAGGAAAAAGAGTTGTCGGATGCTCCATTTAAAAAGTGATGACCTGATTAATCGTGTAGTATCGATTGCTATGGGCTCAGTTAACATCCAAACTTCCTTTCCTTTCCTTTACAGCCTATAAAAGTCCTCTGCTGATTATAGGTCTACCCCACAGATTTGCCTCATAGGAGGGACTTTGCCTTACTTGCCATACTTGACAGGCAAACCATTAGTTTAGCAACCACCGTTTTTATTACTTTAAGTCGTTATTGGGAAGATGCTACTGCCCATCTCCTGTTTTAGTTTCCCTCTGTCGCCTCTGACGACACCCACGGGATAATATGGGGTAGTAGGTGTTTTTACACCACTGAAACACAGTTTATAATATACAATCATGGATTTAAAAAGGTAATCATGATAGTGATTATAAAATAGTCTCCCACATCTGATGCTGCATCCCAGCGCCGATATGAATAGTGACGAAAATGAGATGGTTTACTGCCATCTATCGAAAGCCATAAGATTTTTCTAGTGGTTCCCATATTTTCTTACAACTACATTTCATCGATTCTCTAACGCTACGATTACACGTCAACTATATATGTAAATGGTATATAAACTTGTATGTCGCGAACTTGAAAATATATATTTTGATTTCATGTAAAGTCAGCAAACAGGCACGGAGGCATTACGGTGGACTCTTACTTATTAATTTCAAACATCTGCTCAGAAATGAGAAGAGACTTTCCGTCCATCGATTACATCTACAATAATATAATATAAAAGCATACAGCTGAATACGGGCCTTACCCATAAATTGCCTCATGGAAGAGATTTTGCCATGATTGTCACTCTTAGCAAGAGGCTTGGAATATGTTATTAATAGTAGCTTTCCACTGGCTTCTTTGCGTACTCTTGTAATAGTTTAATATGCACTGCGTAGTTAAAAAATATCTACTTGTGAAAACATCTTCATGTCATTGAATCTTTAAGCAGCCCTATGAACAGAAGCCTATCTCTCTCAGCGGCAAGAATCTTTATGGATGCTTTGCAAGGTGCACAGATTGGTGACAGACTTATCAAATTTTAGACTTTGTTTCTCGTGACCACTAGACCGGATAAATTTCAACTATTATAAATTAATAGTACTTGACTGCTGGCGACGCAGGTGAATATGGTTAAATGCACTGACTTAGCTTAGCAAAGGCTTATTTAAAATATTATTCGTAATCGTTACTGTAGGATACAGCATAGAGTCCACATGATGGAAAGTGATTGCTGTGGCCCATAGATAGCTACATCTATTCTCAACTACGAATCAAAATGCAGATGCGTTGTCACCCGTGAGGACTAAGATGGAATGCTTCGTTTCCAGTAAAAAGAGTCTCCTGGTCTCTACACTAACAATGCGAAATACAGCAGCATTAAGCTACTATTTCTCGCTACTATTCGGTTAGAGCGTAGTGCTTCTCCAACCAAGCCGACTCATTCGTGCAACAACTATACTACTACTAATAACTGCAGCATGGCTCTACCACGTATAAACATAGGCCCTCCCCTATAAATTGCCTCCCAGGGGGGAGGAAAAAATATCAATACGCTTGGGCTTGGCTACCGCAGTTTTTTATTAAGTCATTATTAGGGAGACGCTGCTGCCAATCTCCTGATTTGCTTCCGTCTGTAGCCTCTTACGAAACTCACGGGATGACATGGGGTTGTTGATATTTTTACACCACCACTAAACGGTAAAAAATGTTAGTATTGATTTAATTCAATGCCCTTAGTCGATTCCTCAAATAACAAAATTTCCACATAGTGAAATATGATTCAACTTAAATATTATACCAGAATAATTAACTTAATTTACTTAAGTAGGATGAGGATGAATAAAAGAAAGATTGATATAAATGTAACATGTATTTAACATAGCACATAAGAAGGCAGTGTCGATTACAATGTTATTCTTAAATTTTATAAGAGACAATTTTCAAATTTATATCTCAACTCCATCATAAAAGAGAAAAGCTATTGTCAATATTTTATATCGATATATAAAAACTCTGCTTTTAAATCATTTAGGAACATGCAATAGTCGTATATATGTATATTTAAATCTCTTTACGTAAATGCTCCATTTACTTGGCGTATCGCCAACTGCACCGATAAAATAACTATTATCTACTCATATAATACAAAATAATGTTTACACAAAACTCTCATTACTTTTAAAGTCGTATACAAATATATTTTTACTCTCTTTATCCTGCGATGGCACACACACGAACCTGTTTTTTCCCTCGCTCGTTTCACTTACATCTAAAGTCACAGAATAAACATTATTGGTCTTAACATCTAAATTCAATATTTGTAGTTGTTTATTGTTAGCAGTGGCGCTCACATCAGATTTCTCATCGATTTCATCATTACTTTGGTTTTCATGAACCTCTACTTGTATGTTATTAATTACTCCATTAACAGCTACTATGTTATTGAGACTGATGCATTTTTTATCTTCAAGTTTTATTATATCCCCTAAATTATCATTTATTTCATTCATGGCTGCGATCATTTTCATGCTGTTACGCCTAGTGTTCTCAACGCTTACTATTTCGCCAACCTTAACTTGTTGTACTTTCGTATCAAATATTTCTTTGACTTCTTTTATTTTTGTACTGCTTCTATTCAAAAAGTACTTTTGCGATGACGTTCTATTACTATATCTTCTCCAAAAGGAATCTGATGTGTTTTGACTACTGGAGAAACCAGTAGAAGTGGTTGTGTTGAACGTATCTCTTCGTTGCATGTTTTCTCTTAAACTTCTCCCACATCGCATTAATTTATTTATCTTTAACAATTTAACGAATCCGTCTCTAAACTTTGAAGACATTAAATTGTATAATATTGGATTTATGGCCGAATTTAAATATAGCATTACTCTACAAAAATATAAAAGTATATAATAACCGTCTACACCTAATGACATTATTGTCTCTGGTGGGAATACAATAATCCATAACGTAAGAGCCTTAAACGGTAACAGGCATACAAAAAATGATAACACCACAGTACCTAACATTAATATAACTTGCTTTCTATAACGTAGAACATTTCCAGCATTGCTAGTATTCTTGGTGTTTTGCGCTATTATAACAGGGTTTTCCATTAAATTTTTGGCGATGACACTGTAAAGAACAAGTAGAACTCCCAGCGGGATGATGAAGAAAACAGCAATTATAAGTATGAAGAACAATGCTGACCAAAACGTGTCAGCCTGGGTGAGGCAGACGGGAACTTCAGTGCCATCGGAATATTTCTCATAGGTGAAGGTGGCGACGCCAAGTATGGGACTGCAAAACAAACAAAAAAATGGATTATAGTCATAAAATGATGAAAAAAATCTGTAGATGTCTTTTTGGTTGTTTTTATCATCGTCATCATTACAGCCTATCAAGTCCATTACTGAACATAAGCAATCCAGCCTTATAAAGGGATTTTGCATAGTTTTTCTGTTGACGGACGGGTCGGTAATCGCATTTTTATTTTCTTGTATGTTGAAGACGATGCTGCTACTCATCACCTGGTTGATTTTCTTGTGTTACCTCTTGCGACACCTACGGGATGATATGGGGCAGTGCAAATTCTTACACTGCAACTACACGGTCGGTTATACAACTGCTGTAAATTACAGAAATTAAAATTTTTGTTGCTTTTATCATTCTAGGTCAATTAATTAAATCATTAATAGTTTGCTGCTGAAAATATACAATACAATACAATACAATACTCTTTATTGTACACCAACAAACATAAATATAACAAATAATGAAAAAATAATGAGGGATGAACAAAAGGCGGTCTTATTGCTACATAGCAATCTCTTCCGGACAACCCAGAAGAGGAAATTAATAAAAATAAAAATAAGATTAATGGGTAGGGTGCACTAAATTAGACAAAAAAATACAACTTATATACTATAAAATGACAACATACTTAAGGTATATTAGTGACCATAACTAAGAGGAGAAAGAGAGAGAAGTTAAGGAGACAAATAGTGTTCCTTAATTTGTTTCTTGAACACATTTAAAGATTGAGCACTTTTAATAGACTGGGGTAAGGAGTTCCAGAGTCTTACTCCAAGAACAGCAAAAGATTTATCATAAAATGTCGAGGAGTGTACAGGACATTGGAGCGAAAGGTTTTCTTTGGAACGTAAGGAAAAATCGTGACAAGAGCTAAGAAATTTAAAACGTTCTTTCAGATAGGGAGGACTTGATACATTAAATAAGACGCAGTAGAGTGCAGAGATATGAGTATTGCGACGAAAACGGATTGGGAGCCACTTGAGTTTAGTGCGGTATTCCGAGACATGGTCATATTTACGAAGCCCGAATATGAACCGTATACAGAGATTTTGGAGTCACTCAAGTTTATTAAGTTGCTCCTCGGTGATATCAAGGTAACAAATGTCAACATAGTCGAGGATAGGGAGTAGCAAAGATTGTGCAAGCGTAATTTTGGTGGAAATGGGTAAAAAATAGTTAAGCCTTCGGAGTGAAGCATAAGCCGCAAACATTTTTCGGCTCACTGCATTAATTTGGGGTGTCCAAGACAGACTGGAATCCAAAAGGATACCTAAATTTTTAACTACTTCATTATATGGAATAAAAATACCATTAAATACAATGGGTTGAATTTAACATTTTTTAATTTTGGAAATAGTTCTTGAACTCCCAATAATTATAGCTTGCGATTTTGAAGGGTTAACCGTCAACCCATAAGATCGTGTCCAGTCGAGGATAAAAGCCAGATCCTTGTTGATACATTCAACAGCTTTGGCAAGATCTTCGATGGTTGTTTGTAAATATATTTGAAGGTCATCTGCATACAAGTGGTAGAGAGAAGATATTTGTAATCGTATTAATGAAGATTGCGAATAAAAGAGGAGATAAGACACCACCTTGTGGAACGCCATTTTTGGACACGAATACGTTGCCGCCACCCGTTCAAATAACTATGAAACCAGGAAATTGCAGTTGGAGATATGTTAAGAGAACACAGAATCTCTAACAGGATATCATGATCAACAGTATTGAAGGCATTGCTGAAATCCAGCAACACCAATACTGTGACTTGATGATTCTCCATACCGTGACGAATGTCGTCGGTGGATTTTAATAACGCCGTAGTCGTACTATGACCAGATCTAAAGCCAGATTGGAGAGGACTAAGGATGCTATTTCTTAAACAAAAGGAATTAATTTGTTGTTGGACAAGGCGTTCTAAAACTTTGGAAAGGAAAGGAAGAATTGAAATAGGACGATATTCAGAAAAACTTAAAGGATATGTTTTTTTTAGGTAAAGGTATGATTTGAGTGTCTTTCCATTGGGAAGGGAAAGAAGATGAGAATATGGAAAAGTTTCAGATATGGGTTATAATAGGTGTTAAAAAGTCCAACGAGGGCATGATCATTTTACGACTGACGTCATCACTTCCGACAGCACCGGAATGAATAGAGAGTATACTTCCCACAAGAATATGGTCTAAAATATAGTTATGGTTTTCGATACATTTTTTACAAAACTGAAGAGACAAACTAATTTACACTCCAACTGATGATACCTGGCAACTTCAAGCAAAGAAGGCAGATGCATTGTATTTGCATTGCATTGTATTGTGGTAATGTAGCCTAATATGGTGACATCCACATTGTAATCGCATGTTAAAACAGATGCTGATTAATTAGTTAGTTATTCCATTCCTTTGATATACGTATGACGAGCGATGTAACAAACCATTTGGTAAGTCAATAACGAAAGGGTGAAGACTAGCCGAACGTCGGGTTTTCCGATGGTATACTGGAGACGGAGGAATTAAGTTACGCAATTCCTGCGCACACTTTTCAAAATGCAACCTGTAGAAAACCGAAAGGCTGGCTAATTTGCGCTCATGTTCAAGGCTGGTAAAATTGGTTTTCACCAGATTTGGGTCATCAATAAGTATCTAAGTTCGCTTTTTCATTGAGTTCAAAGCTTTCCACAAGCTTGCATATGGCGGTAATACTCCATGCGCGACCAGACTTGTGCTTTATATAGAGTAAGCAGCTGTCCCAGCGTGAAGTACCGCTACACCTTTGCTAGGACTCCTAGCTTGTTTGCAACTACTTTGGCCTTGGATTCAATGAATCAACCAAAGTTCAAGTTTAAGGATATTTAAATCCCCAACAACTGAAGGTGGTCCGAGTATTTCGTTGATATATTTCAGAAATAAAAAGCCAAGGTGAGCTGGCTTTTTTTGCAGAGAAGAGACACGCTCGTAATAATAATAAAACTGGCACTCTATAACTTTCAGGTTAGAACATAACAGTTCAAGTACTTCTGTTTCTTGGTTGCTTAAAGGTCTGCTTGTAGGGCAGAACAATCTTAAGTATAGCGGCATAACCATCACGCCACGTAAACCAGTGATATGCTGCAACTACAAAGAATTTTTTGTAGAATAATAATAATAATAATTTATTTATTGAATAAAACCATATTGACACTACAAAGTTGAAGCCCTGACTCCCGAACTAGCAATAGCTGTGTGTCGGGAATTAGTTCCTTCCCATTTCCATTAAATTACAATTACAAAATGGCTTATCAGCTTATTACAACTCAGAACAAGGTAACAAAAATGGATACAATTTTTTACAAAGCCAAAAAAATAATATGCATGAATATGTGTGTTGCATCTATGATCCGTACATATTGTGCGTGTGTATGTTTACATGCGTGTGTGCGTGTGTGTATGTGTGTGTGGGGGGTGTATTTTTAACAGCTTTTCCGTCTCGTTGTATGTCAACTTACGCAACCATAATAAACTTTGGATTTCAGTTGGTATATAGACAGGTTTCTCGCTTTATTATTTACACTAAGGTAATTGTAAAGTCTTGGTGCCTGGAATTGATAATGATGTCGAGCAATCTTACATCTCACGCCCTCAACTGTGAAACGTTCTCGTCTTTTTCCAGTGGAGGGTAAATACGGTACCGCAAGTTTATGGTATTTTTAATACAATTATAGATATACTCGTATAGTTGACGCACAGAAAGTACGTTTGCCGTTTTGAATAGTTCAGTAGTTGAATGCCTAAATGAAAGGTATAATATTACTTTGGGGAGAGATCTTTGTGATCGTTCAAGTTATATTAAATTTGTTTTAGCTGCTGCCCACCACGAACATATAAAATATGTAATTAGTTTTTTTTTAGTTTTTTAAAAAAAAAAACGTTACCCCTACACTAAGATTTTCTCTTGTATCGTGGGGGCAGTTTACAAACATAAATTGCAAAAGGACAAACATCCAGACCCGTAACAACTATTTGTAGGCCATACAAATACTTGTTCCGTGCGGGATTCGAACCCGCGACCCCCAGCGCAGCCACTCATTGCTAAGCCACTGCGCCACGGAGTCGTCAGTAATTAAACACTTAACACGCGGAACTTTATAAATAATGGTAACAAACGAGCACATATATTACCTGATGGTGAACAGATGTTGCGACCCCATAGATATTTACATTTATCTTTAATTTAGAATCAAAATGCAGCTTTGTTGTCGCCCCTGACGACTAAGATGGAATGCCTAGTTTCCAGTAAAAATGGTGTCCATTTCCCTACACTTATCAAACGAAACACAGCAGCATTAAACTGCAATCTGACGCTGGTATTCCGTGAGAGTGTGGTCCTTCCCGGTCAAACCAAACCATTCGTGCTAAAACTATATGCAGCGAGGCTCTACTACGAATCCGAGACGTCTGGTCTGTGAACATTAATCCATCGCTGACGCCGTGACGCTTGGAGCAATTTCTACCCATACGGGTGAAACCCATGCCCAAGAGTATACTTTTGTGTGCTGATGATGAAGAAGAAGAAAGATACGTAAGGACTGTTTGTAACAATACTAACAACAAATGAAATTTTAAAAAAATGCGGCCAGTCTCAAAGGACATCAGCCATCTGCAGACTTATAGTTCCCAAGTGTATACGCAAGCACAGGTACACTCTCTGTTCCCTCACCGTAGTCTGAAGTAATCCGAAACCAACGGAGAAAAATCAGACGCGGCACCAACGGCTTTATGTGCTTTCATTCATTTCAAGTTGGGATGAAACATTGACATCGTCCTGATTCCGGACTGCTACTGAAAATTTCTTAATAGATAGAAAACCCCAATTATTGATAGTTTGACCCGACCGGGGATTCAAACCCAGGTCCATATGATCAACAGCCGCGCTTAAGACCATTAGATCAAAAAGGCAATCTGTTTGTAAATGATTTACAACCAACTTTACATACAAAAATACTATACCAACCAACAGTTAATCCATGAACATAAAGATTTTAATAAAAAGAGAAAATATGAGATTTTTATATCTCATTCAGATTAGAAAGCTTTACAAACAATCCAGTTGTAGATTGTTTGTTAAGCTTTCTATAATTGAAGATTCTGTATGTAAAGGTTTCTTATCTAAATTGTATGTGAAATTCTTAAGATTTCTTACCTAAATTAGATGGAAACATCAGTGTCTTTCAATTTAAAATAATTTGCTGGTATACATATATATATATATATATATATATATATATATATATATATATATATATATATATATATATATATATATATATATATATATATGTGTATATATATATATATATATGTATATATATATATATATATATATATATATGTATGTATATAATATCTATGTATTGTTTATTATATATATTATTATTTCTTTTATCCTCTCTATTTGATTATTGCTGCACCGCCTCCATAATGTCTATCTCTGTTTAGCCTAATGGTTGACTGGGAGAGAATGCCCTATGGCATTAAGTCCGCCATATGTACTTTTTTTGTGCATTAAAGTGTAAGTAAATAAATAAATAAATAAAATATTCAGTCAAGAGGCGGTGTAAGAATATGCACTACCCCGTAGCAAACTGCGGGTGTCGTGAGAGACAATAGACGTAAGTGAAACAGCAGATGGGCAACAACAACATGCAAGGCGAGGCAACTATGATACCCTGCTATGAAGCAATCTATAGGAAGCCCTATGTTTAGCAATGGACTTAGAAAGGCTGGTGATGATGATGATGATCAACCATGCACGGCAGGCGTAATTTAAAAATATTGGCGTCATAAATTCTCTTAACTGATTATGGAATTAACACTTCCAATTGTATTTTATATTTATTTCTTTTTAACATTTACCAACCAGTTTCGCCCTAAATAGAATTAACATTATCACATGTAATTTTAAAATATATTTAAAATAATTACTGCAGAATTCTGCGATATACTGAATTAGTCGGTTTAAATATTAATCAAATAAAAAGTATAACAGAGACAAATACAAATGCTAACACCAAAAAGGGTTCGATCCTCACCAATTGATAACAATCACGAGTATTTCGTTTTAAATTGCTCAAATTTCACCTCAACTCCTCCAAATTTATATACCTACGCATACATGCTTTCATAATTTGGCTCATTTTCAACATATCGCCAATTTGGTCGATTAACTTTCGTCTAAGACGTCCCTTTCCGACTCTGCCGTTCACTTCTGCAACATAAATTTGCTTGGTCACTCTTTCCTCATTCATTTTTTCTACATGACCAAACCACCGAAGCATTCCTTTCTTAATCCTGAACACAACATCTTGCAACCCACACTTTTATCTTATGACACAATTTCTCACTCTGTCATTTAGATTCAGCCCTAACATACTCCTTAACGACCGCATTTCTACTGCGTTTATTCTACTCTCGTGCCTCTTTTGCCACACCAACTTTCACTATCATACGTTAAAATAGGAACTAACATAGCATTATGAATTGCCATACATCCCTTTTTTGACACAATCTGACTTTCCACAATAGAGTGTAGAGCCCCATATACTCTATTTCCTGCGTTCACTCGTCGTTCTATAACCCTTATCATATCTCACATCCCTGCTATATAAGCATCCTAAATATACAAACTCATCTACTTGCTAGATACTGTTATCAATAGTATTTTATATCGAGATGTCATACCCCAATAAAACCACTCGGTAAGTTTTTCATAATAGACATATTGCAAATTGTCCTTAAGCAGGCCTCTGTAACTCTTGCTATCTGCGTGAAATAATTACCCACAACCGCGACGCACCCAGGGTCCCAGGGTGAAATACGCAGTCGGAGCTAGCGCGTTGTAGGCAATTGAATGTTACAGTTTTTCAACGCTGTTTACGTAAATAATTTTTTGTAAATACTTGTTGAAATAGTTTTTGTTTAGTCTTTAGTATATTTAATTCTGTGATAAAATGGTTAAAAAGTTTTAATGTAATTGAACAATTATATATGCTATATATATTACCCATCGATTTCATAAATTTTAATGGCAAAATGTCGTTCCTACTATAATTGTTGCGTGGATAGACACTAAATGACCAACAAAATGTTTCAGATATATCATTCTTTAAGTTACCGAATTATTTTAGTAGGAAGTTGTGAAATGTGAATTTATTTAATTTTTTATTTTTAGATAGGTACTTGCTTAAAATGTTTTTCTTTACCGTTGAGTAGGTAACGTAAATAAAATTTTAAAAGATATATGCTTAATATATGCTATAATATATGCTAGCGCTTGCGAGGCTTGGAAACTATGGTATTTATCCCTCTTACCGGACAGGGGAGGCCTATGTTTGTCAAACCGCCAGTTAAGCGATAACTTTAAGAGGCTCTAACAGTAACTGATTTTACAAGGGAAAGTAAATAAGAAAAATTAAAAAAAAAATCAATAGCATTATTAATAGCCTATATTAGCAGTGCTTGCAGGTTTCTTGCTTTGAACTATTTCTATAATTAAGACCAAATGTATATTATAACAAAAATAGCAAATAAATTACATTGAATCAATTATCGTCGATGGTGTGTCTTGCCTGGAATAGTGGTGTTGGAAGTAGTGGTGCTGGGACTAGTGGTGACGGAGTTAATGCATGCAATTGAGGGAGGGCGGGAGGTGCTCTTCAATGCAGGTAAGACACATCATTGTATTTGTTTAGCGGAAGGTTGCGAAGAAATTTATATTTTAAATTTTTATTATAATGGATTTCCGCAAAGTAACGCCCGATTCTATCAATTATGTTATTATTATTGAGATACTTTCCTTTTTTCTCTTTCTTTTTAATAGAAAATTTTTTAACAGAATTATGTATTATATAATGTAATCCATTCAAACACGGAATTCCTTATGTAGGTACTTATTTTCTTCCCTTAAAAGTCTGTGTGGTATGTCTGACCATAAAATGACGTCCGTTAATGCAAACGCTTACCTACTCGTTATGCAGATATAAAGTACTAATTTATATTTTTGCATTATATATAATAAGCGAATGGTATATCTATTTTAAAATATACTAATGTAAAATAACCTCATTGATTCATGAAATGATGCCGTGACAATTATGATACTTATTTTTTTAAAGAATATTAACAATGCTAAGAATAAGCATTACTAACATTCCTCTTAACCACTCGTGGTAAGCTTAAACTGCTTGTGTTACGAGTGGTCCACGCCAGTAGTCGAATGGCGGATTCGAACCCACGACCTTTTTGAGTTTGCGGTCCGCGCCCTGCCATTAGGCTACTGTCGCTTACCTAACTGTACTACATAACATATACGCATACATTAACATTTCAAAATCTTCCTTTGAAGAAAACACTACGTTAGCTTCGATCTACAGTAAAATAAATATTAACAATTTCTTATTTCTATTAAGGTTTTGTGGACGTACGTAATACAACCGTGTAATTTCATCCGTGTCCAATATCCGTTAAACATTTCGAAACGTGGAAACTTACGGAGGGCCTTGGCGGTTGTGTCTGCTATTATATCTGATGACCTTCGGTTACCGACACCATCGCCATTGCATCCTGGTGAGTTACACTATTAAAAAAAAAACTCAAAAAGCTTTTCTCTTCATTTTAATTTTTATAAATTGAAAACACTTGTCCTTTTAATCATTTTGTAGAAGTGATTGCACAGTAAATAAATTACCGAGGTTACCTTAATGCTGGATCATTTTTGAAAGCTTTTCAGGAAGTACAGAAAGAAATTGGTGAGAAAGAGCGATTCATTTTTCAAATTGTAACATCAGATAAAGCTTTTGTAGTACGTTGAATGAATAATGAAATCCGGACACCTCTCATCGAATCAAAGTTCCGTTTCTTGGCAAATTTCCATATGACAGTGGTTCTGAAAACGTTATTTATTGAGGAGAACATCCATCTTCCCGCGTCTTTATTGGATAGGTTCAAGCTAAAAATAAAGTATTAAGCATAGCGAATTTATAGTTTTATTGTTTCTTTTGAAAAAAACAACCTGTAGTTTTTATTTTGACGTGGTAGAGCCATGTTGCAATTATATTATAGTTAACGCACTACTGGGTTGCCTCGACCGGGAAAGGATCAGGCTCTTACAGAATATCAGCGTAGAAGCTACATGCTACTGTGTTTCATATGGTGAGTGTAGAGGAACAGGTACCCGTTTAACTGGAAACGAGGCGTTCCATGTTAGTCCTCAGGAGTGACAACGCGACTGTATTTTGACCGTTTATCGAGGATATATGTAGGTGACTATGGGCCACAGCATACTAAAGCACACATGTATATGTACCTTATATTTTCCAAATAAGAAAATTTTATATTCAATGAGGAGATTCTTCAATGAAAGACTCACATTACCCAACAGGTTAAACATTTTCTATATTATATTTCGTATAATAATTTAGGCCGTGAATACACATAAATGGAAGAATAAATTTAGAATCCCAAAAAATTTCTCACTCATAAAACTACTTCAGCAATTGCTCAATTTATCCTTAAAATAGCATAAGCATACTCGTATTTTAATGCTATTTCTTATGCTACTGCATACTATATGATCAGAAGTTAAAGAAATAGAAAATATTTAAAATCGCGATACGCATTGTTCTCAACTCGAATACATAAATTCTTATATTTTTAAAAACAAAGGCAACAAAGAGTTTTATGAGCCAGCTCAAACGGTTTTATCTAAAAATTATAAATATATTACACAAAACTCTCTGGGAAGTCGTAATCGATACTCCTCGATTTCTGGAAGCCGACAATACAGTCTACCCTTATCTTTTGGTACGACACAAACTTTTTATTACCATCGCCCTCCAAACTTTTGGCTTTAGCGCTGTTTATTAAAACGCTTCGTCTCAATGAACCGTGGCAACGATTCGACGAATCTAGTTCAATATCAGCCCTATTATTTTTACCACTAACATTGGAATGACCAATAAATTTCGTCACTACATCTTTTGGATAGGAACGTCTTATTTTATGATCCACTTCAGAATTATCGGACACTTCCAACATATTACCCTCACTCCTCATTCTACTAATCTTATTTAGTTTAGGACTTGGACAAACTGGGGCTGACTGTTGCCTTACGAATCGTTTATTCGTAAATATCCTGTAAAATCCGTTCGTCTTAGCTCTGTTACTATCGTCTCTGCTCTCTTTACTTTCGGATTCCATATCACTTCTATCCAAGCTGCTTCTGTGATGGAAAAATTTCTTTAAACTATTTGTTGTTCTCGATATACTGCTACTGGTGGTGGATGCATTTGTTACAGTTCTTTGTACCCGCCTATTTTGCGTTCTTTCCGAAGAATTCTGGTAACAAATACACATTTTACAAAACCCGATTCTAAATTTCGATGACATCAAATTGTAGAGGATCGGATTTATTGCGGAATTGATGTATAACATTATTCTAGAGAAAAATAGGATGTTATACCACTTCTCCGGACTCATATCATCAGATGCTTCTGACGGAGTAACAATAATCCACAAAGCTAACACTCTGTAAGGCATAAGGCATAAAAAGAAACACAAAACCACGGTCCCCAACATTAATATGACTTGTTTTCTAGCTCTTGTGTTATACGGGTCAACAGTTTTGTTCATAACCACTTTGGAAGCTGCCGTTATGAGATTTTTGGCAATAATACTGTATAATACTATTAACATAAGTAGTGGTATGAAGTAGAGTAATATTATGACCATGATGTAGAAAGTAATTGGCCAAAATGTAACAGCTTGCGTGAGACATTGTGAGGAGATCGTTCCGTCTTGGCGCGTGACTGTGTGGTGCTCTGCGATCGCCAGGATTGGACTGCAACAGAAGAAAAAGCGAAAGGTACATTTTCTATATGCTTAAATAAAGTTCTAAGACTACAAGGAAGAAATGAATCAAAACAAGAAAAAAAACCACTCATCAGAGATTGCAAACTGTTTGCAATTCCTCTATTCTTTGAAGAAATTACAGTAATTGTAGGTATGTATGTTTTATCTGTAAATATTCATATAATTCATTCTTTCCTTCTATTTACGAATTTGTATTTTAATTTGCATAGAAATTTTGTTGAAGGATAGGAAACAAAAAAGAATTCTAATGAGCATAGATAAAGATTTATTAGTGGCATGTAGATAGTGATTTTAATGAAAAAAACGTGGTTTTAAGCAGAGCTGTGCTAGATATGAACCTAAAGGAAGTTCCAAAGTTGCGGAGTAACTACGTTTTTAATATTAAACTGTGAAGATTATTGTTTAAATCGAATATAATAATAAAACACAATACTAACACAACTTTTGGAACTTTTTGTTTAGACAAAATTAAACTTTTTAAATAAGAAATATAACATTCAAAGCAAAGTACAAACATCATAGCTGTTATGTATTACGTGTTGAAAATTGTACGAACCTTGTCTCTCAAAGGGTTATTAGTTGAAAACTACACATGTGTATATCTTGCTTAATCAAGCACTTGTAATGTTTGTAAATAAAGTGTTTTTATGTTATTAGAAATATGTTAACCGTGTAGTGGCGGTGTAAGAATATCCACTAGCCCACATCATGCCGTGAGTGTCGTAAGAGGCACCGGAGGGAAACTGAAACAGGTGACAAGCAGCAGCATCTTCCTGATATCAACTCAAAGTAATGAAATACTGCGGGTGCCAATCCGCCTACCAAGCTTGGTAGCTATGCCGAAATCTCTGCTACGAGGCAATTTACGGCGGAGGCATAAGTTAAACAATGAACTTTTATGGCTGCAACAGTAGTAGTAACAGTAATGATATTCTGGATATTGCTAGAGGAGGAGGAGGATATTTCTTAGAGAAAGAATTTGTGTTGAGAGTAGTGAAGTGGGAATTAGTTGTGATGGGGATAGTGCACGCAATTGAAGGAAGAAGGGAGGTACTTTTCAAACTAGGTAAGACACAATTTTATTACGCACATCGTAGTAATCATCTGTAATAGTAGATAGTAGATTAAAAACATGACCTGAGCGAAACCATAAATAAAGAAGATAAATTTCGTTATTAACTATCTAATGTTGTCGACATACCGTGATCAAAGGAGTGCAATAATTTGCCAGCGTCTGCCTTTTGATCAGGTTATAACGGAGCGTATTCAAAGAAAGATTTGAATAACCTTTTCATTCATTTTTGGTTATTTAAATTCAAAATATTTATTGTAAGTTAAATGTTACGTTTGGCGTTAATTTAAAAATATGATATATCTTACAACTTAACCACCCCATTCGGGTATTACAATAATAGGTCTGTGACTTACATAACTATAGTTAATAAAATTGTTAGTTACAAATCATAGCGAACTAATTATTTAACCAAAATGATAAAAAGTTAAATTACGTAACGATAAATTGAAGAATACATGATATGTAATTTATTTTATTGAAGAGTAGTGTAATTTTGAAAATATTTTTCCAAATTGTATAAAAGGTTTGTATTAATTTTTTTTTGTTAAATTTGACATTTAATTGTAACAAAAAAAATAGACATTAATAATTAAACTAAGAAAATTTTGACTACAGATAGATATTACCTATCCAAATATAATTTAAGACAGATAAGGCAAATGCAAATGTGCTATCAAATTATTATTAATTAATATATATTAACTCAGTCAAGGACTTGGCTACCCAGACCTCTACTGAGCAGCATAATGATTTGACATTCAATTTGGAATCAGTTCCAAGTAATTTAAATTAGAAATTGAGACAATTAATAGAGGTAATCTCTTTTTCTGTTTTTGTTTAAATAAACGTAGTGATCTATGGTTATACTTTTTGGCTCTTTGTTCTAGTATAGATTAGTTTATTATTATTTAATAAACTAATTTTGCTTGAGTACATAAATTTAATGTTTTTGTGTACATAAATTTGGTTATAATATCAGTTCACAATCATTAATATCGTATTAACTAAGTACTGTTGCTAACGTTATATTGTATATTTTGGTATTCTGTAAATGCTACTCGTATAATTAAGTACTTTTTATTAAAAAGGTCATTAGATAATAAGCGTAAACATTGTAATAATCGATGTAAGATAAATAATTTTCTCCAATAAGTTCTTCATGGTTCTTCGGTCGTTGTGTGTCGATGTTATGTTTTCAATTTTGACAACTTTATTTTTCAGATAACAGGCACTATACAATGGTTCAATCACCACACAGCCTAGCTACTAGCACAATATGACATACATCAATTTTAGTTCGTTATGTTTACGGCTTGAAATGTTTGATTTTTTTTTTAATAATATGTCTGTAGTCGACTGCTTTAATCTTGTATTTGCCCTAAGTTAATTTTTAATCAAATAGTTTTCTCCTTATTTTCATATATTATTAACTTTTAGATATTAATGAAAATTTTATAAAAGGTTTTAATATTTTGTAAACAGTTCACTAATGGGATGGTGTTGTTTGCATTAGATTGATAAATTTTACATATTTTTTTGCACAATGCACAAGGATGCTTTTAGGAGTTGTGTATTACCCGCCCTCCACTGATTTTTTCGCCACTTTGGAGACGGCCCTCGACAAAATTTGTTCTGAGTATATACACTGTATAATCATGGGTGATTTTAATACCTATTTGTTAAAGGTTTCTCTTCGTTCTCAAAAACTTCAATCAATCATGGAGTTGGTTAATCTTTCCTTTCTCCCATTAGGGGCTACTTATCACAATATAAATACCGATGACTCTTTAATTGATCTTATTCTTGCCGCTTCTCCTGAGCATGTCGTATTACACGGACAGTTGTCTGCTTTCGGTTTTTCGCGTCACAAGTTTTTATACGTTTCCTATTTATCTCTAAAATTAACTACAATAAGTTAATGAGTGACGCTCGAGATCTCAATTTAACTTCTTTGGTAGCAGAACCTACAATTGACGGTAAAGTCTTTTTGCTTAATGATAAAGTTCTCAGCTTGTTTGATGCTCATGCTCCTGTCTATAACGTCCTGTTGAGGCGTCCCCCTGCCTCCTGTGTGACAGAGGGCGTAAGGATGGCAAGGTTTAAATGGAATCAAGCCTTTCTTATATTTAAGAGGGATTGACCTGAAGAAAATTGGCCATTCTTTAAATCAACAAGAAATAGGTGTATTAAGATGGTACGTGTTGCTAAACGCCGATATTTCCATAACTGCATAAACAATTCATCTCCTACTGAAGAGTGGAAATTCCTCAGAACTGTAGGTATTGGCAAGTCGTCCACGCTGAACTGTGGTCCTTCTATATCTCCCGATGAGATAAATCATTATTTCGCTACCTTCAAAGCAATGGATCCTTTAGTCCGTACTCACACTTTAAATGTTATTGCGTTAATGCAATCTCCTCACATTCCAGCACCTATGTTCTCTCCTGTCGATCAGGATGAAATCAAGAAGTTTATTTTGGCAATGGAGTCTAAGGCTATGGGCTGCGATAAAATAAGCAGACAAATGGTCGTCACTATCTTAGATCCCCTTCTACCAGCAATAGCTCACATTATAAAATTTCCCTTGACTCGGGGCAGTATCCTAGTCATTGGAAAAGGGCTTATGTTAAGCCCCTTCCTAAGATGCCTGCTCCTATCCTTCCCAGCCATTTTCGCCCAATATCAATTCTGCCGTTCCTCTCTAAAGTTTTAGAAGCCTGTGTTTATAAAAGCAAATAACTACGTTTATCTTGAAACATAACCTACTGAGTCCATTTCAGTCCGGGTTTCGTCCAGGTTACAGCACTACCCCTGCTTTAATAAAAGGCACTGAAGACATTAGAAAAGGTATGGACGAAAAAAGGTAGCAGTGCTAGTGCTAGTTGACTTTTTTAATGCTTTTAACACAGTTGATCATGATACAATTCTTTCAATCTTAATTTTAAGCCCACAGTCTTCGATTGGTTTGCATCCTATCTTCGCGGGCGTCAGCAGTCAGTTCACGTGGGTCAAACGACCTCAACTTGGGCGGAAGTTGAATGTGGCGTACCGCAAGGCGGTATACTCTCTCCTATCATCTTCTCAGTTTTTATAAACTTGATCATTCATAATCTTGATTGCTCATACCATTTGTACGCCGATGATCTGCAGCTATGTGCATTGTGGCGTTGAAGACCTACATAATAGAATTCACAAAAGTAAAAACTAAAGAATAGTTACAGCCTATATACGTCCCACTGCTGGGCACAGGCCTCCCCTCATTTCTGATTGGGTTTTAGGGCAAGGAAGTGTCCACCACGCTGCCCTAATGCGTATTGGCGAACTTCACATGTTTTCGAAATTTTTTTTCTTATTCCTCAGACATGCAGGTTTCCTCACGATGTTTTCCTTCACCGCCGAATATGTGGTAAATCACTTAAAATTGCATTAAAATTTCATTGGTGCCGGCGGGGATCGAACCCGGGTTACTCGCGTTCTGTTATATTTACAACGAGCTTTAACCATCTGAGCTACCACGACTCCAATTCACAAATTAAACCAGAATTTAAACACAATTAAAGATTGGTCCTCGCACTATGGAGTCTGTGTGAATGCAATAAAATGCCAAGTGATTTTAGTGGGAAGTAAAAGGTTGCTGTCTGGGGTTAATCAAGCAGACTTACCTCCTATTTGATATGATAATATTAATATTTGTTGCGTCTGTTGAAAACCTTGGCTTGTATATTGATAGCTCTCTGAACTGGAAAGTGCAGGTTATCGATTTAAGTAGGAAAGTCATTGCCACCTCACGTTCCCTTTATCGTCTCAAATACTTCCTTCCTATAAGTCTAAGCTCATACTTGTCCAAACTTTTATTCTACCTATCTTTTATTAAGCAGATGTGTGCTACCCCGACCTGTCCCAAGAACTTCTTAACAAGCTGGAGCGCCTGCTTAATAACTGTATTAGATTTATTTTTGGTTTGCATAAGTATGACCATATTTCTCATTACAGATCTCAGCTTAAGTGGCTTAGCATAAGATAAAGGCGTAACTTCAGAATATTACTTGTTCTTTTTTTCAATTCTAAATAATCCATATTTGCCTTCTTACCTCAAAGAACGATTTCAATACCTCTCTTCTGCTCTCTACTCTCTACCTCTATTCTTACTCATCTCATCGGGTTCTATTGTAACTCCTTCACTGTTCAGGCTGCACTTCTCTGGAATTCCTTGCCTGATGATATCAGAAAAGCGCCTAACAAATACCTCTTTAAAAAGATGATACGCAAGCATTTACTGAAGAATCATTAGAATTACGATATAGTTAAATAGTCGCATTTATATGTATGTATTAAATTTGTATTTATGTACGTTTATTCGCATATAAATGTATTTATATAATGAATACGTGTTAATATATGTAAATGCACGAACATATATATATATATATATATATATATATATATATATATATATATATACTTACGATCATAATCAGTTTTACTACATATAATGTGTATTAATTATAGTTTATCTTTTTTTTATTTTAATTGCTACACCTTAAATAATTTAGAATGTAGCTTACAAACCCTTAGTAATTGCAATTGTATTACTCCACAAAATGATAATAAAAATTGTTTTCACCAGGTGCGTCAGAATATATAAGTCATGATAGGCAAAGAGCTAGAAATTGAATTATTCTTAAATAGTAACAATATTCATAAGTTATTTATTACTGAACATTGGTTAAAAGCTTATAACTTAATGTTTAACTTCAGTAATCACCAGGTGGTCAGTCATTTCAATAGAGAAACGGTTTTAAGAGGTGATTCCTTAATTTTAGCTAGTAAATTATTATCATGTAAAGAACGTAAAGATATTGTGAGCCTCTCTGTTGAGCGAACTGTAGAAATGGCATGTGTTTAGTTTGAGAACCTCATTTTTGTGAGCGTTTACAAACTCCCTCACACTGTGAAATGTTCTATGTACGATACTTTTGAAAAAATTGTGGGGTAAATTTTCGCTAAGCTTAATAAACACAATAAATCTGTCGTAATATGTGGAAATTTTAATATCAGTCTTCTAGAAGCTTCCCCCACCAACATTAAATTTAGATCATTTTTTAAATCTCATGTTCTTTTTAATTTATTTTTGGAGCAAACGCGTGTTTCTGAATCTAGTGCAAGATGTGTAGATCACATTTTGACAAATGTTAATAATTCACTTCATAAAAATCAATTCGGTTTCACAAGGTATCGCTCGACAGTTGATGCTGGTGTTAAGCTAATTAAATATATCTTCAATGCATGAAAGAATTTACAGGATGCTTTGGGTATATTCTGTCACCTATCCAAATCCTTCGATTGTTCACCATGAAACATCAATCAGGAAACTTCAACACTACGGTGTAAGAAGTTATGCTCTTAAATTAATTATTTCATATTTAAGTAACAGAACGCAAAAAATTGTCATTAATAGTATGAGTTCTTCCGGGTCGATTGTACAAATGGGCGTGCCTCAGGACTCAATTCTCGGCCCCTTTCTTTTTTTTGGATATATTAATGACTTACCTTACATAGTAGGGGTTAACCATGATATAGTATTATTTGCTGATGATACTTCATAAATTTTCAAATTAAAGCGACAGTTATTAAATTACGACGAAGTAAATAATGCTATAGCTAAGTTAGTCTATTGGTTTAATGTTAATAATTATCATTTAAATGTAACTAAAACTAAATGTATGAAATTCGTAACTCCGAATGTCAAACATGTTAATACTTGTTGATACCACCATTTTTCTTAGAATCACACTAGACCCAAAGCTTCAATGGCCCTCCCACATATCAAAACAAGCTAGCAGACTTAGTTCTACAGCATGTGCTGTAAAAAAGATTAGAATTCTTACCAGTGTTGAAACAACTAGAATAGTTTACTTTAGCTATTTCCATAGCATTATGTCGTATGATATTTTGCTATGAGGACACGCGACTGACACTGAAATTATATTTGTTTTACAGAAGAGTGCCAGTAGAGTAATATGTGATTTAAAACCAAAAGAGTCGTTCCAACAAAAATTTAAGAAAATTAATATATTAACTCTGGTCTCCTTTTTTGTTTTATTAAGGACAACAAATAGTTGTATAATAAAAATTACAATTCAAATCCTATGTAAATAGATAAACTAATTACACAACCAACACCGTTATCCACAAAATTACCGTACTAGTTAAAGTTATAAGGCACAGAGAACACAAATGTAGAATAAAAAAGCTAAAAAAAAAGAAAATAAAAACTAGATACAACAATGCATACTTATCCGTTATCAGCAAAATCGTAAATATTACACATTTATTACAAAAAATAAAACAATTTAGATTAACGTTATAAAATTATAAGAAAATAGTAGTAAATATAAAAATAAAATAAAAAATTTACAACTCACTTATTACAAGTTTTATAGCTTTTCTAAATTGAGGTAGGGACATGGTAAATAAATCTACATCGGAGAAGCTGTTGTTGTACAGTTCCATTATACGACGCAAAGGCGCACGCTTGCCCGCATTTGTTTTGCACAGATTAAGGAAAAACAAACGATGCACGTGAGTGTTTCGTATTATTTGTGAGCGACTTGGTACACGAAGGTATATACAATATACAAATTGAGAGCAATCAAAAAAGTTACGACAAATTTTGTAAAGAAAAGTACAGTCAAGTAGTAATCGCCTATTACTTAAATTTGTTAAATAGTATTTATGCAAGAGGTAGTCATAAGAGGACCAAGAACTGTAACATCTGTAGTTTACAGAGCGTAGATATTTAGCTTGAACCGATTCTAGTAGTCACGATATCTTTGGTAGAAGGGATTCCTAACTTGTGTGGCATACTCCAATTGGGGTCTTATAAAAGATTTATAGAGCAGTAGATAAGTGCCAGACTTTTTAAATGGCTTACAAGTTCTCATGACAAAACCGTAAAGCTGAAACGCTTTGTTGATAATACATCGTCTCTTAATACATTTATGAAAATGTAATGTACGTACACAAAAATAAAAGTAGTTTTGCAAAATTAAGTGGTACTGTAAATACTAGGAACGGACACAAGCTAGCAGTACCCTCGACTACTATATTCGACTAACAGTACTCGACTCCACCGAGTCAGTAATTCATTCTTGAGGCGATGTACGCTTTTACAAAATCCCAGACAGTATACAAAATTTGACAAACACAAAGTTCAAAAACTTTATTAAACTAAGTTTGTATAAAAAGGAATATTATATATTTTTTTTTAATTAAGGAATTTATGGATGATAATAACCCCTGGGAAGGGTGATCGCTACCAAGCTATTTCTAAATTGTTATGTGTTGTTAATTGTAATGTACATTATTGTAAGCTGTTATTTTAAAAAAAAAATAGTCCCGCTGAGTTTCTTGCTGGTTCTTCCCAGGACAGAGGTGTTTATTGCGAATCAGTGGTAATTGAAAAAAGTGACTTTTAATAAGTATCCTTTACAATCTGTATAGAATAAAAAAGTCTCTGTTTCTGTTTTTAATATCTCATTAAATAGAAGCAATATTTTTCATTTCATTAGAAATAGGGTTAGTAGATAACAATGAATAAAGTTAATAGATTAGCTCTGAATTAATATTCAAACGATATTCATTGATGTAGCCACTTACAATATTAATTACAAATATTGATTTAAGAACGAAGAAAAGACCGTTAATTAAATAACATTGTTATTATGTGTTATTCCACAAATATTCTCTAAAGAACAACAATTCCTGCCAAGGATGGTTGGCGAGGCTATTCTAATGTTAAAAAATATCCTGATTTTAATAGAAGAAGATATTATGAATACCATTAAGAAGGAATCAAGTAATCAATGAAAGCAAATCCGAAGTGAAGCATACTGACCTTCAATATTTCACTGCCCTGTGTGTTGCAATGCATTTGATACATCGGAAATTTAAAATAAGTTAAAATTAAATGCGATAATATCTGTAAAATAACTTAAAGTTAAGCTTTAGGGAAACATACGTTTTTCTTTTTATTAAAAAATATTCTTTAACATTAATGGTTACTGGAACAAAAACATCTTTTGAAAAATCGTCGACGTTGGGAACAAATATGCTTCCAACAATATGTGGATAAAAGAATTTAATAAAGTTGTACCCTCCACATATTCCAGAGCTATTGCGTTTATAAGAACATACTGTCCAAGCAATATGGTGCCAGCGCTAGGAAGATGTTGGGTCTAGCTATAATTATTTAGATCTAATATCTAGCAGAAAAGATAATTGACATAAAATATAGTGTGTAAATTAGCATTCAATAAAATAAAACGCGATATGCTATTTTGAAAAATTAGCTACACATATTATTTTATTTAAAAAATGCTTTTTCATAATTTAAATCTTTTGTGTTAGTTATTCTATACTATAGTTTCTTTTTTTATATTGTGTATAATTAGTATTAATTGTAAATATTATAATTTTTATTAAAATTGCTTGATTTAATGATGTTCTGTTGATCAAAAAAATAATAAAACCGTTACAAAATGATATCAAATGAAAAGGCTATTTATTAGGGCATGTTGAAGATGTTGAAGGATGTTATATTAAATTTGAATATTGGTATGTGCGCCTTATGTTGTTAAGGTTGGCTACACTGTCTTCAGCTTTATTGTGTATTGTTCTGCTCTGTGGTTTTTATGTCTGTATGTCTATTCTTACCATGTGCTCATAAAATAAACTTTTGTTTTTTTAAATAATTTTTAAACATTACTTGTGTAATTTGCTTGTAAACTGCCTTGCGACTATGGAGTCGAGGCAGTTTACAAGCAAATTACACAAGTACAAACGTCTAGACGTTTAAAAAATTATTTGTAGGCCATACAAATACTTCCTCCGTGCGGGATTCGAACGCGCGGCTCCCAGCGCAGTAACTCATTGCTAAGCCACTAAGCTACGGAGCCGTCGAACCTACTTTTACTTTTATTATTACAATTAAAATCTGATTGGCGCTCGCGGCCACCACGGTTAATGACTGCCATAGAAAAGCTAACATAATCAGGAGGTGACTACGAGACATTTTTGAAACTGAACTTACGTCGTTTTTTAATATTACTAAAATTTTCCGTTGTTCAGTACTAATTCCCTTGATAATTGCGGAGAGCAAGGTGACTTTTAATACTTACACATCATACTACAAGCGACCAGTTTCACACATAAAGTGTTTTGACGTTTATGGGGCTTACTAAGTTTACTTCTAATATTTTAAAGTAGAAATGACGCAGTCATAAAATACTTTATGATCGCACACTCACGTATACATAATTTTACTGTCAGGGAAACATTAGCTCGAACTAGTCTTATGTCTGTAGTTCAATTGCCTCGTTGTTCTTGTGGTTGTAAACATCAACAGTAGTTGATCATAAGGTCCAATGTTCGAATCCTGGGGCGGGCAAAAATCACTTAATTGAGTTTTTCTGCCAAGAAATTCTCAGTAGCAGCGCAAAGCCAGAAAGTTATCGGTATTTCACCCCTGTACCTCGGAAAATACGTAAAACCGTTAGTAAAGCCTTATCTCTCTCCTATTGTATCGGCTTGTCATAGCATCGGACTACGAGAATGGAGGAAAAGAGAGTGCACCTGTACTTACACTTACGCTCGAACAATATTGTTCTGCGTATAAATCCTGGGAGGATAGAAGGTGCTCTTCAGACTGGGCAGCACACATCATTTTATTTCATTACGCGGAAATGAGCAAATAAAAATCTAACAGCTTCAATAAATTAGAATTGTAAATAGAAAATGGAATTAAGAATTAATATTATAATAATAATGGCGACAGATGTGTTATACGGGACCCCACACCATGATCTCGTTGCAGGTCGCGTCAGACCGTCGCACCTGCCGCGGGATCTCTAGATAAGGCAGCGCCAACAGTACCACTTGACCATACGGGTGTTCAGACGTGTTGTAATGGATTACCTATATTTTTTACTTGGTACAGCAATGGTGCAGCTATATCAGTATAGTTGTAGCACTAATAGATTAGCTCGACCGGGGAAGGACCACGCTCTTACAGAATATCGGCGTAAAAATACAGCTCAACGCTGCTGTGATTTGTATGTTGGGTGTAGAGAACCGGATAAATAATACTTGTAATGCATGTAAAACATACATGCAGTCAGCTCGCAATACATCGTTTATTAAAGTTTACGACGGGTGTTGGTATTTTCCACAACTCCACGACCATGCGCATATTTTGCGTGTGGGTCGATACATCATGATTATTCAAGCTATGAATTCTCCTCGAAGAAGCTCAGCAGTCCCTTGATGTTGCTAGTAACATCGGGGAGTGATATCGGCATGCCCAGATCACTACGTAGCAGTACTCTTAAATTTTGAAGAAACAGACATTTCGAGCATTTTCCCGCGCGCGTCCCACTTCACGCAGTAGACACTCTAAGCGTTAGAATTTCACGTCTTGTTTATATTCGAACACATTTCATTTGATATCTGACTTCAAAACAAAAAAGGCCATTTCAACCGCTACACCTCTCTTATTTTAGCTTATCTTGTCCACATTTGTTATGATTCATGATTTATGATCAGCAGTAACGTCGGTTATAGATGCCAATCAATTTTATATTGCGAGACGTGAATTCACTGAAACGTATATAACGATTGTAACCTTTTTTGTAGATAATTCGATTCATTGACGACCTAATGCCTAAACAATAAGTGTGGATTAGATTTTTATGTATTATTGTAACATCTTGGGCATAATATAGAAGAACGCTGACAACTAAGAAGGATAACAGTCAGTATTAAAATAGACGGCACTTATTCAAAAGTCTAAACTAAGAGAATAGCCGACGTATTTTCATAAATTTATTATAATAATTAGAATAGTTGTTCCCTGTATTGATCTGGTAGTCAAAGGCCCCAAGAATGTGCCAACTGTACTTCTTTCCTTGCATGTCGTAAAATTCGAGTAATGGAAAATTGGGTTTGTGATTGAATAGGCAATAGGATAGCAGTTACACCCTTTTTTAGCTAAACGTGGTCCAAGTAGCTCACCGCTCTATGGACTCTGTCTACCATCTTGGTTATTACAGGAATAACGCTACGTATTCTATGTATGTATTTTTTCTATAAGATTATTGTTAGGGTAATTTTATACTATCGCAGTACCCTCGTTTTTGGGCTCTAGAAAATCGAAAAATCATCCGATTTCGATGAATTTATTTTAAATCTTCATTTTTACGGCAGATTTACAAAAAAATTACAGGAATAAAAGAACGAAACTTATATTGGTTTCAGGGCTTTAAATGTTCTTTTAAATGCACTCATTCACGTATAATTGTTGATAACTTTTTTACAAATAATCGAATGAAGTTGTTATATTTTCTTTCGTAGCACAAAAAACAATCAAATTAAAAAAAAACATTGAAAACTGTTTGTTTGCTAATTTTTTATTGAGTGAAATGATCGAGCGAAGCGAGCTCGGGACTTAGGGCATCCCCTCGACTGCGCTGCGTGAGAGAGTTGAAAGAGGGAAGCACCACGCCACTCAACGTAGCACAGTCGAGAGAAGCCCGGTCGACGGAGCCACGCTTAGCGGGGCTCCTACTTCTGAGTGGTTTTTAAAAAACCCACGAAGGAGATGGCGTGGTCTCCTTCTAACCTAAACTGTCCGAGTCTGGATGCCGTAAGTCCCGAGCTTGTTTCCCTAAAAAATTAGTAAATAAACATTATTATATGTTTTTTTTCTTTTTTTTCTAAATGTGCGTTTATTTGTGTAGATTTACAAAAAAAAATATAAACTTCGTTAAATGCTTTGCAAAAAAGTTATGAACGGTTATATTCCAAGAAGTGGGTTTATGATTACATTTAGAGTCAAAAAACTATATGAAATCTTCAGGTGAGATATTTTCTATATTTTTTTCGTAAATCCGCGATAAAACGAAGATTGAAAAAATCATGGAAATCGGATGATTTTTCGATTTTCTAGAGCCAAAACACGAGGGTCCGCGAAAGTATATAATTACCATTGTTAGAATCACAAATTTGTAGCAAATCTACATCAAATATTTTTATTTTGTACTGGCATTTTAAAACAGTTGATATCAGTTGCAATTTTTTTTACTATAAAAACCAGTATCTGACTACTATTCAAACTAATGGTAAGTGATGATACAGGCAAAGATGGCAAAGCGCATTGACTTAACTTAATGAAGCCTATTCACTCTTGCCTTGAAGACACCCACATTGTAATTGGATGGAAAAATGGATGCTGGCAAATTATTCCACTACTTTAGTGTACGTATTATGAACAACGAAACAAACCAAGTGTGTGTAGTATATTGACAACAAAGGAGTGGAGACCAGCAGAGCGTCGGGTGGACCGATGATGGAATGAAGAGTGACAAATTATGTTATGTACACTGCTTATATCCTTCCGACATTCTATTAACAACACAAAGCATCGGATAGTCATTTTCAGTAGTTATTCTTTACTTTGTGTTTACAATAAAAATAATTTAAATAGTCCTACATTAATAATTTGTCTCCAAACCTACAACCATCCAATAAAACAATGTACACAGCCAGCTATTACTTTGTTTAATAAAGTAATTCTTTAATTTTTTCAATATTTTAAAGAATACTATTATTTGGAATCATAAGTATAACGCGGTAAAGATACTTTTTTTGCCTAAGAATCAATAAGAACCTATCGCGCACTCTGGACTATGTTAGTATGATAAATTTATGCGCAGACATGGAGGCACTTACTAGTCCTTATCTACTTACAAATACTAGCAGAATTCAATAAATAGGGAATTGTTATGTCAAACGGTATTTTTTTCTTTAAAACACTTGGAATGACTTTTTTCCAAGCTCAAAATGCATTATATAAAACAATTGTATGACTACTGCTTCGTCATCTTCAAATTAAAAAAGGTGGTGAAAAAACATCGTGAGGAAATATGCATGTCTGGGGAATAAACATATTTATTTCCAAGATATGTGAAATTCGACAACACGCATAGGTCAGCATAGCAAACATTTCGTTGACCTAACACTCTCTTAGAACAGGGAGTCTGACGGGAACAAGCCTACTCTGAATGAAAATCAGAGTAGGCCTGTTCCCGCAGTGGGTATCCGAATATAGGATGAATGAATAATCGTAATGGCGAATCAACCTACTGTCCATTTTTTGATTGATTCCTAATTATAAACACTACCTGACAAAATCTTATTTTCTTCAATTTATTATTTTTTTATTTAATTAAAACGCTCCGTAATATCGGCTAATACGATTTATTAGACTTCATCATACTTCCTTTTACTGCTGTAGTGGGCGTTTGAGCGAGAGAATAGAAATAAAAATTGAATTTTCTCAAAAGGGTGGGTTCTCGGTTCCATAAATTCACCATACGAAACACACCAGTTTGTCTACGTCGAGCTGGTATTATGTGAAAGCATGGCCCTTCCACAATCGAGCCGATCCATTCGTGCGTTAAGTACTAAAATATTCATTAAATGCCAAGCTCACATGTACGTAACTGAATCTTCACATAAGATGCTTTGTCAATCAACTGAAAGTGGAAAATTCATACAGATTTCAGATAAACTTAACTTGCACAGACTGGTAACGAGGTACAATTTTTGGAGCTGTTCACAACTATAAGAGAATGTACTTTGCGAACACGGTCTTTAGCAGGACATATATGATACTGATATATGATATTAAGGACTTGATGTAGAAGCAGAAAATTTTTAAAGAACAAAACAAAATGCTAAAATAAAACTAATGTATACAGGCGCTAAAACGAAATTCTATTTTGATTGTAAATACATAAAGTGCTTTTTACTGCGTCAAGCAACTGAGAATTTGTAAGACAGAATCGAATATTAGTCTAATAAATCTCTCGTCATTTCTTGAGTTTGCAATTGCAAAACCAATTGCAGATTTCTTATTTCCAACTAGAAATAACCTGATCCAGTTGTAAAGTGTTTAGAAAGAATACAGTTTCTATAAATCGTTTATTTGTTGAAGGTTGGTTCTTGTACTGAGTAGTTCAGAAGTTACACGATCACTAACCGACGCACCAACGATTATAAAGGTAAATTATTCATTATCATCATCATTACAGCCCACTGATGAAGTCACAAGTCCACTGCTGAACATAGGCCTCCTCCAAGGAATACCATAAACCACGGTCCTGAGCCACTTACATCCATCGACTTCAGGCATACCTTAGTCCAGTTCGCCACTCCACACACAGTAAAGTAATCCACCTAGTAAAGGGCTAGCCTAAACTTCGCTTACCGGTATGAGGTTGAGAGAGATTTTTGTAGTATAAAGGTTAAGCCAACACATTACATCGCGAGTGTGAGTACTTTTATCCATAAATACAGAATCTGTTAATAACTTGACTACAGCATTACCCATCAGATCGTAGCATAGCTATGAACCATCGTCTTGACAAACTTTTTTTATAGAAGATGGAGAAAACGAGCATGCGGCTCATCTAATGTTAAGTGACTACCGCCGCCCATGTAAATATATTCTAAATATATTCTGTGAATATGACTTAAATTCGGTGAAGTCGTCTCAACCAATGGACTCACCAACGATTATACGAGTATGTATGTATGTATAAAAGTATCGCCGACAACAACGGCACCTACCGGGTCCTATTGCGAATCTAAACCATTCAAACACACACAAAAATTTCATCAAAATCGGCAAATCCAGCCGCTTAGGAGGAATTTCATAACAAAAACACGTACAAAAAATTATATATAAATGTATTTTAACTAATGTATGTTAAAAAAATTAAAATAATAGCTGTAATTGTAACATTGATAAAAATAATAAAACAAGACTGATACAGATGTTTGATTTAAAAAGTAAGAAAAACTTATTCTAAAATAAGAAAAAAAACTTTTGAGATTTTTTATTCCAATGGTAAGTAAATGAAAGAAAATACATTATCTATTTTCGTAACATCGTAATAAAACTTGCAATAAGACTACAAAATGTGGACATAAATGAATATAAATTTTACTATTTGTAACGTCGATCAATAAACTTAATACATTGTTGTTTGCAACACAAATAAAAATAAAATCTATAGTGAACAACAGAGATTTTTTCTTTTGAAATTATAGCGTCAATAAATTCGCCAGATTATCTTCTGATTACTTGATTCTTGTCTATGATTTCTGCTTACACAATAAAAGTCCTACAATAACAGTCATAATTTCCTTAGCAGTAAAGTTTATGATAGAATAAGTTGGAATTCATTTAAGAAGAATCAACTAACTTCTACTCATGGAAGCAACAAGAAACTTGGCTCTTTTAAAAGTTAGAATGAAAACGTAATAAGTAATGGTCCGTTGTGATAAATAAACGAAGTTTTGAATTATGTTTAATTACAATAACAAAAAAAAGAGAAAAATAGTATTCAATAAGTTACTTTATATCGTAG
This sequence comes from Parnassius smintheus behrii, assembly GCA_036936625.1. Classification (NCBI taxonomy): domain Eukaryota; kingdom Metazoa; phylum Arthropoda; class Insecta; order Lepidoptera; family Papilionidae; genus Parnassius; species Parnassius smintheus. The sequence continues at coordinate 16,975,287 of JAUPFT010000026.1, read as the reverse complement.
GTCTCACAGCTGTTAACAACTCATCCAATAACTTGTAAGCCAAAGATGACTCCGTCGCAATTTGTAGTAAGAATCTCCGGCTCCACTATATAACTTTTACTTAATTTTATATTGAGGGTATTTTATTTTTCAAAGAAGTTTTTTTTCATATTGAAGTAGTTTCAATTTTTGTTTTCGAATATAATTAATGATTAAATTTAGAAACATTGGATGAATGAAATTAGATAGGGTTTCGTTTTTTTTTTTACAAAATCATGCAGTAACTTAAGAGGAGACTTAGTTTAGTTACATCGAGTGTCAAAACCAATAAAATCAGTCTATGACCTTTCTACACGGGGTACATTCTTAGGGTATTTGTGATTGTAAATAATAAATAACATATTTAATGCTAATACTAAACAACAATAGAAATTGGAATTACTTTATATTTGTGAAATTTATAGCATTCGAAGATAACGTTAAATGAGTTTTTGTAATATATACCTAGCTGGTTCGTGAACCTTTGAAAAGTTTCTTATGTATGACATTTAATCAAACAGAACGAAGTAATTTCTCTTACGAACGTCAACTCAATAAGTGATACTTTATTTTTCAATAGGATTCTTCCTATTTTGACAAAATTTTATGTCTGATAGTTTAGATAATATATATTTTTATCATCAGCCCGTAAAAGTCTCCTACTGGATAAGGGATACGCATGACGATCGGAGTACCAGACATCTTGCTCTAGTAGACGCTCTTGCTTAAATATAAAGTTATTGTTACTGTAATTTATCATACGGCATATCCCATAGTCCGTCACGTACCGTGTAGCGGTAAAAATATTCATAACCCCATATTGTCACGTATGTATGTGTCATAGGAGTCAACAAAGCGAAATCGGCAGCAGCATTGTTGTAATAACAACTGCGGTTACAAACACACCTGGGAAGCGTGGCAGCTATGGTTCATTTCCCCCATTTGAGGAAATCTATAGGGGAGGAAATCATATTCACCCAGGACAACTTGGGTGAAGGCTGCCATCACAAGTATGTATTCAAAAAGGAAAATGCGCTGAAATAAAACACACGTGCGTGTGTGTTTGTGCAAGTGCGTATGCGTGTGCGTGTGTGTGTGTGTACGCGCGCGCGCGTGCATGTGTGTGTGTATGTGTATGCATGTGTGTGTGTGTGTGTGTGTGTGTGTGTGTGTGTGTGTGTGTGTGTGTGTGTGTGTGTGTGTGTGTGTGCGTGTGCGTGTGTGCGTGTGTATGTATATTTTTGTAATTGATTTAAAAAAAACCTTAAACATTGACAATTACCTAGGAATAAACTTTGAAAAAGGTGTATATGTATGTATATCCATTTTATTTATTAGACTGAATTACGTTGATAATGCTTAATCAATTCTGAAATTAATCCACCATATGTAGTTGGTTATAATTCACTCTAGCACTTAGCCATTATTAAATCAGCTAAAATATTCTAAACTGGATGTTGCTAATTAATACTAAGAAATTTGTTTTAGGAAAAAATACTGTAATACATTATAGGAAGTAAATAAAATTTTTCTTAACTATTGCACGTATAGCTTTTATGTTATATGAAGTACCGACCTTAGAATTAATTACATCGAGGGTTAGTAAAGAATAATAGCACAAGCCAAATCTGCACCCAGGGTCCATACAGGGTGTAATTTTTCAATTTCTTCAGAGAAATCCTTAGAGTATTTGTTAAGATTAAGAAGCAGTTCACACAAAAAAAAAACACGAATAGTATGCCAAAATTCATGTTCATCAGTCACAAGACACACAAAACATTTACAAAAAAAATGCTTACTATACATAAATATGTAAAGTTAACTTTGCTTCGGAAAGTACCTATAAGTTTTCTGTACATTACATGGAGGTTAATGTATGTTGTACTAGTTTCCAAACTTTAGGATGGAAAAGATTATATAACTATATTTAGGCGATAGGACTAGAAGTTCCACTTCTGCCTATGAGTCTGTCTGGTAGGTACCATCCTGTGACTGCATTACTGTGTTTCAGTCTAAAGGATAAAGAGAGTCTGAAAAATTACAGATCGGTAGGCATTGCATCTTAGTCCTCAGGGTTGACTCCGAATCTAGGCTACAGAAAAGTTGGCTGCAGTTGTCCACGGACTGCAGCAGCCAATTACCATTAAGTGGACTGTGGTTTTGTTTTTTATTTCTGTTCAGTTTTCTAAACACTGATGATGAATGATTGTGATATTGTTTGCTATTATTAATTTAGCTTAAATTTTAATAAAGTTGGTGAATTTTTCATTAAACCTAATATAAATTAAAAAAAATAGGTAATTAATTTAATACACCTAGATAAAACACTCCTATTTCTTGTTTTACGGGCAGATCCTAACTAATTTATTTTTTAATCTTCAAGACAATTATAAACTCAAGATATTTAAAAATCGAAAGTTGACGCCTCATTAGTGTTTTAATGACAATTTTTTTTAATTCTGACTTTTAAAATATATTATTTACGTGATTTAAATTTGGTGTTCTATTATTTTAACAGTTAGTGTCACCCAAAAGGAAAAAAATAATAATGTATTGGCTGTATGGTACATTTGTCCTTTGTTTATCAAGGGCTATTAAAATACCAAAGGGCCTTTACATTTTTGATAGCCATAAAACTTATACATGATAACTTATATATGAAAATCATTTTAATAACAAACTACGCGTACTAGGCTATGGATATGAATTATGGAACCAGTTGATGTAATTCTGAAGCTAATAAAAAACCCGGTCGTTTTTTCGAAAGTTACAAACCACATACAAAACCAACATTCGGACTTACACGTAAATTTTAACCGTTTTTTTTGTCATAGTAGCAATATAAGAATAATTAGAGTGTTTTACAGTCACTCATATTATCGTGTAAGTGCAATAGGGTTATGATGGATGCATTTTAGGAATACAAAACTGCTTAACCTTGACATGTTCAGAGTAAAGCCCTACCTAATAATGCTTCACGTTATGAGGCATGCAATAATAATAAAGACCAAAGATTATAAAAACAAGACCAATAATTTAGTAGAAATCAGTAGATCTTAAGATTATATTGACATGTTTGCAAATAATCATGATTTGCCAGACATCTATTCCCTGTCACATACGTAACAAATTTGGAGCATATCGACTATGAAATACAAATACAACAAACTTTCTCGATGACTAACTCGGTTGCCAACTTAGCGCTGAAAGTTTTGCCTCCAGTTTGGACTTGACTTCACGAATTGCTCCAATTTCATCGGCGTGATTTATTGCTTATAAATTGGAATTGTTCGAATGTAGCTTTGGCAAATGGTTCGTAACGTTGCTAATAATACGAATTTATTTCCGTTATCAAGCCTATTAATGTAGGTTCTGCGAAAGTGTAACAGATTTCATTCTTAAAATTAACCATAAACACTCACGCCTGTCACCCAGAGGGGTAGGCAGAGACTACGGACTTCCATTTGGCACGATCCTGACATACCTCTTTCGCCTCTTTTACATCCATATATCTACGCATACATGCTCGTCGGTTAAGGGTACTTCTAACGTGGCATATTTTCAAAATATCGCCAATTTGGTCGATAAACTTTTTCCTAGGGCGTCCCTTCCCGACTCGGCCGTTCACATCTGCCACATAAATTTGCTTAGTCACTCTTTCCTCATTCATTCTTTCCACATGACCAAACCACCGAAGCATTCCTTTCTTAATCCTGGTCACAACATCATCTTGCATACCACATTTATCTCTTATCACGCAATTTCTCACCCTGTCATTCAGATTCAACCCTAGCATATTCGTTAAAGACCGCATTTCTACAGCATTTATTCTACTTTCGTGCTTCTTCTGCCACACCCAGCTTTCACTACCATACATTAAAGTAGGGACTAACACAGCATTATGAATTACCATACGTGCCTGTTTTGACACATTCTGGTTCTTCATAATAGAGTGTAGTGCCCCATTCACTCTATTCCCTGCATTTACTCGTCGTTCTATATCCCTATCATATCTACCATCCCTTTAAATTTTCTTAAAATTACTAATTATAAATTTCATTTCGTTCATCTGGAATAATTTAAACAAAGGTTGTTTAACTTCATAATTTCGAAAAAAATTAACAAAATATAACTCTGGTATTATATTGTTAGTAACTGTAAATTAATAATAGCAAACGGTTCTGGGACGGTTTGGAACTTTTAAAGACACTTCAAGTAAATAATGATGAACGATTTTTTACATAAATACAAAATAAAGACAATTTTACCAAATTTTACATTACATTAATGATTTATTTTGATAAAAAAGGATGAAAAATGAAGTCAAAATATAACAATACCTGGTGAAAAGAGCGGCAAAGAACCAAGCCAGGGCACAGATTAGCGTCGCTCTGGTCTTGGTACACACGTAGCCAGCCCGAAGAGGCTCGCAGATTGCATAATACCGCTCGAAGCTTATCGCTAGGATCGTGAGGACCGAGGCATGCGCGACGGTCAACTCAACGAACGGAACTGCCAGACCTGGAAAATCGTTAACGTGAGACGCTTTTTTTTTAAATACAAATTATGGATATAACCCTAGTCGAATATTTATACTAATTCCTTTATAGAATAAGAGTGACAAACGAGCACTCAGTCCGACGCGTCGTCACTCCCGAAGACTGAGATCTCAGTCTCTAATACGAAACAGCAGTTTTAAGCTGCCATTTTACGCTGATTATCAGTAACACCGTAGTCCCCTTGCCCAGCCTTGAATAGCCTACCCGTATTACAACCATAGCTGCAGCGTGGCAATTACACTGTCAGAAAGTGTAATTCGAACTTGGTTTCAATACTTCTCATACGATGATACGGCAGAGTTGCTGATATTGTTTTAAGTAAATTTATAATCGTTTATTTTTACTAAATTAACCCTAATTATTTGGTATGTTTTTCATTTTATATAAGAAACAGAAATCTTGGCTTTCCATAAGTAATATGGGGCTACGGATTTTTTTAAAATAAATGTCGTGATTAGCACTTAAGGTAATCATTTATGCTTTATTTTATTAATTTTGGCAGTTAATTTTTAACAATTGTAATTTATTTTTAGCAATAATTTAGTCTATTAAATACTAATTTTCATTTTCTACTACTTTTTTCTATTTGTCCACTAACATAAAAACTAATCGGTGATAAGGTTTTTCTGTCTAGGAATTCATCTGGGTAGATATCACTCTTACCTATTTCTTTCGTCTAATTTGAATGGTATATAGATGGACAGTTTTATAGACTGTCAGCTATTCTATTTTAGTTTTCAGAGGTGAGAACGCATCTGCAGCCTTCTTCGTTTATGGTTGGATGCTGTCCATAAACTGCAGCAACCACTTACCATCTAATGGACTTTCGTTCTACACTTCAGTTTTATACAAAAGAGTGTTTTATCTTTACAAGCAAAAATTATACCGCCGTTGTAACTTCTCTATCATTTTAGTTTTTTTCCTTTTTAATTTATGCTAAGTGAGCGAAATAGATAAACCGTGTAGGTACGTAGTGTTAGTCTCCATGTCTTGTAACTAATATCCGTAGTTTCGGAAATTATGTGAGTGTGTGCGTACGTGTACAGTGTAAATGTGGTTAAAATCAAATGTTTGCAGGAGATACTGATTTGTATGTCGATGATATTTTTATGTGGTAAACTTAAATCTACGTGTGTACCAGCTGCGGTTGCGGTGTAAGAATATCCACTACACGATATCGTCCCATGGGTGTCTTAAATGTGAGTGTTCTCCGACCCCTCCTAGGTCGTAGGACCGTAAGAGGAAACATATCAGAAGATGGGCAGCAGCATCTTCCTAACAACAACGTAAAATAAGAAAAAGATGCGAGAAAGAGACCCGAGTACCAAGCGTGGTAACTATGGCAAAATTCCCCCTGTAAGGCAATCTATAGGTGAGGTCTATGTTCAGCAGGGAACTATTATAGGCTACGATAGAGAAGAGAGCAAAATAGATGAAAATCTGATGACTTTCATAACTAAAACTTCCTAAGCGATATATAAGGTACTCGTCATCGTCACCCTATAGTTAGTCAGGTATAGTCTTTGTTTTTAAATTGCTTCGTTTAGTTTCATTCACAAACATAAAATTAAAAGTTAAAGTTACAGATTATACGTCCCACCGATGAGTACAGGCCTTCTCCCACTTCTGAGAGGGTTTTAGGGCAGGAAAATGCCGCGCTGCTCCAATGCGTGTTGGCAAACTTCACATTTCTTCGAAATATTTTTAAGCTATTGCATAGCTTCTATCGCGGGCCTTGAGCGCGGGGACCGATTCCAGAAATTCCGTAACGAAAAAACCTCACGCTCCCCACTCCAACGGGCACGGAGGTTTGGCTTGAAGGCCGTGCATTGTCTAACGTCGTTTCTTTTCGGCAGTCTTCGACACGGTGTTTGCGTGCGTGCAACTAGAAGTATTGTACGACTCTACGAAGCTCGCACGAATCGAGACGAGCAGCTCCGAAATCGGACGAATACATAAGCAGCTGTTTATGAGAAAGTATATAGGTGTATAGGTATTTATGTAAAACAGTAAATAGCTGTACTTGTAAAATTTGTGTATAAAGTGTTTTGAATATGAATGAACAAAGTGCATTTATTATTTATTTATTTAATAAAAGAAAAAATTTGTTTTCTTATCGGTCACCACGCTCAAAAAGTGTAACTTGAATTAATATCAAAGAAAAATAAATACTGCATAAATAAAATAAATAAATAATTATAATTGCATAAGTAACAAAATGCTATGCAATAGCTTTACCGCGGCAGGCCCCGAGTGCCACACGTCTTTTTTTGTTTTTCAGACTTGTACATTTCTTCACGTTGTTTTCCTTCACAACCGGGCACGTGGTAAAACAGCACTTAAAATTGCAATTAACAATTTCATTGGTGCCGGGTTGCTCGCGTACTGTGAAATTTACAGCAAGTGCTTAGCCCCTAAGCTACCACGGCTCTCACAAATATAATAGGGGTCAAAATAGCTATTTCAACTGATACGACAGACTTGAAGACACACAAGGTTTGTATAAATAATAATAATAATAAAACTTTAAAAGAATATTAACAATGCTATAAAAAATTACTAATATTCCCCTTAACCAATCGTGATAAGCTTAAATTGCTTGTGTTACGAGTGGTTCACGCCAGTAGTCGAAAGGCGGATCCGAACCACGACCTTTTTGAGTACGCGGTCCGCGCCCTGCCATTAGGCTACTGTCGCTTAAAATAAAATTTTCTTAATTGATTCGTACTTATAGACACTTTGCTTGTAAAAAGTCCCCTGTAACTAAACTATCCGGTACTTAAAACTACTTCTACGGATTTTATCGCGGTTATTAACTTGCTTTCTTTTAATTCTTGACGTTTTGGGTGCTTTCCAGCACCCATGGTCACGGGGGACTTAGGTGACTGATGTCAGTGTTAACCCTGAGTACCTTCAGCTTTTTTATATAGTTATAAACAGTGTGTAGTGTTCACGTAAATATAATAAATAACTATCCAGTACTGTTTGTAACTAGGTAGATGTGAAGCATGTAGCGCAACTCTTTTTACCAAGATTTTCTCCCGTAGTTCACACGGTATAGTATTATTGATAAAACATTGAGTAAAGAAATAATTTGGGACGAAAAAAAAATCAAAACCGAGAGGAAAATAAATAACTAAGAAAGCACAAAAGATACTCGTCCTATCTTACCCGATGTAACATAGAGCGTCAGAAATACTATATACGACTAGGATTTAATATCTTTTGTTTTCTGTTGCACTGTTAGTGAAAGCCGATATATCAAGCTTGAAACCCGCGGCAAAATTTTTTATGAAATTTCTATGAATTTTATTATATTACTGGATTTAACAAATGTCCAATAGTAGACTGCAAATATAATATAATAAATATTATAGGGCAAAAATGAGAAGTCCATATTGCCTCAAAATACATGTCTAAAGATTTCGAATGATTTTAAAATTACAATTTTTTTTATAAAAGTTAATTTACGTTGAAAAATTGTCTCTGATTAGTACCTAAGACACGGAAAATGCAATAGAGGACATCAAAAACGAGATGGAAGGGTGACTTACAACTCACAGCTGGACATCATTGGAGAAGGGTAGCGCGAGGCAGAACTCAGTGAAATATTAGAGGAGGGCTATAATAAATAAGGAGGGCAAAGAGGCGCGCTGAATAACGGGATGGTTTATAATTGAACCAAAACATACTTAACGCCGACCTGAACCGCATATCTCTATGGTCTGAGCGTAACACACTAGTTCTGAATCCAAAAAAAATACAAGTTACTGGAAATGCCAACACAGGCACGGAAGATTATCTCGAAATGTCCCGCTGTTGTCATAAATAAGGATACAGTAGAGAGAGCCCCTGAAGCGAAAAGTCTTGGTGTAGTGACGAACGAGCAGCTGCGATTCGAGAAGTACATTTTTTACATTGTACTTAATTGCTTTTTTAGGCTAAAAGTACTTTATCGAATCCGCAATTACCGTTTTATAACAATGCCAATATATTAAAAATGGACCTCCGGAGACGACTACACTTTGCCACTCGTTTGTTCGGTATATCGGTACAATAAGATTGATTAGGCCAAAGATTTGTATATTCTTTTTGCCGCCCTACTGCATTCAGAGGTAGTTTTAAATACAATGCAACAAAGTATTGGAACAATCTGCCACCTCCCTTACGTAGCCTTGCAACAATTAATAGTTTTAAAACAAATATAAGTTACTACTATTCAATGAACAAAAAAATGTTGGTTAAGACGTAGAATTTAGGTATAAATAACTTATGATAATTCTTTGATGTAGCAATTTTTTATTAAATTAACAATGAATGAATTTACCAGTTATGTAACTGTATTTCATAGACACCGAGCGGTTTGGCACTTTAAATTATACTAAATCCTGTCTTTAAAAAAATGTAAATATAGCAACAATAAAATTCAGCATATAATGTGGGTAGCCTATTTGTTTTGTTTTTTTCTTTTCTTTCTTTTAAAATTATTTAAAAATCCTTATACGAGTTGTGTGTTTATTTACCTTGGTTATTATTTTATATTTTTATTAATACAAAACTGTAGATATTGCTTCCATACTTATCCTTTTTGGAAAAAAACGGCTAATTCTACTATTAGTCCAAATATATATAAATCTGGGTATGCATATGTATATGTATATTATATATTATGAATTTTCGGACATCAAGAGCGAGCGTGCACTCAGCCACCCGAGCCTCTAGGTAAGGGCAGGACTGAAAACCAGTGCTATCACTGAGTCCGGTCCATCTCACGGTTTCATGCTGCAGTACAGGGCACTTTTAAATGTTTTTTTTTAATTTATAATGATGTTAAATTACTTTTAATTTAGTTTTGTTCATCTTTTGGCATTTAATTACCTTTTACTTGTTATGCTGCATGCTTAAACTGGAATAAAATTAATTATGCATTTCTTTCTTTCTTTCTAACATGCAACTTAATCTTGTAAGTTTAGAATAAAGAGATTTATTATTATTATTAAGTGACTATTAATTTAAATGAAGTTAATTAATTTAAATTAAGCCGGAAGAGCTGATGAGAACGGTCGTAGTTCCGATTTTGAAAAACAAAACTGGAGATATTTCAGATATGTGCAACTATCGGCCCATTTCAGTAGCGACAACTGCGGCTAAGATACTTGACAGTATGCTTGAGAGACAGTTAAAAGTACATTTTTTTATAGAAGAGGGGGCAAACGAGCATGCGGCTCACCTGATGTTAAGTGAAACTAATCTATCCAGTACTTAAAACTACTTCTACGGATTTTATCGCGGTTATTTACTTGTTTTCTTTAATTCTTGACGTTTCGGGTGCTTTCCAGCACCCATGTTAACGGGGGACTGAGGTAACTGATGTCTAGGTTAACCCTGAGTACCTTCAGCTTTTTTTAAGTAGTTTTAAACAGTGCGTAGTGTTCGCGTTAATATAATATATAACTATCCAGTACTGTTTGTAACTAGGTAGATGTGAAGCATATAGCGTAACTCTTTCTACCAAGATTTTCTCCCGTAGTTCACACGGAATTTTTTATATATTAAGTTAAACGATGCACAATTTGATTTTAGACCAAATCTATCAACTAAGTGTGCAATACTGTCGCTGAAGCATACTATGGGGTATTATACTGTAAGGAATACGCCAGTGTACGCAGCCTTCCTGGATCTTTCAAAGGCTTTCGACCTTGTCAGGTATGACATTCTGTGGTGTAAATTGCGAAAGGCTGGTCTACCCGTACATTAGTATTTTTAGCTATTGGTACGATCATCAAATTAATCAGGTAAGGTGTTCTGGTGCACTGTCGGACGAGTGCAGATTGGAATGCAGTGCTGCGCTTTTCAATTTATATATAAATGAACTGATTGATAGACTCGGGAGTGCACGTGTCGGCTACTCTATTGATGGACTTTGCATGAACAACATCAGTTACGCAGACGACATGGTGCTTCTGAGCCCGTCAGTCAGTGCACTCAGACGGGTTTTGTTCATATATGAGGTATATGCAGAAGTCCACGGTCTAAAATATAAAGTTGCGAAGAGTGAGCTCATGGTGTTTAAGGTGGGCATGAAGAAACCAAATTTCGTACCACCTGTAACTTTAGGGGGTGTTGCACTTAAACAAGTAACCGAATTTAAGTACCTAGGCCATGTTGTTACCGAAGATTTAAAAGATAATAGAGACATTGAAAGAGAAAGGAGAGCGCTGGCTGTCCGCTGCAATATGCTGGCCCGTCGGTTCTCACGCTGTACAGCCGAGGTAAAAGTTATTTTATTTAAGGCCTATTGCCAATTCCTCTATACGTGTATCTTATGGGTCAGATATACGCGGCGGGCATACAACACCCTACGTACACAATATAATATTTGACATTTGACAGGCCTGTTGGTCTAGTGGTTAGAGACCCTGACTGCTAAGCCGGAGGTCGTGGGTTCGATTCCCACCCAGGACAAATGTTTGTGTGATGAGCACGATCATTTGTTCTGTGTCTGGGTGTAATTTATCTATAATATTTATGTATTTAGAAATATATAAGTATGTTTATCAGTGGTCTAGTACCCATAACACAAGCTCTGCTTACTTAGCTTGGGACTAGATAGCGTTGTGTGATAGTGGTGGAATATTATTATTATTATAATAACGCTTTTAGATTGTTGCTAGGGCTCCCACTTTACTGTCGTGCATCAGGTATGTTTGTTGACGCCCACGTAGACAATTTTTCAACACTTATTCACAAAAGAACTGCGTTACTGATGCACAGGGTTCGTGGGAGCGCCAACAGCATTCTTAACGTAATTAGTGGAAAACCCGAGTGTACTTTTTTGAGGCACTGGGTTCATGTCCATGTACCCATTGCCTCAGACAGGCACCCCAGGTATATGAACTAATTTATTACCTAATTTTACGTACATATATTTAAGACTTTTTCTTTGTATTTTTAACAAAAATATTGTATTATATCATTATGGTAAGTTTCGTTGGTGGTTTTGTTAATATATAATTAATCGGATATGATGTATGTGTAACGGTGAAATCAATTTATGTTATTTTATTATTAATATTTTATTTTCGATATTATTATAAATACTTACGCATTTGATATAATTAATATTAGTAATGATTTATAATTTTAGTATTAGAATAGATGTTAATGAATGTTATTTTACCCTATGATCATTGTTGATTGAAATAAATTAATAAATAAATAAAATTAGTTTTCCAGTTCACCAGATGATATGCCAAGATGATACCACACATGGAAAATTTGAACAAATTTTCTTAAACACTTGATTTAAACAACTTCAAGCATACAGGTGCGTTGTCACTCCTGAGGAAGTTGTTAAAGATCTTAATCATTTAGAGCTTAATTAGATTGTAGTCACTCTATTTAAAAAAAAATGCGTATGTCTAATTTGAAACTGCATGCCCTCCCTTGTATTTTTTGTTTTCTTTACATAATTACATACTATGCTGGCTGTATGAGGACGCTCAAAGTCGCTCAGCGAGCTATGGAGAGGGCTATGCTCGAGTTTCTCTGCGTGATAAACTTAGAAATGAGGATATCCGCAGTAGAACCAGAGTGACCGACATAGCCCACTGGATGGAGAACCGACAACCGTTGGGGAAAAAGGTTCTCGAGTGGCAGCCTCGTACCGGTATGCGAAGTGTAGGGCGACCCCCCACTAGATGGAGTGACGACCTGGTAAGACATGCAGGAAGTCGATGGATGTAGGACCGTGCTTTGTGGCATACCTTGGGTGAGGCCTATGTTCAGCAGTGGACTTGTGAAGGGCTGTAATGATATATTTTTTTTATATTATATTATAAGGGAGCAAACGAGCAGTCGCAGGCATTTTCATGACTACCGACGCCCATAGACATCTGTCTGGATGTTATACAGATGCGTTGCCCTCCTTTCCCCTCCCCACCCCAAAGGCCACCGGATACTTGCACACCGCACGAAACGCGACAGCTCAGCTGCCACTTTACGCCGGTATCGTGTAAGCGAGAGGTACTTCCCCGGTCGTGCCGGCCCAATTCGGCTACATGCATGCATGCAGCGTGGCACTACCTCTTTTGAATGATGAGTCATATTGTGTAATAAAAATTCTAAAATCTGCTAAAACATCATAGGAAGGAAGTGGTAGATTTAGACTTTTATAGTACTTAATGCCGTATAAGTGACAATCTACCAAAAATGAAAGGCAGGCGCGCACTGTTTTAAATAAGACAATCCGTATTTCAAAGTAACACAGAATATTAACTTAAAATAGCAGCTCAATTGCTGCTGTGCTTTGTATGGTAGGTGTAGAGAACCTAAGATCGTTTTTACTGGATACGAAGCATTCCAAAATAGTCCTCTCAGGATTCACAATGCATCTGAATTTTGATTCTTAATTAAGAATAAATCTAGATGTCTATGGGCTACAACATCCACTCAGCATCAGACAGGCAGTGTACTCGCTTATCATCCTTTTTCTATAAAGAGTGAATTTATTACAAATGTATTTTTATACAAAAAAAGGTTTTACTAACATAATTTTGATATAAAAATCCATTAAAATAACGTTGAATTTATCTTCACAATAAATTCGACCCGCATTTTTATTTATCAATTGCCAAACGTTTTTTTTGTATCACCGCAAAATGAACGTTTTATCGCAACTGATTTATAGCAGCGCAGAGAGATAGAAGGGCATCGGGACTGTCAATTATTTTCCTACCGAGGAAAACATCTAGCCTCATACAGAAAAAACAGATTTGTTTCATCGACGTCGTTTTGTTGTTCTATCTAAAGCCACTATTAAATTTGGGGCTAGCAGTTTTTCTGCGTGAAAATATGTCAGAAATTCTGATACTTTTTCGAATATATTTCATAATCCAGTTTACATTATTTATGTATTATAAGCATTATATTTATATTATAAAAAAAGAAGGCGAGTATATTTAATAGAAATAGGCGTTAATCTTTGCGGAAATCCGTTATATTAAAGATGTTAGATCCGCGTAATTATATGAAATGATGTTTCTTGCCTAGCACGTTCCGCCCTCCCTCAATTGCTTGCACTATCCCCGTCACCACTAATCCCTGCACAATTACATCATATACATGCAAGGAACAATTTGATCTCTTCCATCAATGATTACTATCCATTTAAAACAATTTACTAAGTGGTAGGACTTTTTTCTGCCAACAAATAGGAGTGGCATGCAATTCCGGTCTGATGAGTATAGAGAGCTAATGAAGTGACAGGTTGTGAGACATACCGTTTTACTCCCTAAAAGTGACATCGCATCAGCAGAGTTACTACCAACGGATGACCTGTAAGTTTTTTTTTTGTAGAATAAGGGTGACAACCGAACACACAGTCTACGTGATGGTAAGCGGATACTGTGGCCCATAAATATCTACATTTTTATCCCCCATTAAGAGTCAAAAGGCGTTGTCACCCCTGAGGACTAAGACGGAATGCCTCGTTTTCAGTAAAAAGGGTCTCCGGTTCTCTACAGTCACCATACAAAACACAACAGCATTAAGCTGCTGTATTACGTTGGTATTCTGTGAGAGCGTGGTTTTTCCCCGGTCGAGCCGACCAATTCATGCTACATCTATACTACTAATATAACGCCACGGCTTCGCACGGGAGATTTCTGGATCTTGACAATAGCACCACCTATCGGGTGCAAATGTGAATCTAAGCCATCTAGGGATAATCATTATTCAAACAATCACAAACGAATTACTAAGCTGTTTTTGAGTTTAATGCGGCTAACGGAGAGCAATTGATTTCTATATATAGAAATAGATTATAGGGTGCGTTTGGCAGAAAAAAGCGCTAGCAAGCGCTTACTAGCGCTAAAATAGTTTTCGGCTAGGACACAATTGCTACTTCAGTAGCACTGACACAATCCGCCATTTTGCTTATTTAATTTATTTGTTTTGAAGCACAAAACAACTTATACAGTTGTTTTGTGCAATATTAGTTTTAAGTAATATAATGACATGAATAGACATATACATGTTATTAAAAATTCATGATTGATAAGTTTTTAATATGAATACTTCACAAACATATATTTAAATTAGGTTAGGTTCCCCGGTTAAAACTAACATCGTGTCCTAGAGGAAAATAGCTACTTACGATTTGACTTACAGCTTACGATCGCCATTTTGCTTACAAGCGCTTGCTAGCGCTTTTTTCTGCCAAACGCACCCATAAATAACACTTCCTAAAAGTAACTCGTACGATTAATTTACCACTGGTTTGGAAAATACTTCTGTCGTTGGTAGTAACAGCAAAAACACAGCGGGACAAGTTTTTTTTTCTGAAAAAAAATTAGAAATACTCGTAGCGTGGTAGCTATCACCTTGTTCCCACGAGTAATTGTCATCCATGAATTTCTTAATATTGTAATAACCCTTTTTATACAAAGTTTAATAACGTTTATGAATTAAGCGGAGGTCAAATTTAGTATATTTTCTTTTCACACTTAAGGCAGACCCATAAAATATGAGACCTATAAGTCCTATACTTACATGTGACAGTGTAGGTTAATAGCAACGGTGTTCTTTTTGCTTTCTATTAACGCTACAAAAACCATTGCGTAAAAAGATGAACTGAAATCAATTGCAAAACAAGGGAAGTTGAGAGATTTATTCAACCAAAATTTGATTATTTCTGGAATATCTCGGACGCTCGCCGCAGCAGAAGATAAATTATTAAATGTTATCGGCAACTTCTTCAACTACTTTACAGTGCTCTTATTTGACGTTTTCTATTTGTTGAATTTTCCCTCCATCCATCCCATCCATCCCCATCCATAAATTACATATACATACATAAACACTCACGCCTGTCACCCAGAGGGGTAGGCAGAGACTACAGACTTCCATTTGGCACGATCCTGACACACCTCTCTTGTCTCCTTCACATCCATACACGTACGCATACATGCTCGTCGGTTAAGGGTACTCCTAATTTGGCCCGTTTTCAATAAATCGCCAATTTAGTCGATAAATTTTCGCCTTGGACGTTCCTTTCCGACTCTGCCATTCACTTCTGTACCATAAATTTTCTTTGTCACTCTTTCTTCATTCATTCTTTCCACATGACCAAACCACCGAAACATTCCTTTCTTAATCCTGGTCACCACATCATCTTGCAAACCACACTCTTCTCTTATTACACAATTCCTTACCCTATCATTCAGATTCAGCCCTAACACACTCCTTAACGACCGCATTTCTTCTGCGTTTATTCTACTCTCGTGCTTCTTCTGCCACACCCAACTTTCACTACCATAGGTTAAAGTAGGGACCAACACAGCATTGTGAATATTTTAATAAATATATAATCCATAAATTACATCCTATGAAAGTCCTCTGCTGCTTGAAACCATATTGGTTTCTCCTATAGATGACTCCTCATAGGAAGGATTTTGCCATAGTTGCCACGCCTTCCAAGCGGGTTGGCAACCGCAGTTTTTTTTTAATATTTTGAGTTGTTATTAGGAAGATGCCGCTACCCATCTCCAGGTTTAGATATTATGTCGCCTATTACAGCACCCGCGGGATGATATGGTGTAGTGGATATTCATACTCTGCCAATACACATTCACTTACAACCTCACAAAACATTTAGAACTCTTAGAACAGCTAGAAAGCAAAATGGGATCGGCTCGACCGGGAAAACATCAGGTGGTCACAAAACAGTAGCGTGAAATAGCATCATACCGCTGCTGCGTTTAGAATGAGTCACCAGAATGGTATTAAATCGGAGACCCTCTTCACTGGTAACGAAGCATCAGAATTTTGGTTTTTAATCGATGACTTTCTTTTGTCTTTGTTAATTTTTTTGTAGGATTAGGGTGACAAACGGGCATACAATCCACCTGATAGTAAGTGATTACTGCGGCCCAAAGACATCTATATCTATCATCGATTACGAATCAGAATTCAGATGCGTTGTCATCTGTGAGGACTAAGATGAAATGCCTCGTTTTCAGTAAAAAGCTCTACTACACGGTAACTTATAACCTTACAGAACTTTATTTTACTTTAATAACAGTTTTAAAACTGAAATTTACAAACATTACCTATTCGCATTCTCATCAAAGCTAAACAATATATTGAGAGGCCATGGGGCTTTGATAGTGGTAAACTTTTGCCTTTTGTGAAGTTTCACACATTTTGCACTTGAACGTCTTCTAATCGGTTTGGGTTTCTACAATGATTAAGGCACTAAATATCAATAAGGCACTAAATAATTAATTATTGACATATTCTACATTCATGTTCAACACTAAATTGCTTTGTGTTCTTAATTAATTAAACTGTTGATAGTTGATTAATTTATATTTAAATTATGTTTACATTGTGTATTGTGCCCCAATATACGGCTATAATCGAATTATTACGCGACAAATTGGCATTAAGACGGTCGACGACGCAAACCGAATGTAAATGTTTTGTTTAGGGAATATAATATTTTAGTGGGATAGTTGTCACTAGAAGTGTATGCTACGAATTTACTCTGGAGTTAAGTCTTCTACGAAGTTTTTGCTAACTCATTTCGGGTATGTTTGTGCAGGTCGAATTTTTTGAATTTTTAACCACAGAAATCGTAATAATAAAACAATATTATTACTATTTCTGTGTTTTAAACCAACTTCGCGTTGAGCTATATTCTTGAAACTTTTAAGATAGCTCAGAATCTGAAGACAATGTAAAAATATGTGTGGTATATTAAAAATATAATACTTTTCTTTTTTAAATTATACTTGTACAACGTTTGTGTGTCAATATGTACAAGTATGTAGGTCGTCTAAAAAAGATATTTCCTTTTAGCGATAAGACCGCCTTATTGTACATATTTCCTAATATGTTTCTCTTGTGCTCTTTTATTTTATTGTTATGTTTTGTGATATACAATAATGTATATACAAGCGCATTTTAGTACATATGAGTGACAGACTCTACTGAAAAAATAAACGTGCAAAGCCTAAGCAAAAACCAAATTTCAAATACTTTACGTGAATAATAATCAATAAACCATTTTAATGTAGTTACTGCCTTGAAAAAGGACAATTTGGGAGCAAAATGGGTCGGCTCGCCTGGGAAAACATCAGGCACTCACAAAACAGTAGCATGAAATAGCAGCATAACGATGCTGTGTTTGTATGAGTCACCATAATGGTAGGAAATCGGAGACCCTCTTCACTGATAAGACATTAGAGCATCTCAGTCCTCAAAGGTGACAAGGCATCAGAATTTTGATTTTTAAACGATGACAGCATCTTCTTGCATCAGGTGGACTATTTTCTCCTCTGCATTTATTAATTTTTATAGAATTAGGGTGAAAACGAGCATAGAGTACACTAGATGGTAAGCGATATGGAGTACTATGGCCTATAGACAATTACATCTTTCATCGATTACGTATCAAAATTCAGATACGAGGTCATCTGTGAGGACTAAGATGGAAGGCTTTGTCCAGCAAAATGAGTATCCGTTTCTCCTTACATTCTAAAAACTTGATCCGAGCTTTTTGATCGTAAATTCGCTTCAGATGCCCTGGGATTAAGTAAAAATAAATTGCGCATTCCGGCAAGAGCCCTAACTAGACACTGTTGTCTTAAAAAGCACATGTCCATCCTGGGTCTAAGCAACTCAAGGATGTGTCGGTTCTGTTCCATAACGGAAGAAACGCCTCTGCACATCCTAACTAATTGCGGACTCTTAATGCGCAAACGTAACACTCATCTGGGAAATTATCTACTCCGCCCAGAAGAAGTGAAATTGCTCACGGCTAAGCAACTTCTTCTATTCATTGAAGACATAGGACTTAGCAGTGAACTATGGCCATAACAGCGATCACAATAGATCTTTTAGGTCACAGTGATACTGGTCTCTTTCCCTAGACCTACATAGCTGCTCGCACATAATAAAAAAAATCCGTTTCTCTTCACTTACCATACGAAATACAGCAACGTTGAGCTGCTATTTTATGCTAGTATTTTGTGAGAGCGTGATACTTCCCCGGTCGAGCCGTGCCCGTTCGTGCTGCAACTATACTAATACAACTCCACTTGGCACAACCACGTAACAATACAAATTAGAAGTAAAACCGTGGCTAGCATGAAATATTTTTATCAGAGAATAACTTATTTAGGTATAACGGCATCTACGTACGACAGGTACGTAAATAAACAAGAACCGAAAACGATCGTCAAATAACCGTCTCTCCATTCGCAGAAGGAGGATTTTAACCCTTTCATTACAACAACCGACATTCTCAAATTACTGTAACAGTATCAACGATTGTACACGCCAAATTATTCCTTAACGTTATTGTGTAAAGAACAAATTGCATTTGCGAACAGCTAATAATTTGCAAATATTAAAGAGGATTCGTGCATTTTGTGAGGAAAAATTCACCGAACGCACACTTTATTGCACTTAATTAGGACGAGCTGTGGTTCTGACTGCAGTTTTATGAGATTGTTTGATTAAAGAAAAATAGACTTAATTGTCTTAGAAAAGGGTCGTTTTCGAATGTATGTGGAATTTGTTATTGTTGGTATAGTTCGTTTAATACAATACCGGCATGTGCCACCAATGGATACTGGTAAAGGTTTGGCGCTGAGTGAGCGTTTATTAAGTAAGTGATAAATGCGATAAGAAAACTAAAATGGATAAATATTTTTTATAAAATTCGACTAACACTAGGGCAGAATTTCGATCTAACGTTGCTATTTATTCAAATCATGTTAACAAAAATGGTCCTCATAATGATTTCTTAAATTTACGCGAACACTACACATTGAATAAAACTATTATTTACGGATTTTATCGCGTTTAATTACTTTAATTTATTTTTATTATTATCCCTACGTTTCGGGTGCTTTACAGCGCCTATGGTCACGGGAGGGACTGAGATGTTTGACGTCCCAATGTCATAGTTAGTCCGGCTACCTTCAGTTTTTTAATATTAATTTTTGGTCCGATTTACGTGCTCTCTGAAACAAAGATTTACCGTGGGTAAATCTTTGTTTCAGAGAGCACGAGGGATCTGTGACAGAAAACATCTGACCGCGGAGCTTCAGCACGTCAAGCAAGTATTGCAAGACAACAAGCTTCGGGTCCCGCGCCTACGTCACAGTGAACGAGTGAAGCCGGCCACAGTCGAGCGCGCGCCTGCTCTACTACCATATGTTAGAGGAGTCACGGACAAGATTGGCTACATCTTGAAGCGAGCGTCCATTAAGACATACTACAAGCCGCTGAAGAAGATTAGTCAATTTTTACCATCCATCAAATGTAATATTCCTCTACAAGATGCAGGTGTGTACAAGCTAGATTGTGAATGTGGTCTCTCTTACATAGGTCAAACAAAGAGATCTATAAAAACCCGCGTGAAGGAACATATAGCTGATGTGAAGCACCGACGCTCCGGGAAGTCTGCAGTCTGCGAACATGTTCAAGATCGTCCCCACCATTACATTAGATTTGATAAACCACAAATTCTCGCAAAAGAACACCGATTCCTACCAAGGATGATACGCGAGGCTATTGAAATTAAAAAACATCCAAATTTCATTAGAGAAGATGGTTGGGTGCTACCATCTGCTTGGGATCCTATAATTAACAAAATTAAACCCAAACCCAAGCATACCACTGCAAAACTTCATGATACTATAAGCTCGTTTTGCGTAAATCGGACCAAAAATTAATATTAAAAAACTGAAGGTAGCCGGACTAACTATGACATTGGGACGTCAAACATCTCAGTCCCCCCCGTGACTATGGGCGCTGTAAAGCACCCGAAACGTCGGGATAATAATAAAAATAAATTAAAGTAATTAAACGCGATAAAATCCGTAAATAATAGTTTTATTCAAAAATGGTCCTGTTACTTTTTCTCTTACAACTCGCCATTCGTGATATATCGCAGTTTTAATAATTAGAAAATTCATATTTTACATAATATGCATATTTCCGGACCACCTATGAGGTAATGTATACTTGGCGCATTTTATTAACGTGATTTCCCCAGTAGATCGTACTCTATTGATTAAAAGAATGGTAGTATTGGTAATGATCAAAGTGGATATGCTAGGTAGTAGTAAGGTACTGATTGAAAGGGTCATGAAAGAAACTGATGGAAAAATTGGATGTACAGATCAAGTCTTTTCCATGCGCATGATCGCGGAGAAGTTTTGGCCGAAAACCAAAAGGTTTTTTGGGCGTTCATGGACTTGGAAAGGGCCTATGACAGAGTGGATAGGGATTTGATATGGCAAACACTGAACTCATTTGGGTTGAGCGCTGGCTTGATACAGGCATTGGAGTATCTTTATAGGGACTCTAGTGCTTGTGTCAGGTCTACTCGGACTGGTTTGACATCCATAAAGGTGTCAGACAGGGCTGTGTGGCTTCCCCGTGGCTGTTCAACCTATTTATGGACAGTTGTTTGCAAAATTTTAAAGATGAAGAATGTCATTCAACGGGAGTAGAGCTTGAATTAGCTCCAAATAATTGTTTGTTAATTTCCAACCCCGTCCTTCTGGGTCCAGCTCTTTTCCTAGCCACACTTGAACTTGATAATACACGCGGTACAAGTGTTGAGATGCAGCAGCAGATGTTGGAGGCAGACAAGACAACTGTACTGTTTTATTGCTCCATGCAGATTTCACAAACCTGAAATATCCATATTTGTCTATGGAATTATTTTTTTTGGAGCATTATACACTGCAAGAAGAAAACGAATTCCATTTGTAATGATTTCATGTGGAGAAGAGTCAATCTTTGTAAATACTTCTGCGCAACCAATTAAATTATTGCGTTTTTCGAACAATTTAAATACTGCTATTTTACCTCTTTTAAAAATTGCTGATGTAGTATCGCAACCAGTACCTGTTAACCAGTTTGTATGTAAAAATAAAATATAAGCTTGACGTTTTGGATATGCAGTCAGACTTTGTGATGAATATATTGTTGATTGTACTTGTGCTTTCCCAGGTTTCAAGTTTTAGTTCATATTATGTAAAATATGAATTTTCTAATTATTAAAACCGCGATATCTCACGAATGGTAAGAGAAAAAGTAACTGGACTATTTTTGTAGAGAATTGTATGATCTACAACTTTTGTTTGACCTGTTTTCACGATGAAACACCGTTTTCGAGAAAAATGCAAAAAAAGTTAATTTTGTACGTTTGACCTCGAATAATTTTTTTTGCAGAAGTAGGATCGAAAGCGATTTTTGATATTTTATTTATAATGATATATTTAACGTCTCTGCCAATTTTCAGCTCTATGCGAATTTGGGCTATGCTATGACTATATATGCGTGTAAATCAATGGTTGTCCTAAAAGACACTACGGGAAAATCTAGAAAGGTCATGGATTACGGGGGGAGGGAGGTACCTCATTATATATGTACATTAACCATCTAGTTTGCGCCAAGCTACTGGTGAAGGGCACTGTTAAAATACGAGATGCAATCCGTATTCCGACTACCTTTCCGCTAGCCAAACGTGTTAAGATGAATTCTCTTTAATATGGGGTAAGCTGCGATGAGGAGCGTGGTTGATTGGCGTTAAAAATTGGAAAGAAAGTAATACGAACCTTCACAATTACGCTGTAAAGGAGTCAAACGACGTAAACAAATCATCAAGTGAGTAATATTAAAAGTCATTGTTTTCGGCGGTTATTTTTAATATAGTATAGTTTTACGTAGTAGAGCCACCCTGCAGTTATATTAGTAGTATAGTTGTGTCACGAATGGGTCGGCTCGACCCGGGAAGGACCACGCTCTCACAGAATACCAGCGTCAAATAGTAGCTTAATGCTGCTGTGTTTCGTATGGTGAGTGTAGAGAACCGGAGACCCTTTTTACTGGAAATGAGGCTTTCCATCTAAGTCCTCACGGGTGACAACGCATCTGAATTTTGATTCATAATCGAGTATAGATGTAGATGTCTATGGGACACAGAAACCACTTACCATCAGGTGGACTGTGTTCTCGTATGTCACCCTATCCTATATAAAAAAGGTGCTCACGTCTGGTACCGCGATCGTGGTCTGGTACCGCTTGCCAAGCGAAACGATTGAGATAAATACTATTTACAACGGCCAGATGCCACGCTCAGACTTACCCACTGATTTTTTACCTTCCGATGAAGATAGAATAGTAGTTAACTCAAAAGAAAGTATTTTTTTAAACGACACCTTAAAATCCCGCTCGAACATGAACCTTACCGAACCTTAATTCATAAATCACCCTATATCGGTTGCTTAGTGCCAACAACTGATGTCTAAAACACAGCACAGATGTTTCGTTCCATATAGCTGTCCACAGTTAATGTATTACAGTCTTTAAAACTAAAGTGTCTTGCCAAATTTATTAGAAAACATATATAACTCACTTTGTGTTTACATAATATGTAACTCAGAAATATGTGTACATCGGGACAGGGTATTCGGCGCACGTGACCACGACACACGGTATTGTATGACAGTAAAGTCAAAACTTTTCATTCAATTTTGGCTTGATTAAAGTCGTCATAATTATAATTCCAAGACTTTGTCAGAGAAGAACCAATTAGAAACTCAGGTGTCTTATTTTAAAGCCGTGTTACAATTTTTAGCAAAAAAAACCTGCGTGCAGCTCACACGCGACAGAAGTGAAACCTTCAAATTAAATGAAATTTAAAATACAAATACTTTACGGCAAATAATAAATCATTAATTAAAAACGATAATATTATAATTTAAACTAAAGTTCGGTATAAAATATAAGAAAATTAAATGTTATAGTAAATAAACGTAACAATCACTTTAATATATATATTAGACACATACATATTAGCGACACCTACTTCATTCTATAGGTAGTTACTTTTTCGAAAGACTGATTGAAACACAAGGTGGTACGTAAAATAGACGCTAGATGGCCTGAATTTATGAAATCATGATTTTTTATGAATGTTTTTTTTTTCAATATGGTTAATTGTATTTGTTAATTTTTTTACTGTTTACTACCGCTGCCACGTGGCTGCCATTTCTTTATGAAAATCATAGATTATGAAAAGTGAACCATACCAATGGGAAATGCACGAAAATACCTACCACCGGTTTTGATGTTTTTTTTTTAATTCAAATTAGTATTACTTGGACTCATTTATTTTATTACTTATTTTATTTAAATGCCATATTTTAATTCAACCATGTTTAAAATATCTAATAAAGTCTTCGATATTGTTAATGTCACAGGTTAATGTACTTTTAAAAGTATGGGACTAATTTTTACGACGAGTGAATTTATGTCATTTAAGAGTGGATTTATTTCCCTTCGAATGTTTATAACATATGATACCTATATGCAGTGTTTCAAACAATATCAACAAAAGTTCTGGAGCACTGAACAAGAAGGCACAATTCAACGTTAAAATAAAATGAAAAATATCGAAAACAGTACTGTCAATTAGTTATTAAATTTTCATCCCAAAAATGGCATATCTCAAAAACGTTACGTTTTCCGTATTACTCGCGATTTTGTACCTATATATCGCTGATGGCAAAGTTAAGTTCCATTGGTAAAGTAGTCAGATTTGACTGTACTTTCTAGTTTTAGCTAATCTATTTTATTTTTGGAACCTATAGCGTATTTACACATGGTGTTGCATTTGTTCATGGGCGACGGTAGTCACCTTTAATCAGGTTATCCGCATACCAACGTCAAAATCGCGAAAAGTCTAATAAAGTGGCAAATATCTACTATGGAGGAGGTTCAAGTATATATATATATATATATATATATATATATATATATATATATATATATATATATATATATATATATATATATATAGTATAAGCCAGCGAAATTTAAGTTTAGTTTGGTTTATAGGCTTATGTTCGTAATAATGGTCTATTTACAATAAAGTTTTGTCTTTAGCTGAGTAAAAACACACGTGCATAAAATTTTATATTTTTTTATAGACAGGAGATCAGATAGGATTTTAGGAGATAAACGAGCACACAGTCCACCTCATGGTAAGTGGATGCTGCAACACATAGATATCCACATTAATCCTTGATTAAGAATCAAAATTAATCGAAATCAGATGCGTTGCCACCCCTGCGTTCCTAAGATGGAATGCCTCGTTTCCAGTAAAATTGGTATCCTGTTCTCTGTACTCACTAAACGAAACACGACGTTTTAACGACGAGTTTGAGAAGAATTATATATATAAAATGTACATTTTCGCGACTGTGATACAACTTAATCTACTAATTAACTAGTGTTAGACATGAATAAATGAAACATTTTTAAGTTTAATATTATAATATATATTTTTAATTATTTTTATTGAATACATTAAACAATACAAATGGTGCAGTTCTTTTTATTTCATTTTTTTTACATTACTGTGCTATATTGGGCTTAAAATTACGTTTAGACGATTTAGAATTTAAAAAGGTAATTTTTTTTTTTTTAATTTACTACTGATCAAAAACATGCAGATCTTAAAACCCTCTTAGCTTACAAATGTTCGTAAATGTTTATTAAACGAAAACGCTTTTAGGTAGAGTAAATATCTTATCGATAAACAAAATAACTTAATGCAGAAATTATAGAAACACTACTAATAAACATTTCCAATTTAAAAAGATGCAAGCTCACCGTTAAAAGCGATCGTAAAACCGGTGACTGACGCTGACAATTCTGCCAAGTGATTTTCGTTTTTATTATCTATGTTTTCAAACTAATGACTGGCGTTATTTGAACAAATATGTTCTACATACCGCAATCGATATTTGGCTGGTCAGAAAATGGCGTTGGAGTAAGCTGAAATACGAAAAACGGTACTTAATTAGGATTAAGCAATATCTTTTTTTGTAAGAGAAGATAAAGCCCTAATGACTTATAATAAGAAAGGCAATACGACCGCTTCATGAATATTCACGATTTTAAATTATATCTTACGATTGTACTGATACGGGTTATTCGACGTTTCCGTCTCTGTATGAGCTAAATTGGAATTTAATGAACTATTAGGTACGATGCACAACGGGAGGGCATCAGTTCGGCAGAAATTTTAGGATTTCTAAATATGCCTACACTAGAAATAGTAAATGACATCACAAATTTACTACATGTTATGTTTCGACTACCGATCGTGAGACCCTGGGTTCGAATCCCGGGTCGGGCGAAAAAAATAATTATTGAGTTTTTCCGTCAAGAAATTCTCAATGGCTGCTTGGAGTCAGGAAGTTGGCAGTATATCACCCCCGTGCTTCGGAAGACACGTAAGGACGTTGGTCCTGCGCCTGATCTCTCTCCCGACGTGTTGATTTACCGTTCCATCGGAATATGAGAGTGATGGAACAAAGAGTGCACCTGTGCTTGCGCATACACTTGGGCACTAGAATCCTGTCCTGCGCAGATGGCTTGTCTCCGTTGAGGCTGGCCGCCGTGACCGAAATTCGGTCTGAAGGACATTATTATTATTATTATTACTACATGTTATCTAATCTAACAAAAAAAAACTAATTTTCTTTCTTCGTTAAAACCCTTCTCACATTGTAGAAATGATCCACCTAAATCGTCACGTTTTACTAAACTGATTAGTAGTTTTTTTTATAAAATCAATTTTTAGCCACCTTCGAAAACAGAGGCATGTTGTGAGGGGATGGGAGGGTGAGAATTGTATATCACACACTATACGACGACAGATACACACTACAAGCTTCTCTGTATTTGTCTGTGACATAGCTACTAAGCGAATGAACCTATTTAGATTAAGTTTTTTTCGTTCATAATGTGTCTTAATAGAAAGTGTTCTCAGCTATATTTCAGGAAAATTTCTTCAGCCATTTAAAGATCATCACATCCTTTTGTTTCGGGGTCTTGTTTCGTCTTCATGTCGTAATAAAATATTTTGCTATTTTTTCTCGCAAGCAGTTGCTTATTCTATCTAATTTTATACAATGGGGTGACTGATGAGCACATAACACATTTAATGATAAGTGCATGGCATACATAATAATAATAATGACCTCCAGACCGATTTTGGTCTTAGCAGCTTATCTAAACTGCCATTAGCTATATGCGCAGGATAGGATTATAGTGCCCGAGTGTATGTGCATGCACAGGTGCACTGTCTATTTCCCTCACTGTCATAGTCCGATGGTACAGCAAACCGACACAACCAAAGAGATCACAATTAGCAGTCGTGTTTAAATACCGCTAGACCTAAACTCCGAGTACAATTACGAGTGTAATATGTGCGTCACCCACTTACACCGCTTATTCTGGTTGAAGAAATATGTACCGTCAGTTGTGAATAATTCACACGGAGCATCCAATACAGAAAATTTACAGAGAATGGTCACGTGTTATGTCTTAAGTTGATTTTTATGGTCTGTAATTTGAATACAAATTATCTCGTCAAATAAAGAAATTCAATTTTAATAAAGACATAATGCAGATCTGAAATTTAAAAAGAAAAAAAGGAATCTTTTTTGGCTACTTTTTAATAAAAATAATGTGGGCCCTAGCAAATCATTATAGCATTTTATTAAGCATAACTTATAAACTTGTTACTTAATTATATGCAAACAAGGAAAAATGAATCGTAAAAAAAGTGCAAATAGGACTCAAGATATTATGGTAAAATGTATACCATCTTAGCTCTGATTTTCAGTTGCAACCTTACGATAAAAAGGTATATATGTACTCGTATGTATG
The DNA here is from genome assembly GCA_036936625.1 of Parnassius smintheus behrii. Classification (NCBI taxonomy): domain Eukaryota; kingdom Metazoa; phylum Arthropoda; class Insecta; order Lepidoptera; family Papilionidae; genus Parnassius; species Parnassius smintheus. The sequence continues at coordinate 16,947,940 of JAUPFT010000026.1, read as the reverse complement.
TATAATATATATATATATATATATATATATATATATATATATATATATATATATATATATATATATATATATATATATATATATATATATATATATATGTCGTGTGTTTATGGTTTGTGGCATTATGGCCAGGCTCACTACTTTAGTGCCACTATTGACTAAGACTCATGTACACTGGTAGGACTCTTAGTCAATAGGCATTAACGACGTGATTGCTTTTCTATTATTTTATATTGTCTTAAAAAATGTGAATTAAATTAATTTAAAACAGCCCGAGAAATAAGCTCAATATACTATGCTACCGTATTCGTCTTACATGTGTTAACGGAACTAAGAGTAATAAGATCGAAACAACGTGCCGAATCGAAAGTAAATAAGGAAAGTAGATTGTATATTTATGGTGTACGAACAAAAGAAATAAAACGCCCTACATATAAACATAAACATAAGAAATTTGATATAAAGAAACTACGATTGTAACTGTTGGTTTAATTTACAAGCAAGTGACAAGGTAAGGCCGTCATATGTGGAAAAGTAAAGGCCTGCGTTCACAGACGGCACTGCATTGCACGGCTAATCAAAGGATTATTTTCGTGGACAAAAGATTTTCGACCTTATTTTAATGAGGTTAACACTGACATTCCTTTATTTCAACACGAATAGACCGAAATAAGACGCGTGATACCACGGCATGTTGCTGCACTTAACGCAATCCCCGGAATGTTGTCGCACGTCACAGCATTCAATGGGATGCCGCGGCACGGCACTGCATCACGTAAAACGCATAGGTTATTTCATGATGTTAAAAGAATGTGATTGTTAAGTAATTGAATCAAGGTTGAATCTAAACCATTGCGGCTGAGGTTTTAATGAACCCGGACGCGGCTGCTTTTGTAACGGCGTGGTATGTAGATGTCTATGTGCCTCAGCATCCTCTTACATTCATGTGGACTATGTGCTATAAAAAAATCAACAACCCACCACGATAAGGGTTTATGCACACCTATCAGTTAAGTCGACTTTAGGGACTTGACGTGATATATGTAAATACATGTCACATTTGACATGCCGTTAACATTAGTGACATAACTGAAGTGTGGAGCCGATGTACTACGACTACTACTAAACTATATTTCTTGATGTGACCTATCGTTGATTTCACGGTGACGTGACGGAAGTGTGTGTCAGTGAACCTTAAGGTGCAAATTATACAGAAGCGGCATAAGGCGAAGGCAAGGTACAGGCGCGGCGCAGGAGTGGAACGGATAAAAGCGGCATGCCTGTACCGCGCCGCTTGAGTATAATTCACGACACACCGCTGTGATACATACATACATAAACACTCACGCCTGTCACTCAGAGGGGTAGGCAGAGACTACAGACTTCCATTTGGCACGATCCTGACACACCTCTCTCGCCTCCTTCACATCCATATACCTACGTACACATGCTCGTCGGTTAAGGGTACTCCTAATTTGGCCCGTTTTTAATAAATCGCTAATTTGGTCGATAAATTTTCGCCTAGGGCATCCCTTTCCGACTCTGCCATTCACTTCTGCAACATAAATTTTCTTTGTCACTCTTTCGTCATTAATTCTTTCCACATGAAGAAACCACCGAAGCATTCCTTTCTTAATTCTGGTCACAACATCATCTTGCAAACCACACTCTTCTCTTATCACACAATTTCTCACCATGTCATTCAGATTCAGCCCTAACATACTCCTTAACGACTGCATCTCTACTGCATTTATTCTACTCTCGTGCTTCTTCTGCCACACTCAACGTTAAACAACGTTAAAGTAGGGACCAACCAGCATTGTGAATTGCCATACGTGCCTTTTTTGACACATTTTGACTCTTCACAATAGAGTGTATCTATATCGTTATCATATCTCCCACCCCTGCTAAATGCGCAACCCGAACGCTGTCATACATTTTATACGAAAAGGTTTTAAAGCATTACCATGCCTTTAAATTATAATTACATACACGTTTTTTTTTATAGAATAAGGTTGACAAACGAGTACACAGTCCACCTGATGATAAATGAATGCTTTGGCCCATAGACATCTACATCGATACTCAATTGAGAACCAACATGCTATGCGTTGTCACCCCTGAGGACTAAGATGGAATGACTCGTTTCCTGCACAAATGGTCTCCGGTTCTCTGCACTCACCATACGAAACACAGCAGCATGTACACGTGACTCTGCTTATCAGAGAACGGAGCATTGCGGAATATATTTGATATATCCATTCAAAAGTGACGACTATAAAACTCTCAGACTAGGATATCAGTTTTACCTTCATTATACATCCTGCACGTTGTGGTAAGTTTTCGGCAATTGTTAAAAGATACGCAATTGTGTGTTTGATACTCTAGTCAGTTGAAATTCTTTTTAAGTGTTGTCAAAACAAATATTTAATGCATGTAATTCATCCTTACGGGTGTTTGTCACTGCATATTTTCTCGAAATAAAAATAAAAACAAAGCAACTTTTGCTTTTCGGCTATTTCGGTACTGTTCTCAATAGGCTTCCAGTTCACGGAATCACTAACAACTGGATGTACCAGGCGGTCCCATAATGAACTGGCCTGATATAGTTCAACGCGAGATGTCGCTACATGTTGTGTTGCATTAAATAGTACGTTTATCGTGCACTTAATATAACAAACATGCATCGACATGAAATGCTTAGTCTTAGTTTAACAGGCATTTGAATAACGAGAGTTGCGTATTTTTTCAAAATGTCGAAAACTGAGTATCGAAGTGTCATAAAGTTTCTGTTTAAAGAAGGTTTATCCCCTGCCCAAATAAAAGAACGATTGGATGGCGTGTATAAGGAGTCTGCCCCCTCCTATAGCACAGTGAAAAATTGGGTGAAAGAGTTTCGCCTCGGGAGAGAAACCGTCGAAGACTTTGGCCACGACGGTCGACCTGTGGAAGTGCTCACTCCCGAAACGATTGCTCTTATCGAAGAGGAGGTTCTGAGTGACCGCCGTTTGAAGATTAGAGAAATTGCAGCAAGTCTAGGGCTCTCTAAGAGTACCGTTCATCGCGCGATCCATGAACATCTTCACATGAAAAAAGTGAGTGCAAGATGGGTACCGAAACTTCTTTCAGCGGTACAGAGACAGGAAAGAGTGCGCTGCGCTTCGGAGTTTTTGGATCTTTGTGGCGAAAATCCAAAGACTGTGATCGAGCGGCTAGTGACTGGTGATGAAACTATGATCTTGTATTATGATCCACAAAGCAAGCGCGAGTCAATGGAATGGCGTTATAAGGGTGAAAAGCCCCCTAGAAAGGCAAAGGTGCAACAATCGACTAAAAAACTGATGTGCACAATATTTTGGGATTTTCAGGGCATTTTGATGGTGGATTTTAAAGAACGTAATACAGTCATGAACGGCGAATATTATGCTTCTTTAATATATAAATTACGAGACAAGATAAAGGAAAAACGAAGAGGCAAGCTGTCTAAAGGTGTCCTGTTGCTCCATGACAACGCCCCTGTTCATACCGCTGGTGTTTCGAAGGATGCAGTTCGTCAATGAGGGTTCACAGAAGTTCAACATCCACCTTACAGTCCAGACATGGCCCCGTCCGACTATTATTTATTTTCAAATTTAAAGCGGGACTTAAGAGGAAGAAAATTTTCAAGCGATGAAGAGTTGCAGGCGGCCGTCTTCAGTCATTTTAGGATAAAAATGTGATTATTTTTATAAAGGTTTAGAGATGTTGATTCACAGATGTCAGAAGTGTGTTAGTATTCATGGTGATTATATTGAATCACCATGAATACTACAAATAAAATTGGTTTCGTTTCATTTCCTTCATTGGTTCATAGTTAGGCCAATTCATTATGGGACCGCCTACGTAAGCTCCATCTCAGAAAGTTTTTCATTCAATTAAAATAATTGTGGCGCAAATATCATTTTGACTTTGCGAAGTACACGGTCGTCAATCTTAATCGGATTCGAACTAAATGCTTGCTTTGTTTTCGAATAGAATAAAAAATATATACCTCAAACTGACCAAGTAAACGTTGCTCTGCCCCTTCCGACGATCTGTCGCCCTCTCTCTTATAAAAATCCTTTATATTTGCAATAAAAAATATGGAGGGTCACCTATAGGGACAAAAACTATCCAAACTCTCAAGTTGAGCGGTATCGGAGATTAGCGTGAACGAACATCGTGACACGAAATTTTTGAAATATGTTTTTTTTTGCATTTTACGTGCTCTTAAAGAAATTGATAATGCACACAAAATTTCTTAAATCAATATAAAAGATTAGTTACGTAACAAGAAAGGAGACTAAGAGGCCCACATACAGTGTATTTAATTTACATAATATACCTTTTCCTTGCGATGTTTTCATTCACTAAGTGCTTAGATTTGGTAATCAACCCTATAATTCATAAAAGATAGCTTGATCTCTTCGACAGCTGTCAGTAAAAATCACGCCTATGAAGTCCTGAATTCTTAGTAGTACATACAGTACCTGTCAATGTCATACTTTATGAGCATGAACTAATTAGGTCGGCATGCCCATAAAGTATGACATTGACAGGTACTGTCTGCCATCATCATCATTACAGCCTTTCACAAGTCCACAGTTGAACATAGGCCTTCCCCAAGTAATGCCACAAAGCACGGTCCTGAGCCACCTGCATCCATCGACTTCCTGCATATCTTACCAGGTCGTACTGTCTGTACTACTAAGAAATTCAGGACTTCATAGGCGTGATTTTACTGACAGCTGTCGCAGAGATCAAGCTATCTTTTATGAACCATAACGCACGGCAATTGATTTTTATAAATATAGTATTTGTTTACTTTTAAGTTATTTGTTTTCATTGAATTCTTTAGTCAACGGGCTGATTCGATCAACGGTATTTGCCATACTTTTAGGTAAGATGGCAACCGCAATTTTTATTTAGTATTTAGTTGTTATCAGGAAGATGCTTTTGTCTACCTCCTGGTGTAATTTCCCTCTATCACCTCTTACGACACTCGCGTGATGATATGAGGTAGTATATATTCTTACACTTCCACTACACCGTTCTAATTCTACCATCGCCATACACATCATCAACATCATCATTACAGCCCTTCACAAGTCCGCTGCTGAACATAGGCCTCCCCCAAGTAATGCCACAAAGCACGGTCCTGAGCCACCTGCATCCATTGAATTCCTGCATGTCTTACCAGGTCGTCAATCCATTTTGTGGGAGGTCGCCCTACACTACCCCTACCGGTACGAGGCTGCCACTCGAGAACCTTTCTTCCCAATCGGTTATCGGTTCTTCGAGCTATATGGCCGGCCCATTGCCACTTCAGCTAACTAATCGCCATACACGTTTCAGTAAAATTTATGAGGATTATATTCGGATTTTTTATAGGATAGGGTGACAAACGAGCACACATTCCACCAGATGGTAAGTAGTTGCTGTGGCCCATAGACATCTACATCTATCCTCGATTACGAATCAAAATGCAGATGCGTTGTCACCCATGAGGACCAAGATCAAATGCCTCGTTTTCGGTAATAAAAGGGTCGCTGGTTCTCTACACTCACCATACGAAACACAGCAGCATGAAGTTACTATTTTACGTTGGTATTCTGTGAGAGCGTGGTCCTGCCCCGGTCGAGCCGACCCATTCGTGCTACAACTATACTACTAATATAACTCCACCACTTATAAAATTTTGTATTGCTGAAGGGACGTAAAATTTAATAATAAAACCACTATTCTGAGTAACCACGGCTTAGTATCATATTATATGTACATTCCATTTTATAATAAAAAAGTAAGAGTTTATGATACTCGAAATAAATATAAGAACATGCTCACATAAATGTACGCACGAACCGGTACTCTCCTATATCCGAAAATACATTCTATTTCAGATGTTCTTTATAATATCCAAGATTTTAGAGATCAAAAAGAAGATATTTTTTTATAATTTCTACACATGATACGACGTCAATACTTAGAAACTATTGACATACATAAATAAATACTCAGATATTATATTTAACGCTAAAATATTTGTCTTTACTATAATTGTCTTGTTGTAAATAAGGTGTAAAGTAAGACCACAATAGATTTTTTTATGACTATTCAAATGTTTTATAAACATTTTTATGGAAAAATAATTGGCTTTATATAATAATTCAATGTTCAATTAGCTATACATAGTACATTATGCTGTATATTTTTCTTAAATAAAGCAAAATCAATTAATAGCTATACTCACATAATTCCTTCCCTAGCACCCAAGTTTCCGGCTTAGAGTTCACCTCCACGAGGACAGTGGGCGTGCAGACCAACAACACCATTAAATCAGCAATGCTTAGATTCACTAGAAAAATATTCGTGGAGTTCCTCATGTCCTTTGTTTTCAAAATTACAATAGGCACCATCACGTTGCCTATCACACCCAAACACATTATCACTATACAAAATGTCATCGACGTCGCCTTTATGTAATATGGTATTTCAGCATACTCTGTAAAATTGTCATTCGACATCTCGAATGACGAATTCGAGTCTTCGAATGTCGAGTTCGATTGGAACTCGAATCTCGTGTCGAATAAGTTCTCCGATGTTTTCGCGTATGTCTCGTTGTGCGTTTCATTTTTGTATGTGTAGTTTGGTATTTGATTATGGTAGTAGTGGATCGGTGCGTGCGTATTCGTCGATGTGTGCGTAAAGTTGGCTATTGAAATCATGTGCGTTTGGCAGTACAGGAGATCATGGGGTTAGAGTTTCACATTTTTCTCGACGTCTACACTTCCATTTGAAGCTTTATTTCCTCTTTGGCAGCTTTTTCTACTACTTTGATGCAATCTGTAACAATAGATAGATTCCAATTAATAAAAAAACGAACTTTTGAAAGGAAGTTCTAAAACTCTGTTAGTTCTTAATAAACAATAGAAACGTTGCATTATTTTTTGCCAGAAGTTCATATATAAATGAAAGCATAATTAATTTAAAGTATATTTAAATATTTTTATTAACCGTTCCATTTTCTAGTAATCTATAAAAATTAATATTTGTTTCTTCGTTTTTTATGCGCCGCCATACATTTCAGCAGACTGCGTTAAACTTTGTATACATATTTCTTGCACTTCCGCGAAAATTATAGGCATAGTTGTAGCCGATAGGTGGCATTTTTGTAGAATCCAGATATCACCAGTGTGAAGTCGGAGCAGATCGCTAGTTGTTAATGTAAAATATTTTGATTTTAGAATGAAAAATCGACTTGTGATTGGTAGTGACGTCATTATATCCGTTGAGGCTGTGAGCCAATCGGAATCATGAGCTATACTTTTGTATTTTCTATATTCGGATCACCATGTGTTAAGTATAACAAAACATATTATATAACCTGTACTATGCAATGACAATTTCTTTTTATTTTGACAACGGTAACATGAGTTTTTTGTCATTTTACCATGCGGTGACGTTACTAAAGCGATATAATGACGTCACTGGCGTCTGAATTCACATTTTAAGAAAACCATTTTAATTGTAAAATTACGTGAACATCAGTTTTAAATTTATATTTAATTTTTGTTAATAATTTTTAGTAAACTTAAAAAAACACAAAGGATGCAATTTCTCTATTTAGTAACTAAAGGTCATTGGTCATTTTCCAGTCTTGCTCAATCATAGTATTGATAGTTATATTATCAGTGTGAGAGCACAAGGTCACTGTTAAAAAGCCAAGTTCCTTTCACCTGAAAATGATATATTGAGCAACTACAACTAGATGTAGTAGATGCAACAACGATCTAAGTATTAAGTTTTAAAAATAATAGAAAAATGGCCTCGGTCTACGTTTCAAGACTGTCTGCCATCAGCAGTGTACACTTGTATTGCCATGAGAATGATTCTGTAATGTCCTCAAAATGTTTTGTATTTGCCGGAAATGTTTCAATTTGTTTTCAACTTCTACAGTGTTTTCTCTTTCCGTCAAATACCTGGAAAAATGTTTTCATATATGTGTTGTTAAATTTCCACAATTACTCATTATTTTAAGATCACCAGCTTCTAGCAACCCAGGGGAAAAGCGTTTACTATTCATTAAAACAGGTCAAAATTCAGCAAACACTCTAATGAAATTGAGAATTGAAATTTTAAGTGGTGATTTACCACGTATTCTATGGTGAAAGAATACATTATGAGTAAACCTGTATATAAAAGTTAAAAAGTTATAGCCTATATACGTCCCACTGCTGGGCACAGGCCTTCTCTAATTTCTGAGAGGGTTTTAGGACAGGGAAGTGTCCGCCGCGCTGCCTCAACGCAGTCGGCGAACTTCACGTGTCTTCGAAATATATTTATTTTTTTCTTATTTCTGCGGTTTTTCTTCACCGCCGGGCACGTGGTAAAATCGTTACTTAAAATTGCAGTCAACAAATTGTTGTTAAAAAATACATACTATTTCGAGGTCTGTGCTCACCGCGTAGTGATTTTTAAAAGAATCCACTATCCCATATCGTTCTCTAGGCTTCATAAGTGCCAATAGAAGGAATTGAAACAGTAGAAGAGCGGTAGCGTCTTTCTACTATAGGCTAATCTATGGGAAGAACTTTGTTGATGATAATAAGTAGAACAACATGCGGGAGATCTGTGATAAGCATCGGGACTTGCATTCTTTAGAAAGACTTATGTTCAGTAGGTGATTTTTCGTAGGCGTAGTCTAGTAACAGGCAAATGATGATGATAATAATGATTTCTGGGACATGATTTGGAGACCAAAACACGTGAGCGCAGCGCAAATGACTCTTCCTAACCATAAAAAGCCGATCAGAATATGGTCGATTAACCAAACAGATATTATGTCTGTGCTAAGCATCAGGACTTACTTTATTAGATCCTCAAAAAATGTATATACATAAATTTTGAAAACATCAAGAATTGTTAACTTCGAACTTTCCATTGCTAGTAAAATGCCCGTGATATCAACCACATTTATTATTAGATGCAGAGTTTATAGATGTTTCTGTTTATTTATTGACCAATTCTAAACTTCTGCCGTTGTTATGACAACATAAAAAGCAGTTTTGTGTCTTTAGAATAAAGATTTTTTTTTAACTTTTGATACTAGTAAAAATATCGGCGATATGAAGTCAAGTTGAATCAATGTTGCCAAAATACGCCTAAGGTTGGATTTTTACCTACTATGTATTCGTAACCTCTTTCAAGAAAGGGAGAAATATATACATATCTAAAAGAAATAGATACCTCCGAGGTTAATTATCGTTTCATCATCATCATCGCCATACGACTTCTCCATGAAACGCTACAGCACGATTCTAAACCACCTATATTCATTGACTTTCTCTAACCAGGTCGTTACCCCATCTACTAGTGGGTCGTCCTAAACTTAGCTTACAGGTATGAGGCTTCTATTTGATCACCGTTCTTCCCCGTCGGTTGTCGGCTCCTCGAGTTGTATGGTAGGCCTATTGCCACTTCAGCTTACTAATTCGTTTGTCTATGTTAGGTACTCTGGTTCTACTATAAATATTCTGATTACGAAGTTTACAACAGAAAAAAACTGTGAGCATCACCCTCCCTATAACTTGCTAAGTGACCTTGAGCTTCCTCGTACGGCCAGCAGTGAAGAACCACTTCCAGATCTATATGACATCATTGGCAACACGTACTGGTTGTACAGTCTTGATTTTTTAGTTTTGAGTTATACTTGACGGAGTGGTATATCGTAATCTCTTGAACGTTTCCAAGTCGAGTGGATCTGTTGATTGACCTCTAAATTGAAGTTGGAGTTAGCTAGTTGGTTAATTTCCTAGCCCTAGTCAAAGTCAAAGTCCTAGTTAAATATACTTGTCAATTACTTCGAGAGTAGCGCTCTCAACAACAGTTAGCTAGTTGGTTAATTTCCTAGCCCTAGTCAAAGTCAAAGTCCCAGTTAAATATACTTGTCAATTACTTCGAGAGTAGCGCTCTCAACAACTACCAGAATGTATATTACATGGACGAGAAGTAACATATGACCTTTATCCTCTTCACGTTCATTTTGAGATTATATCTCTCATCATTAAGCACAGTGCTCGGGCCTTTCATGCTATTTTGCCATAGTGCCTATAATACAGTCGGCAAATCGAAGTTAAGCGGTGTATTTTTGCTCGTTCTCTCTCTCTTACTCTCTCTCTCTCTTTCTATATGTATATATATATATATATATATATATATATATATATATATATATATATATATATATATATATATATATATATTCCTCTTTCTGCATTCCAATAGATTTCGTACTCTAGTACTGTACTTGGAAAGCCGTCGTATCCTTTCTGTAAAAACACTTTTATCAATTCGTTTGGCTGTTTTTCTTATTCTTTTTCTTATTAGAACTTACTTTTAAAGTAGCCTCACATCAATTTCTAGGTGTACTAAGGATACAAGGACGATGTTGGTCACCTTGGGGGAGGCCAATGTTCAGCAGTAGACTTTCAAAAACTTTAATGTTTGCATGGTTGTAAATAATGACTTCACCTAGCTGGCAACATAAGGATATAAACCTAGGATCAGTTTTTCATCATATTAAATTTTAAACCACGTGGTAGTCACTTCGTAACAATTTTAGTTCACAACGCGGAAAACTATTAGAACAATAACTTGTTTCCCTGGGAACTTAATTATGATTGCAGTAGGACAGTCTCGGCGGTATGTTGCCCATCCTTATTTAATTAAAAACCAATCTAAAACAATGCTTTACTTGTTAACCGCAATCATCCAGATTTACCATTTTAATCAAAGCGTTTCATTTCTTGTTAGAGTACAAGTTGTTACTTTATGTTTATAAGTACTTTAAATTTTGTTTTATTGCTTAAAGTAATATACTTGTTGCTACTCATATATTTTACTATAACAGCGTTGTAGGCTATATATCTTATATATTATATATAAGATATAAGATAAAGAATATAAGTAAGGTCCTTCTACCTTGCTACCTATCTTCTAGTTTATTTTCCTACATTGCCTCTTACGACACACGTGGATATTCTTACACCGCTACTACACCGTAACCTAGTATATCAAAAGGAAACTCAAAACAAAACTGACATGCATAATTTACGCGTGATTTCTGGAGTTTAATCAATTAACAGGAATTTTTTTAAACAACACTAATAAATAAAACTCAACGAGCATTCCCAAAACTCGTTGCGTCAATCTTAATTTACGAGCTCCGAGTAGATTGATGCGCTGCCAAGTGATTTCACACTCGATTTCTTTCCTATTAGAGTTAACCACCCACAATATAAGATGGAATGGTCTTTTTCAGTATTCAATGTGACTTTTTCATATCTTATACGTAAATATTTTCATGCACAAGGCAGTACAAATGGCGGAAAATTTAACATTTAATAAAAAGTAAAAACCGATTTCAAAGAATTAAAAAAGTAAAATAAGTTCAGTCAAAAACCTTTTATAAAATTAATGATACACATTTTGACAATTATATAGATATTATATGAGAAATGACAGGTTATTTAATTTAGAATACAATTTTATTTACATTATTCAAAATGCCCTCCCATGTTTTGAATACATGCCCTTAATGGCCATACATGCCATAAAGGCCAGTCATCAATTAAAATACGCACCACACTCATATCTATTTCTGCCGCTGCTTTAGCCAGAGATGCTAGAATTTTTATACGTGGTAGAGCCATGCTGCAGTTATATTGGTGGTATAGTTGTAGCATGAATGGGTCGGCTCGATCGGGGAAGGACCACGCTCTCACAGAATACCAGCGTGAAATAGTAGCTTAATGCTGCTGTTTCGTATGGTGAGTGTAGAGAAACGAGGCATTCCATCTTAGTCTTCAGGGGTGACAACGCATTTACATTTTGATTCTTAATCGAGGATAGATGTAGATGTCTATGGGCCACAGCAACCACTTACCATCAGGTGGACTGTGTGCTCGTTTGTCAACCTATCCTATAAAAAAGGAGAGATTCCAAATTCTGATGAGGTTTAGCGCAGAGTTTCTCCTCCAAATGTTTCCATATCTAATAATCCAGTGGGCTTATATCTGGACTAGAAGAGGGCCAGACTTCATGTCCAATAAAGTCAATTTCATAGGCGGTCAACCAGTTTTGCGTGTTTTGTGCCTTATGCTGGTGCAGAGTCCTGTTGGAATATCCAATGTCTGTTTTTGAACATTGTTTGAGTAAGAGGTTCCACTATGTTTGTTAGGACGGTATTTTGGTACATCTCGGCACTGGTTTTTACACCTTTTTCACAGAAAAACACCGCAGCTAAGCCTGAGTATGAGACTCCAAGCCAAACCATGAGTGACGAAGGATAATATGCTCGTTAAGTTACCTCCAAACTGAACAATAAACCGCTGGTATTCATAAAATACTTTAAATAAGATCATGAAACTTTGCATACTAACTGAACTAACTATAAAGCGGGGCTCATGTTTTTTATTTTTTTTAATTACCATTTTTTTCTCTGCAAAAAGAAATTACTTAAACTGTCGGCGTCCTGAACCTTATTCCGTACCGCCCGATCAGTCTCACTATGACTTTCGAACAGGAAAGCTGTGTCGCTTACGATCAGAATACACCGTAATAAAAATAAGAAGCGACTGGGTCGGCGTAAAGAAACAGGCATAAATATGATAAACCTAATGAAGTAAGTATCTCATGACCTATCTACTTACAGTATTAGTGATTGCAAACATGTCGGTACATAGCATAAGACGCGCGGGGAAGTAGGGGCGAAATTAGAATTTGAGCTATAGTATAGGCCCTTAAAGGCGCCTTGTCTAGTAAATTGGTTCGGGCTCGCAGCACGGACAGCAGTTGCAGCCGCTGCTGGTTCTATACGTACCCGTCTGGAACATGGTCCAATCCGTCACAATATGTAACTATTATATACTTTTTCCTCTAAGCATTTTAGAAATATATACCTATGGCAAATGCTCTCATCTTACTCCCAACTCATTGTAGCCAACCATACCCAGAATTAAAGGTTTGGGTACATTAATGGGTAATATAAGGTGGGGTGTTCCTAACAATACCCTACACCCATACATAGATATCTATTATATTTATTATATTAGATTTAATATATTATATTATATTAGATTGTGTTGGCCGTGTAGTGGCGGTTTTCCGCATTCAGTACTCCATATGATCTCCGTTGTTATCCTTTATTCGTTCATTCATCACAGCCTATCAAAAGTCAACTACTGAACAATGTCTCTCATATTTACGATATTTAGTTGCCACACCTTGCAGGAAAGTTTACTTCTGCATTTTTTTATTATTTTGCGGCACCAAAATCTTGTTAATTATCAACAAGATTTTGGTGCCCATATCGTGTTTCAGTTTGCACAGACCTATTACAGCATCCACGGGATGATATGAGGTAGTGGAATCTCTTACGCATTTCTACGCAACATGGCACAGCTCTAGCTCTAAATCACTTCGGCCGCGCGTCTCCCGCTACACTTTTAACGCCCTAAGTATTTTGGTTAAAATGAGTTTTTATTTATCGAAATATTATATACCGATAAAAATAGCGTTGTTCTTCTTAGTTTGCTTCCGTGTAATCGTTTTTGCAGGTTGGCACTGCATATTTCATTCGTGGTACCTAACTTACAAATCAAATAAATACTGTTGAGAGAAATAATTAACGCGCCAAACCTTTCGTGACTAATAACTTCACCCTTGCCATTTTGAGACTCATCACACTCTTCACATTCGCTAACGCGCACTCTTATGGCTTTCTTATAAATACTCTTTATACTCTATATAGATATGTTTAACAGTTAACTAACATCAGCTGAATAAATGCTGATGACAACTCAATACGAAATAATGGTATATTTATATAACTAGTATATGTACGTGCTGGCAATATTTAGGAATATAAAGCTGCAGTTGTCAAGTGCATTCTAACGAACACATATTACGAAATCGGGTGCACAATAGAGAATGAAATAAAACCATCTTACGAAAATGGTTGCAAACTTTATTCCATCATAAAGTTTCATAAGTTTAAGACGTAATACAAGGATGATATTAGACAAATAAATCGTCTGGCGTTACGTTTGTATAAGCACATGATGAAACTTTTATCGACTGAACGTTTTTTTACTTATTATATTAGTCAGTGCGTGACCACAATCTCACCCGATGGTAAGCGGTGATGAAGCACTAGATGGTGGTCTTATTGTAAAAAACTTGTGCATAAAACTAAATTTACAATCAGCCTATATTCGACGCACAAATTGACACAGGCTGTCTGATTTTCATGAGGATTATATTATTCATATGTAGTGTGCATTATAATAATATATTTAAATGAACTGCAAACTAAG